>CM031622.1:10409077-10446577 GCA_018398815.1 Conus ventricosus
AAAACCCTTCGCTAGCTGCTAGCATGAGGAAACCATCTTAAGATGGTAAAAATTTTCATACTAGCTGCCCAGTGTCCTGTCTTTTTTTAAAATTTATTTTATTTATCTATTTATTTCTTTTTCTTTTTATTTACTTTTGTATCTATCCCTCTCCTTCCTACCATCCTTGGCCCCCTGCCCCCCATCCCCTACTCTTCTCTTTTTTTCTCCCCCCCCCCCCCTTTCATACCCCCTTCTACCCCTCCCTACCCCTCCTCCCCCTTTCCCTCTCGCTCCCTTCCCTCCTCTGTCCTTGTTCCTTTCAGTCGTCCCCCTGTAGGGCTCCTTCCCTGTGCGTTCCTTCTCTTTACTTTCCCTCTTACTTCCTTTCTCTCTACTTTTGTCTGGTCGCCCTCTTAGTGGGACCCTTCTACGTGACCTCTCGAGGCTTCTCTTCTTCTCCTTCTCCTTCTCCCCTTATCACTTTTCTCAGGCATCTCTCTTTAAGGGCCTTCATAGGGTCCTCTCTTTATGTCTCTCCTACTTCCCCCCCCCCTACCCTCCTCCCCCCACTCCCTTTTGATTTTCCCTCTCTCTCTCTCTCTCTCTCTCTCTCTATATATATATATATATATATATATATATATATATATGGATAGATTTTTTGTGGTCACTGCAGTGTTGTTAGCGCCTGTTATCATGACCTCATATCTATCTTTTGCGTTAATGCTCTTATTTTTGCCTTTTCCTGTTGTGCCACCATAGCACCACCTACCTCCCTATGCTATACCCAAATGTCTTAATGTATGCCTTGTTTGCACATTTACTCATATATTCCCCATTGTAACCCACCCACCACACCCCTTTTTATGTTTTTTTTTAGGTATATGTGTGGTTGTGTGTGTGTCTGCTTATGGGCGTCTGTATGTGTGCGTGCGTGTGTGTTCGTGCGCGCGCGCACTTGTATGTATGTGTATGTGTGTGTGTGTGTGTGTGTGTGTGTGTGTGTGTGTGTCGTTGTACCCGCGGGAAAGTGCTTTTTTCGTGTGTGCGGGCGAGCCCTGCAGCTCTTAGCTACGTCTGGCTAGTGGGTTTTTTCTCGGGGTTCTCCCGTTTTCCCTCTCACCCCTTGGTGCTTGGGTAGGGCAACCTACCCTTGGGTCAGACTTGGGTCGGGTGCTTCAGGCAGCTGACCCCTTCTTCCCCCCCCCCCCCCCCCCCCCCTTGTCATTTAAAATGCATTTTTGTGCATATTGTATTTTATTTATTGTGTTTTTTCTTGTTCGTTTCATTCATATGCAACACCCCCACTACATACAATCGCACCCTCCCCCTGAACTCACTCTCCTTCCCCTCCCCATCCCTCTCTCTCTCTCCTCCACTCTTCCTCTACTTCCATCTCTCTCTCTCTCTCTCTCTTCTCTCATCTCTCTCTCTTCCTCTCTCTCTCTTTCTCTCTCTCCCTCTCTCTCTCTCCCCCCCCCTCTCCTCTCTCTCTCTCTCCTCTCTCCTCCTTCTCCTCTCTCTCCTCTCCTCTCTCTCCTCTCTCTCCTCTCTCTTCTCCGTTTGCCTCCTCTCACTTTACTTTACCTTTTTCTTTCCCAGCCCTATTCCTCGAACTCTACTCACCCTCTCTGCCACTGTCCTCTGTCAACTTCATTCAACCACTTGGCTTCACAAGGTATATTGCGCATGTTGATGTCTGTACTGCTTTTATTTTTTGGTCGCTGAGGAAGGCATATTGCCGAAATTTCTTGTCCTGTTGTGTCGTGCATAAAAACGGCGTTACTTCACACTTTGTTTTGTGTGCTCTCTGCTTATTTTGTCGTGTTCCAGTAACACTGCAGTTTGTTTCATTTGCCTTATGTCAAGATGATGTCCTGCACCATGGCGTGTTATACCACCTCTACTATCCGTGAGGTCAGGGTCACAGAAGTGAGCGATCGGTCAAACAGCTAGTGGTCCCTTTTCCTCTCAGAAAGACATTTTGCTGTCGTTTCACGACTCGCTCCTTGGTGGTCACTTTGCCACCGAAAAGACATACCAGGCAAATCAGATTGAGATGTTTCTGGATGGGTATGTATTTGGATATCATGGTCTATGTCAGGTCGTGCGATGCACCCACCCGGACCCACTATTGTTTGGACAGGACGACAACACGTCGATCTCTGATACCGATAAGATGACACACTCACCCACAATTGGTCTCTGATACCGATGAGGTAACACACTTACCCGCACAGGCAATCTCTGATACCAATCTGGTGACACACTCACCCACACAGATTCCAGCTAGCCCCGCCCCCTCCCTCTCTTCCATCTGTAATGAAACGCTTGACAAATCCATCTGATTGGTCCCACTTGTATTTTCCTGCACAGGGCCAAACGCCATTCTCCCTCCTTTCTCTATCCCGTCTGTCACACAAAACGCAGAATAGATTTCAAATCTATGCCACCCACCCCCCACCCCACCTCCACCCCCACCCCCCATACACACACACACTCTCCCTCTCTCACCCTGATGTCGTAAGTCAGGTCAAAGAAAATTGTCACGTCACGCTCTGCATAATTGTTCTCCCCCCCACCTTCCTTCCCATCTCAACCCTCCCCCACTGCCAAACATGGCCACGCGACACCCCGCATAATGTCAGTTTCAACCGTCTATCGCCCGTCGCTCTCTCCCAGTCCCCACCGTTCCCTCCACCCCACCCCCACCTCTCTCTCACTTGACACAAAGGCACGGAGAATGTCTTGCATACCCCCTTCATTCCCCCGCAACACCCTCCCCCCCCCCCCCCTCTTTAATATTCTCCCGCTCGCACACTGTCCATCACCAAACTGCACACAGGTGGCCAGTGACGTCACTGTACTAGCGCTTAACTCATTAGCATTCACTCTATACTGCGTACATAAATTATCGCATGTCGATCTCGGGTTGATACAGGATATATTCCCTAGTCTGCGATTGGCCAAATGACAGGCCAGTCTCCTCCTTCTCATTACTCTGAGTGACAGCCTGTCACAGGATACTCAGTTGAGCGTTTAAATAAGCAGACACATAGGTTCGCAACTTCACTGTTCCTCAGACCAGCTGAAGGCGAAGTACAAAAAGACAGAGGAAACCCAGAGTGGAGGCATGGTTACCTCGACCACTCTACTCCCATTCTAAAGTTTCACTATTATCTCAGGAAATGTGAGTTGAAACTATGTTTTACATTTGAATCTATGCATTGATTTTTATGTACACCATGTGGTTTAGCAGTGTTACTTTGTGACCATAATTTGTAACATTTATCAAAATGGTGGATGATTATTCTGTGTAGTAGTTCGCTTGCCACCATGTTGTTAAAGGGGTTAAGATTCTTTGTTAACAATCTGACCACTATTCATTGTGTTCAACCTGACTTTTGCCAGTATGTAGTTCTATTGGTTAAGATGATAATTGGATGATAAATTTAGATCAGAAAAAACGGTATGCCTGTACAAGGTGAAGACTGCTAAGCGATAAATTTTAGAAATACTGGTGATTGTTGGAATGATTTGTAGTGTTTGACTTCATGTCTACACCACATGTGTACTTGGGCTAAGTGTATTCCAAGTTAATGCCATTTAGTTCAGAAGAAACATGGAAGTGTTATTTGACAGAACTTATCAGCATTGTATTGCTGTCTCTGACCCTTTTGTAAGCTAACTAGGCCATTAAACAAGTTATAGTCGAAACTCTAGAATAGAGCAAACATTTGCTAGCTGAGTTCTCACACCTCTTCCGAAAGATAAGAAGGTAAATGTGTGAACTCAAAGCCAGCTACCCAGCTACTTAACTACAGACCAGGTTCTCTTTATCAAAGACCTTAGTCCATGAGCCAAGAGGTGAAACCCTCCCCCCTAGTGGGGAATTTTGCAGACAGTGATTTTTGTGTAGCTGGAGATATGCCATTTTGATTTCTGCTTGTTTGCCAGCTGAACTCTGCTGGGTGTGGCTGCAGCGCTTGGTCAAAGTTACCATATCAAACAAAAACAACGCTCAGACCATCATATCAACAAGTTCATTTTCTCCTCGTGTTGGCCAATGGTGGCAGTAAAATGATGTGCTGCCGGCTTCACGAGTGTCTCTGTATTCTGAAAACACTTTATACTCTTCCAGATTGGACCATCTCGTATCTGTGGCCTGTTGTTTTCCAATGCGCGCTATCGTTTTACGCAAAATTTGAAGGTTTCAACTTCCATACAAGAAAAACAGCGATCACAAGTACTGTTTTTTGTGTATTTAATGTAAGACCAAAGTACCAAGATCATTTACAGCTACTTTCAAGATTCTAGAGCAATTTAGTAGATGACGATGACAGATATGCCACCCCTACCCCTTAAATGATTAAAAAAAATAATAAAATTAAAAAGGCACAAACTACCCATGTAGTTTTGAATTACTAGCAAAGTACTTTTTATTTCTTAGCTGGTTATTCCTATGAAAAGATCCCTCTAAAATGGTATTAGGCTTCATATCCACAGTTCAGCATGGTTGTAGCATTGAGGTTCCTGTATATTACATCATTTAACTGTCTTTGAGGTGTTCACTTCTTCATTTCCTTTCGAATTCTCACTGTTCCGCTGTGGGAATTTTCTAAAACAGATACAATGTATGATTGTTTTGAAGAAAATGAAAATGTCTAACTAAATAATTATCATCTCTAACCCTTTGATTAGGGATAACAAGTATAACAAAACACACAGGTCTTTTGGCAGACACACTCCTATACTGCCTTTCATAACAAAATCAGAACAGCTTTTCTTTATAGCATGTCTGAGAAGAAAGTCATCTCAAGCATCAAATCATTCTTATCAAAGAGAAAGGTGCTAAATGAAACATTGCTAAAAATGGTACTCTTTGAGAACTTTCAGTTCCTTTCTGACAAGATAAAAGGTCTTAAAACACAGCAGATGTAACCGTGAATGACCAACAAGAGTAATTTGCTGTCAGTCGTTCATTATTGGCAGAAAACAGAGGATGTACTCTAGCCGCTACTCATTGTCAATGAACACAAAGTCAGTGTCAAAGTCAGCCAAGCTGAACGAATCTGGTGCATCATTAACTTCTGGGCGGGCGGATTCTCTGCTAGGACATCCACAAGCTCTGCAGGCATGAGAAGGCCACGTGTCCATGTCACTTCAAGTCCTTCAGATGTCTTTTGCCATCCATGACCCTCTGGTGATGGGATGTGTGGCTTTGGCTCGTGAGAATGGTTCCATATGTGTGTCTGGTAGTTCACTCTCTCAATGTGCATGAGCAGAGAATCTCTGCATGGTGGCAACAGACTCATGTCCATACCATCGTAACAGGTCAGCAGTTCTTCACTCGTGTTGAATCGCTCTAGGAATTTCTCATATCGAAGCTTGTTCATGTCTTTGGTGCATGAACCCCGCGCCTCTGTACAAGACACAGGTGAACTCTTCAAGTTCTTTCATGACGGTTGGGTGAATTTGGGCCATGACACCAAGCTGAGCAAATGTTCTGATATACTCGGATGCTGTTTGAGGGTCTTGATTGGGCAATTTTCCCTTTCCTGACAAACGCACTCGTCGTGTCGCATCCGCTGAATGCATGGACAACGGGCAACACGGAACAGATCTCTTTGCCCACAGTCAGCGCAACGTTCTTGATGTCAGTGAGTCTCCGCTTATTTCAGACTCCTGTATCAAAGAGAATCTTCTGGGGGATGCTTTCAGCGTACTTGAGAAGAAGGATGAAGACATCTGTGTCTGGAGATCTCACAGTGATCGTTGAATCTTCAGAAGAGTTGTCGGCAATATGGAGACACTGCAGCATCGTCATCCTTTCAACATGACCCCTTTCAATAATGCTGTCTTGAACATAGCACACTAAGCTTGCAAATGCATCAGCATGAGCAGCCCTTTCTTCTGTCACATTTGTGTCTCCACTTGAAGTCTGTCGCCTTCGATCCTCCTCGGAATGTGTGTATGCCCTACGACAGGAATTATGATAGTGGGCTTCCTTGGCCACCAGGTCTGTATCCTGCACCTTTGCCAGAATTCGTTCATCCTTCTTTTGTTCAGCACTCTTTTGATTGATGCTTCTGCCGTCTTTGTCACACACTTCACAAGGTTTTTCTTCTTTTCTTTTCCGTACTAGTCGCATCTTGCCACAAAACAAACACTCATCTGCTGGGAAAAGGACGCTACTTGATGACGGCGCAACTGTACGAGTCCTTTGAGAAGTAGATGTCGAGTCTTCATCAGATGTGCGCTTTCGTTTCAGTAGTTTGGTCGTGTTTGTGAAATTCTGGTAACACCATCTGTGATAGCCATGAATGTGAGGGAGGTACTGTTCTGGCACCTGACAACAAATGCTTGGTAGCTTCAAGTTCACCTCCTCTTGCAACTGTCAAAGTGCAACCGAATCTTTGATCTTTTGAAAACTTGTTTCACATAAGGGTCTTACTTTAGTGTCCGATTTGTTCTGGGGTAATGAACAATGCATGTAGGACCACTATATGTCTTTTTTGTGCCCCTTGATGTGCCTGATGTTAGCTGAACAGGCTTCTCGTCTGTTTTCTTTTTCTCCATTGCTTGCTTTATTTTTTTCTGGCTGAGTCTGTGTAGGGAACCTACACAGACTCAACCAAAAAGTAAATTAGAAAAATGGAAACATCACTGAAAATCCAAAAAGTACTTTGATATTGAGAAACAAAAATCAAGACAGCTGTTGTAGGGAGAGTGACTAATTTGTTATATCTAGGCAGCGATTACCCAACCTGATATTTGTTGATCAGTTCTGGGCGCAAAATTCTCGCTGGTAACTTACTTTGACCATTCACCAAAAGTGGCACCCAATTCAACAATCATTTTCACCTTCTGACTGTAGGGTGGTAGTGGGGTGTCCAATAAACTCTACAATGAATTCTTTGTGGTCAAAATAATTGATCTACGTACTCTATCGTCTGTCTAGATGGCTTACGCTAAGCTTTGTAACAGTTTTGCCACAAATGACCTTGAAAATGACCTTTGACCTTTAAAATTACCTTCAAACAGAAAATAAGCACCAGGAATAGATTTCTCACACCCAATAACATGGGATGGAAGGTAATGGTCACATGTCTAGAGCTAATAGAAACTGAGACAAGACGTTTTCTATATTCATGGCGGCCATTTAAAAAGCGGGGGTACCTAACTTTGAAAATTCACCACACCTACACCCAGCAACGGATCGCTGGCAAACAACCTGATCTCAGTAGCTTAGATGTTAAGCTTTCCAATGGTACCTGTCTGGAAAATTCCCCACTAGGGGGAGGGGGGGTATAGGACGGCTCATGGACTACCTGGGATCATGGCTATGCCATAAACCGTGGTGATGCCATAGACCTACACACTGGGCAAGACTGGTTGTGAAGACGCACCTCGGCCCAACCCTACAGTGACAAGTCTACACAGCAGGATCAGTTACCAGCCACTGGAGAGATCAACTATTCTCACTGACATAACGCTGTGTTACCATAATCCAACTGGACAATCAACCCACTCAGAACTTTCCCCTCACTCTATGATGAAACAGTGACAATTAAAACTTAGCCTATAGGACAGACATGTATATACTTACCAGTGTGTAAGCAAGTGAAAATGATATGTGAAATTGCACTTAACCTGTGTCAGTTCTCTGTCTTTTTCTTACTGATGGACAGACATAGACCACCTTCAGTGTCACTGACTGGATCCACTAGGTCTTTCAGACATTGTTCACTGTCTGACATTGCTGCGATGTTTGAAATTGGCCGCAGATTTGTGTTTAGTACAACCTCTAACACATCTCTGTTGCCAGGTTTAAAAGTGGGTGTCTTTGCCAGAGGTATACATCTATTGTAGGAAAATCAGAGGTGACACTTACCTTAAAGAAGCTCTCAAGGCAGTTAAATGTGATGATGAAGTGATGTGTAGGGACTGCCAGCAATCAGAACATACAATGTGAACATGGCAGCAGAGGAACAGAATGAGAAGGTCAGTTTTGAAGCCAGTGTGGAACAACACGTGGAGAATGAAAGGAAGGGGGGGGGGGGGGGGGGGGGGGGGTTGGGGGGGTTGCGAAATGGAAGAACGGAATCAATGGGGGAGTGTGTGTGTGTGGGGGGGGGGGGGGGGGGGGGGGCAAGGGGGGGGGGGGGGTAGCACCAGCCAGCCGACTCCCGCAGCAACACGAGGTCGTGCCTGTATATAACAATACCACAACTCGCAGCAGAGCAAGAGAGGAAGGAAAGTGTGGGACTGTGCCAACGTCAGACCGCATGATAACTGTCCTCATGGTTCTCAAGGAAAACAGCCATTCTCCAAGATAACAGTGACAATGCCTCTTTTCACTGGAAATCATCTATTGTCACTGTAAGCTTGAAGGATGGTCACTATTTTCCTCGGAAAAAAAAAACAATGCTTGCATGTTCATTTACCTGTTCTCTGAAGTATTTTGGACCAGGGCACAGAAGAGAACAGTTCTTGGTGATTTCGTGATCTCTCTCTCTCTCTCTCTCTCTCTCTCTCTCTCTCTCTCTCTCTCTAAGGGGTGGGGATGGGGGGCGGGGGGGGGGGGCATCCACACACGTGTATTCATGAAGACTAAAACTCCAAAAGAAAACAAAAACTCTGCACTCGCCATTTTGTCATGAAGTTTTTATTAAAAAGTTTCAAATATTAAGCAAGAAATCAGCCTTCTACAAGAAGCAGTGACAGTAAATGATACTAACGCGTGTGTTGATATCATCAAAGAAGTATTACATAAAACCTAATAAAACTTAATCTGAGCAAGAACTTTGAAAAACTGATTAAAAAGTCAGTATAAACATTGCAGAAAGATAAAGAGAGGGAAAAGGAGCGGAGATGAATGAGAGAGAGAGAGAGAGAGAGAGAGAGAGAGAGAGAGAGAGAGAGAGAAAGAGATGGGGGATGGGGGCAACAGACCAGTAGATTGGTGAGCAAGAACGCAGCCTCTTTTTTCTTATATTTTCCTGTCCAGGCAAGTGTCAGAATACTGAAAAAGGTTCAGGTTATGCGAAACATTCACTGTGTTGTTAGCCGAAGAAAGCAGCCATCACACACTCTCACAAAGCCAGACTCAGCTGTGGGCTGGTCCATGGCCTGCTTTACCCGTAGCAATGGCGGGTACAGTACACTGCTCCTTGGCAGGAACGAGCAGGAGGAGACTTGGAAATAGATTCAGTCGTTCTTGCCAGGCAAAAATCTTTTCCTCCATTCCAGCTCTACCACTGGTTTTTCTCTCTCTTTTTTACACTAGAACCATGAAAGGGAGATGGATCTGGCGGAAATTCTGTGTCATGGTGAAATGGGTATGCTGTTGTCTGACCTATGACTGCTCTGCCAAAAACGTCCAAGTCAGACACGTTCGCAAACATGCGTAAGGTAAAATCCTGCCAACAGTGCTCTGCGATTCTAACCCTGTTGCTCTCAGTGTCAGGGGTCGTAGTGTTCCACTACAGTGCTGTGCTCACGGAGAGATCCCGGAAAGCACGTGCCCTAGTATCAGCCTTAGAAGGCAAGGGCTGATGACGTCTAGAGCAAGTTTGATGATCACCGTCAGCATCCAGAAACGGACGGTCTGGAGTTTGGCAATACTGTTCCTCGTGCCACTCGGCACTCTGGTGCCGTGAGGACTGGACTGGGATTGTTCTAGACACAGATTAAATACTCTAGCCATATAGTTGACCTGCTCCCTGTCCGTACGTCAGGGACAGAACGAAGGTGATGGAGAAGCCAGCAGAGGCAACGTCAGACTAAAACAATGCTGCTCTGCCTTGTGCGTCTCAGCCAGAAAGTAGGAAAATAGAACAGGAAGTCAAAGAGACAAAATATCAGAGTTCAAGGAATCAGATATGGGTCTTTCAAAATGGCACGGATTTCAATCTCACTGCAAGCCGACATCTCTGCAAGGTCAGATCGTGAAGTAAACACTCACTGAGTGATCATTCACTAGATGTAAAAAAAAAAGCAGAAGGAGAAGAGGGGGCTCCATTTGAGTTGAGTTTTAATAACGATCAAGGGGGCCTCCGTTTGAGGTGAGTTTTAATGATTAACAGAAGGAGACTCCGTTTGAGCTTTGAGTTTTACGCTAAGACAAGTTGGGTGTCATTGTGAATGAATGATGTATGTCAGACTTCTTATCCACTAGGTCTCAGAGATTGCTCGTGTGAAGCATTTGATAGTGGAAGGCTGGTGATCAATCTCTCACAGATCTTCAGAAAAACAAATTAGCAGTTTGGGCCTTTTTAGACTTAATACCAGCACTGCTTCAATTTGACAAAGATCGACAAACGGCTATCAGAGATCTTCGGTGTGGAAGGTCTCTGGCCACACTTGATTCTCTCCACACACAAAGGTCTGAATCTTCCCTTGCATAATCAGCAAGTGTTATTGGACAGACCTGCTGTATCCCAAAGCCACCACCTGAACCGTGGTCCAATAAGTAGATTCTCATTGACAGAGACAGTTACGGGGAAAAGTCACCAGCAGACCAATCTGAGCCTTGATCCAGGATTTTGACCATTTGAGAGAGCAAACCCACAGCAGCTGGAATGTCGCTGTGGAGACCTTGTTCTGAATGGCTGGAGTCAGGAGGGAGGAAGACAACAGGAAAGCAATTATCCCCTCCTAACCGATCAATAAAACGTCTACTGCGAATGCATCGGGTCTGGTACTGGAGTGAGAAACGCCGGGAGCTGGCAGTTCTACCTGGTGAAGACCAGGTATCCAAGGAGTTCTCTGTCTATGACAGCTGGCCTGAAAGACCGCCTTGTTGTGAGACCACTTTGATAGGCAGGCTTTGTTTTGTCTGGAGAGAGTCTACCAGAACTTTCTACTTGCCTTGTGTGCAACACACTAGGACAGAAATCTGGAGGGAGCTGACAGGCCGCACTTGCCAGTCATCCAAACTTTTGAAGTGCAGGAGTGTTTCCGTCCTGGTTCCATGGGTAGATTACTGCAGAGTTGTCCCAGCAAACGGTGATGCACTTTCCTCTCAGGCTACAGCTCAAGGTTAAAAAAAAGCGTTGAAGATGACCTTGACCTCCAGGACGTGGATGTGATCCTTGGCTGCCAAAGGTAGCCAGACTCTGCTTACTTCCTTGAACTGAGGAAAGTGGAGCGCTCCCCAACCGACATCGCTGGTGTCCACACCAATGGTGTGAGAGGGTGGGGGAGGCTGGAATGGGACTCCACAAAGAGAAACAAATTGTTGTCAACCCAAGCAGGGCTGAGACACAGGGCGCCTACACTCCCAGTCCACAGAACCTTGGCACCAAACCTCGCTTACGGCCCACTGGAGAGTAAGCAACTAGATGACTGTGAGAGATCAGGTTTGCTGAGGCTGGGGCTAATATAGTGGCAGTAATGAATAGCTTTCTACGTTAATCAGAATAGCGTGTGGTGGCGAACTCCACGATCATTTGATGATCAACGTGGAGATGGCGTTGGTTTCATTATACATTCCAAAAGGAAGAGTCTTGAGATGTGTCACTACGACGTACATCACTCAGCTGCAAACCAAGGGATCCAAATAATCGGAAAGGGTGCCCTGAAGGAGTAGACGTAATCCTCAAATGCAAGCCTGGCGTATTTTTTGAGAGAAACGACGGATGCTTTTTTTTAACCTTCAGCTGTAGCCTGAGAGGAAAATGTGTCACCATTTGCTGGGACAACAGTCAAGATCGGCGACAGGTCAACCATAAGTGGGTGGTTTGCACGATGTCTGGCACTCCAAACGTGGGGGAAAATTCCAACTTTTTTTTTCTTCTCCAGGTCCAGTTAAGGTTAATGGATGAAGTAATCCGGGATACCAGAGTCAAGTAATTTGAATGGCCACCGGTTTGAGTCTGGCTAGTCCGTGCGTGACCAATTAAACAGATTTCATACTTGACTATAAAAATGTGCTAAAACTCAGGCTGACTGAAGTAAGTTTACTGTAGTGTTGATAAACTTTGGTGTAGCAAATTGTTACGTCGGTCACATCAATTGTTGTACTCGGATTTTTGTTGCGGAAACAATGTCATTTGAGTCGGATTCTCCATTCCGAGTGCGTGGATGCATCTGAGTAGAAGAAGTTATCTAGTTCACATATTTGTTTGAAGTTATATTTTACCTTCTCTTCCTACTGTAAGCTCTGTCCACTAGTTGCATTTAAACAGACTTCGGCATTCCTGTCGAAATTTGATGGAACAAAAGCTGTAGACCAGAGGATTGATGAAACTGTTGATGAAGTAAGATCTCAGTCCAGTGTGATATCCATTAATGCCCAACGCTTCAACAAGAGGACCCATGCCCTCACGAGAGAACACAGACACTAAGATGAGGTGAGGGAGAAAGTTGATGATGAAGATGACGGTGAGCACAAACATCATGAAGGTGGTTCGGTTTGGGATTTTCCTAGCTGAACCTTGCTGTTTGGAGGTGGGCTTTCTGTGGTTGACACAGGCTTTGGCTTCAACGGCTGTTCGTCTGGTCTGTGACTGGACTGTACTGGGACCGAACGGCTCTTTCCCATCCTGCTTCGAGTCGGGCAGTTTTCGGCCGTTGCTCTGTATCTTAACGCCAGGGAGAGAGTTACCATTCATGTTGGGTGAACCAGTTTCGATTCCGAAGCGTCCGTTCTCATCGTTAGGTTTATGATAGTCGGCAAAGCTGGCATCAGAGTTCGGGGACAGATTGTCTGCACAGTCTTTGCTTGGTGCAGAATGAATTTTGTTTGGACGCTCAACCTGATTATTCGTAGCTGTTTTCAGGTCTTTACGGCTGTTTTCATGAATTGGAGTATTGTCAATCGCTGTTTTAGGCAGATTGCCTTTGGCTTTGTCAGAGGGTTGATTATTCCGAACTTTTTTGATGTCCTTGCCAGCTGCGGCGTCCATGATGATAGCCGTGTTCTTCCTGTGCAGCCACAGCTGTCGCGCTATCAGCACATAGGACACCAGCATCAGCCCTATACCTACAATCAGAATCAGGCCGGTGGTCACGTTATAGATGAAGAGGAACAGGGACTCGGCGTACATGTCTTCCACGGAGCATTCGCGACCTGTAATGTGGCTGCCTTCATAGCGAACAGTCCTGGGGCCAGCCAGGATGGTGAACGGCACAGTGATGGCGAGAGCTGATGCTGAGACCTTCACAAGCACCACGACGGCGTGTCTGACACTGGTGGGGTTGGACTCCGGACTGCAGATGGCCCTCTGACGGTCAAAGGCCACGGCCACCAGAATGGATGCCGACGTGAAGGTCAGAAAGCTCTTCACAGCGCGGAAAAACTTGCACAGCCAACGTTCCTCAAAGGTGTTGTAGAACCGGAGCTCCACAATGTCTATTGGCAGAGACAGCATGTTCTGCATCAGGTCGCAGACGCTCATGGCCAGAATGTACGTTCTGGTCACGCTGGGTTTGAACCTCTTGTAATACACCATGAACACCAGGGTGTTACCCACCAGACCACACAGGATGCCGATGGCAAGATAGGACAGTGTGGGGACCAGAGTTGCCACAAACTGCTTGTTCTTGATTTCCAAGTAGTCCTCCATGTGAGGAGGATGGAGATGGTCTGGTTCAGTGTCTGGTTAGAAGGGGGAAGCTGTGTGGTGACATCTCCTTGGGAAACTGCAAGTGCAGTGCTCGCCATTGTCTGTATTTCTCTGATAGAAGTTACTTTGAGTTGTTAAATGCGTGCTCTTTGTAAGATCAACAATTCACGAAGTTTTAAGAGTCAAACAAGAGAATCTGCAGATGTGATCTTCACTGCTTATACACCGAGTCGAAGAAGAACCTGCAACAACACACATCAGCAGTCAGTGTAGCTCTCTGTTTGTCTGTTTTGTCTTCTGCATGTCTGCTTCTGTCTGTCTGTCTGTCTGTCTGTCTCTCTCTCTCTCTCTCTCTCTCTCTCTCTCTCTCTCTCTCTCTCTCTTCTCTTCTCTCTCTCTCTCTCTCCATGGGTGGTTCACACAGCAATAAAACGTGGTTCTCTTGATTTATCATGAGAAAGCGCTGATCCCCCCCCCCCCCCCACACACACACACACACACACCTCCCACGTGACTGACACGTGTCCTGCTATGATTACAGAGAGAGTTCACTTACCGGGTTACCCCGAGCCAAACCCTCTTCTTCCAACCTCTAAAAACTTCATCGAATGATATATATAAGAGTGAACAGAGCTATAGACAGCGATTGTTCAATATAGCGTCACGACATGAAAAGCAAGACTGTCACATGAGATAACATGATATGGAGTCCACCAGGCCTGTGCATACAGCGCGGCACTGTGAATACATGACGAATCAGGTACGCCACCAGCGTCGGGGTGCTACTCCTCGAGATTCTGGTGAAGCTATCAACAGTTGGTTTGAAAGATCTCGAGGACACCAGTAAGGCACTAACACGGCCATCGACAGCAGCAACAGTTAACTCCTTTCACTGAATTGTGAAAAGTGAGGGCAAAGCCACGCTTTTGAATGAATTTCCCACTAAAGGTATGATATACCTTGTGTGTTACAGAGCAGTGATCTAGTTGCAAGGTGAGGCGACTGCTGGCAGATATCTAAACATATTTGAAAAATAATTGTTAAAGCTCCGCCCCCAAAACGTTGACAAACAAATCACAAGACAAAACTCGACGCGTTTTGACCACTTAGTCTTCTTCAGACAAGAAATACAACACTCAGGGCAACGAAAATGAACGTACAATTGGATGAAAATAAGTGATTGCTCGTTCATTTTCGTTGTCCTGAGTGTTGTATTTCTTGCTTGAAGAAGACCTAAGAGGTCGAAACGCATCGTGTCTTTTGATTCGTTTGTCAACGTTTTGGGGCGGAGCTTTATCAATCATTTTTCAAATTTGCTTCAGAGCAGTTTTCAGAAACTACAATGGCAGCAACAGAGGCAGGATCAAAGCAGGAGTTGCATGTAAATTCTAAGTTCCAGCAGACCAGACGTTCATGTTGGCAGTCAGTAATAAAGAAGGAAACTGCAGGGGAGAAGAAAGAAGTAGAGAAAACAGAGCAATTCAGCAATGATACCAATCCGCCATTCAGAATAATATCAAACATTGAAGCTAGATCCTCCTACAAAGAAGAGAGGTGACAATGATAACATAACAACACAGTATTCTCACTCGTATGTCCAAAGTAATCTCTAAAACGTACAAATGAAGAATGCTGGAGGCGAAGGGTGAGTTCATTGCACATGTAACGCACGACAGTCGTCCAGCCTCTTTCAGATTATACGTCGAATGAGGCATTTCAGATAGCCTCAGTAGTCGTCGTGTTAAAGTACGCCTGGGTCTAGTTAGCAGCATAAGTGACTTGTGTGAAGCTGTAAGATCAGTTCCTTGCATTTAGGGGTGAGGTGGAGGCTGACTGACTATCCACCACAATCTTCATCGCGCCCAGAATGTCTGAACACGTTTGTGAATACGAGGCAGTCGAGACCCAATCTACTCGAGATTCCAGACTTGGGTACACTAAGACGTCCATCCTTAACATGTTCTCAGACCAGTTGGGTTCTGTTGGTAGGCTGTGCTTGCTAGGTGATACGGGGCTATGCTTTCCGTTTCCTATTTACCTCCCTGCATTAAACTTGTAGCATACAAGTGACCTGTTGAACTTGCAGCACATTAGTGACCTCTTCACACCACATCTTTTAGTGAAGGGGCAGGGGGGGGTCTCTCTCACAGTTTGTTGCCAGCTGCTATGAGGGTTGAGGCTTTCTCCCGAACTATTTCAGTCTCGGGTACTTTGGCTGCAATGAGAAACCTCATGGGATTCCATGTCCACTGGCACTGAATAGTTCCTCTCCAAGCACCTCTCCTTCTCAGGACTGATACAGGCTGCCAACACTGTTGCTGCCTTCCAGTGAATGTGAGCTGGCACAGAATTCAGCTGAAATGTCTCTGGGCCCGGCTCAGTCACTTACCGGAAAGAGGCCATTATGGTTTCCACCTGGCAGTCTGTTTTGCCTGTACTGGTGCGGTGCTGCCTGTTCATATATTCTAACAGCTTATGCCAGTGTCCATGAGGTCCCCATAGCCATGTCATTGCCTGCCACAGTGCCCCTGTGTCCAGCGACAAAACACGGCATCTAACTTAGGTGACAATCATCATCAAAAGATACAGAGTAGGTGGTAAATAAAGACGTGAACCTTTGGATACGGTTTCCTTCCTCCACACTGCCAGGATCTCAACTCTTCCTGGCTCTCTTTGAGGTTCCTCGGCAAGTGAATCTTGCCTTCTTTGCCTTGGCTGTGCAGCGACGTAGCGATATGCTCTTGCAAGGAGTGTTAACACCCTGAATCTCAGTACAGTGCCTTATGCTTGCGCCTGTTTCTGAGTAATCCATGCACTCTGACACTGACAACTGTTTCCTAAAAAAAAGGGATGTCCTGGCCAGTAAGGCGACAGTTCTTGTCAGAGGGGCATGCTACCAGTTGGAACCTTGACAGAAGATACCCCATCCATTAAAGAACTTCCCCAGGAACCTAAATGCATGCATCGCGATCTTCATTACGTCGGCTGTTCCACAATACCATGTCTGTCCTGGGTATCCCTGGATGATACTTTTTAAGGTGATCCTCCTGATTACCCAGCTATGGGTAAACCTTCTCTTGGACATCTTAAGCTGCTCTCTCTATGGTCCTGTGCTTTCATGAGCAGTGGAACCACGCCTGTCAGTAGGGCATTGGACCATATGTCACCAACAACGACCGTGCAGGAGATCATGTTCTAGCAGCATCGTGTCCTTCATGGACGTGACATAGAACGTTTCCATACATGTGTCTGGCTAATTCTCATTTGCTCTGGGACAGTGATGACGTCTTTAGCTGTAGACTCGGGGCAACAACATTTTCAGACTTTGCAGCTTCTCGAGAATGTGTCAAAGACTGACGCTGCAAAGACACAAAACTGGGATGCAGAGTCTACCTTGACCTTGACTGGGACCCTGCCATTTGAGAATTGGGATCACAGTGGAACTGGTCCTGACACTCAAGACGTGAATGACTTCAGGGCATTCTCAGTGTGATTCCAATGGATCAGCATGAAAACCCCATCTAGCTGGAGCTGCCACTTCAAAGGTCTACGACTTCAGAGGCAACATTTTGTGCAGAAATGTTGCCTTTCCCCAGTGTAGGACTTAACAAACAGATCTATAGAATCAAAACAGTTTGAACTGAAACCCTCAACAAGATAATGATGTTAAATGTCTACATTATAGGCGCACCATGTCATGCTCATGTTGTGGCATTTTCTCTCTCTGTTTCACTGTTAAACTGACTAATGTGGCAAACTTGCTTCATCCGTGAAGCGTTGACCAAATACTTAGCCTTGTGTAGGATCAGGACCAGGGTAATAGTATAAAGACAACAAGGCCTCAAGTTTCTTGATCTTGTGTTCTTTCACATGACGTTTTATTGTACCGGTCGTTTTGAAACCTTTCTTTCTGGACCAAGGCATATTGTTAGTTGATTACATACACAGCTGTATTTTTCCATCCCACGCGAGACACTTAGTAAAAGGGCGAACAAACAAGCCTTACACATTTCTAATCCGACATTCGTTTTGCTGTAGTTCAAGCAGAGGCATGCATCAAACTTGTGTACTAGTTAACTAGGGAAAATTAAATACCCAGAAAGTGATGACGTTATTTTTGCACAATTTTGTGTGTGTTTTCATTGTTCTAATATTGCCTGACCACTTGCGTACAAGCTTTCATGCCGTATCTACATTATGTACAGGAAAATAAACCTAGTCGAGTTTGGTATTAAAAGAATTGTCGAGAATTCGCCAATTCAGTCATCTCAAGAGAGCAGATATATTACATTTTTCATGACAACCACCAATTATCAAACCGACAGCCCCATTTGTAATAGCCACTCAACAATGTCAAACACATTGCTGCCAGACTGGCCATGCACAGATGACATTCTGTTCGCCGAGTACAGCGCGGTTAGCTGGCTGGTGGAGAGGTTCCTGCAGAAAACACCCCTTTCCCTGACCTGCATCACGGCTTGGCCTCTGCAGCTGCAGGCGAGCTGTAAACTCCCCTGCCTCTGAAAGCTAAGTAACTTGTTCTGAATAGAGAATAAGGCTCGGTGCTTGGAAACAAACTATTCTAAGAATGTTCAGTGTGTGTGTTTATTTCCATTCCGATTCTGAATATGTTATATTTTGACAAGCAGTGTTTTAGACAATAGATTTTCTGCTGACTCTGTATTATACAATCAGTAACTTAAAGGGTATGGCATGGGATGAATTGTATTGAATAGTCCTATTGGCCATCTGCTATAAATTGGTTTTAAATTTTGCGATTATCTAATATTGTATATAATGTAATTTACTCGTGTTTGTATAAGTAGGTTAGTTTGTATGTGCGCATGTATTTCTTTATGTTGTCTGTGTGTGTGTACACGCGAGTGTGTGTTTTACACCCCCCCCCCTTGTAATATCCTAATTATGGCGAAAAAACGTTAAACAGAAGATGCATTCATTATTATACTGATTCGGTTATTGTGGCAGAGTCAATAGACAGCCCGTCGCTGCCACATGGCAGACCTCCACTGATGGGTATGCCCAAACCAATTTAGCACCAGTAGGAAGAAACACTAGGGAGAGCGTGACAGCAGAAGGTCTTCAGAGAAATAATCCCCTCAGACAAGTGTTTCAGCCTTGAACATCTGACACTCTAAGGGGCCGGGCCTCATCTAGGTCGTGACTCCCAGATGTCCTACTGCCAACTCTTCTTTTCCCGGCGCTGACGGGACTCGAACCCCAAACTTTTGGATGGGTGGGCGTCTTAAGGCGGGCCTTTTTAGATGGTTATCTTGCCTTATCACTGCTAACGGGACACCTATTCTAAGTTGGGAAATTTAAGCCTTAAGAAGTTCATTGTTGTTCCTCCTCGACCACATCCAGCTGGAACTCTTTTCGGCTGCCTCTGCCATTGCCTTCAGGGTTCTGGTCCTCTTCTTACCTGAAATCCCGAGCCGTTTCATGAGGTCATAGGCTGATAAGCCTACACGTCCCCTAGCTTCAACTTCCTTCCATCATTTGCCTTAACGATTCAACCGCTCAGAGAAAATGCCCCAACACTGGTGTTAGAGAACTTCAGCGGTGGCCCTGGAATGCAGACAGTCGATGTCCCAATGGTTATCCTGGCGTAAGCATCAAATAACATGTTTGACTCTCTAGATCTATTTGTTTGAGCCATTACCCAAGAAAAGATAACACGATTTGCAATAGGACAGGAGTTGTGTCCCCCTGAGTTTTTTTTTTCTCCGGGACAGGTCTATTTGTTAAGCGATGCTCAGAGGATAATGTGCAAACAAACGCATTTCAGCGCTGTCTATTGATTTTCTTTTTTTAGACTGGTAAGTTTGAAGCTAAACAGTTTTTTGTTGCTGGACGAAGAGAATGTAAAATATGTATGTTCAAAGACCACCCATCTTATTGCAACGAAAACCCCCCTTTTCCACATACACAATCACGGTCATCACATTCAGTTTTATGGCTAAATAACACCAGTTTTCACACTAAGATTAACACTCAAAACAGCAAAAATCGACGTAATTAGGCACTATAAAATGGGGGCATACGAGCAAGATAAGATTGGGTGATCGTGAACATACATAATTAACAAATCCTCCAAAAGACATAAAATCAACTAAACATTTAACATAATATGGTGACTGCTCTACTACAGACTGGACCTTGCTGCTGTTTGTACGTGACACCGCTAAATTGATAAATTGGCATTGACTACTGCCCCGACATCGAAACTGCCCCTACCATACTGTCCCTGCTCTTGTTACTCTTTTTAACACGACCCCGCAAAACCGATAAAGTGCAATTAGTTCCCCAACAACGAACTGACGCAGTGCGACACATTTAGTAATCATCGCGCAATGCGCGCTAACCCAATTGCAGGGAGTATGAGGTCATTTCTGCGGCTGGGCTTAAAATCCCGTGACAATAGCACCGAGCAGCCCTATCTGTCATTTCCTTAGTGTGCGTGTTGAGCAGTGAAGACCGTGCTGGGGAAAACTGATTGACTTAAAACAGTGTTTCTGCTGTTTGATTTCATGTCCCTCGCGATAGTGTTTCTTCTTGTTAAGAAGCAGAATTATTAGGTAGTTCCTTCTCACAAGAACAAAATAAGGAAATTTGTGAATCGCAAGCAGCAAAGACTAGTTTTAATCTTCCAGAAGGCATGACTCAACAAGTCAAGCTACTCTCAGCCATCTACTCCATTATGGACAAGAAAACAACGTGTACTAGAAAGAATAGAATATAACCATGAACAATGGGCATTAATTGCTCTAAAGGCTAAAACAGAAGGACCAATGAAACTACAAAACAAAACCTCAAAAGAAGATGGAAGATTTGTTTAAAGAAAAAGAAGAAAGAAAAAAGAGAGTAGAGCCAACAAACTCCAAGGATTTACAACAACTAATCGTTGTTTCAACCAAGCTGATGTAAGTCAAGCCATATCAACAGAACTTATACAGATGCCTATATAGCTCAAACAGCAAACTGAACAAGAGCATTGTAGAAAGAACTAGCAAAAAGGGGTGAGAAATCTTAAAAGGAAGAACCGCCTCATCAATCTTGATTTAACATTCAGTTTGGAAGTTTTTGATTTTATATGCAAACAATGCAGGAGAGACAAAGAAAAAGAAGGAAAGATGACAAAAACGTGGCACTCAGTGGCAATAAGAAAATACTGGCTATTCTGATGTTCATGCGCGTAGACTGCTTGCGTGTTGCCAAATCGCATCAAGCATTTTCCCCCGATTTTTAACACCGTTGGATTGCCAATCAGTTTTTTATCATAGCAAACTGAAGCAAGTTGCAGAGATGCTCCAGATCGAAGAGTACAGAAAGTACCTGGTCAAAGCGCCATATAATCCTACCCACATCAGAGAGGCCAACAGTCCCTAGCCACAGTAACAATCTGTCTGATTTAGAGGGTAGGGTAGGAAATACTGGCGTTAACTCGATAGCACTCTAGCAAAGCCAGCAACAACTTGCTGCTAGACGGGGTTCTAAATATAGAAACGATCATGCAATCGTACCATCTTGCCAACCTACAACTTGCTGCTCTGTGACATTTGTCCAGCTCAACTACAACCTGTTTTTGCTCGCCCCTACCTCAACGCCCAGCTTCGCCCTGCTAGCCCTGGGCTTCATCAGCTGTCTATTCAGACGGCCGCCAATAGAACTCAGAAACCGATCCTGTGATTATTGAATCAGGATTCTGCTAAGTGCTTTGGCGGCTTGTCTCGAATTACGACGTTCAAGAGTGAACCACACAAAAAGCCCCTCTTCACATTCCACCAACAAGCAACCTCCCCCCCCACCCCCCCCCCCAACTATTGTGTGTGTGTGTTTGTTTGTTTGTTGTTGTTTGTAGTTTGTTTGTTATTTTGTTTGTTGTTTGTTTAGTGTGTGTTTGTGTGTGTCTGCTGGGTGATAAAAGCGTACTGCCCTACAAAGCAAAGCAGTAACCAGGGCCAAAAAGGCCTGCTATTGATTAACATAGTTTTATTAAACCACCCCCTGCCCAATCCACGCACATATATAATTTAACTTCTTCAGTTCATACACTATTTAACGTCCACGGTACTGAGTCCTCCCCCTTTACTAATATGATGCTTCAGCCACAAGCATCCACAAAAATCAGAACAAAAACTGCTTTCAATAATATTAGCTATTTTTTAATCCAATGAATTTATATACCCCTCAATAATTCATAAATTGGCTGTTTCCATCAAAACTATATAACTGAGAAACGCAAAACCCCACCCCGCCATACTTATGGCAGTGCATTGCTTGTAGAACTGTGGATGGATACCATAAACAAATAAGTAGCTGTTTTAAACTGTTGTAAATGGACATACAACATTGGTTTATGAGAAAATCAAGCCGGTCTACAGCCTAAAATACACATAAAGTCCCTGCAAATATATTATAAGTGCATATGTGTTTTAATTAAGATATGTTACCAAACCACAATCCATAAAAGCCAAAAAAAATTCGAGCAAAGCTTCTAGGAAAAACGGACTCCCTTTTTTCTTGAAGTTCAGGAAAATTCATAGAATCTATATAAATTTTGCCTCATTAATTTATTAAATTAATATCAAAATTGCTAAATACTTCTCTTAAAGAAAAAAGTTGTAGTAAGCCATCAGTATATTTAAATGATTTAATAATTGCCATGTTCGACCCTTAACATCCCACCCAGTTATTCCTTATCTTTTTTCAGATATTTTAATCCATATTACTTTAAAACCAATTTCTTTAAGAGCAATCATACAACACCCTCATCCCCACGCCCAAATGTCACTTTCATGCGTTTAAGACCACAACGCTCGTTTGTTTGGTTATAAGGATGTACATCTTTTTTATAACTATTTAAAAAAAATTAATATTAAAAAATGGTAGCATTTTTGAATATATAGAACATGCTTCTTACAATGTAGGAGCGTTTTAAACCCACATCTTTGGACTTCAGTTTACTAACCATTGCAGTAAATGTAATCATATGGCTTCCACTCAGACTTTTAAACCCACTAACGAGATATTTAAAATATCCGCCAATAAAGAGTGACAGAGTGTCCATCACATGCCATCCCACCCCATGGGCTTTTTTTCCAGAATCAGTTAAATTTTGCCATTTTACTGCGCAAGCTACGGGCTGTGGTGTTTTCATATTCAAACCATTTTAAACCTCCCTAATCTTTTAGTAAGGTCCAGTATATAACTTTCATGTTTATTACCAGTACAGGCGAATACTAACTGAACTAACAAGTGCCCCCCTCTCCCTAACGACAACGCGATTATATCCAATTTTTTTTTTTTTTTTTTTTTTTTTTTTTTTTTTTTAAAAAATAAAAAAAAAAATAAAAATTTAACAGCCCAATGACAATAATGCATATGAAAGAACAGCAACGAATATTAACAATGATCCTTCAACAGATTTTAGACAAAGTTAGACCGCAATCATGGGTTATGCACATTGTATTGTGGGGCAACGAAGAGAATATAATAAATACTACTGCCTGGCCACACCGTTCTTTCCAATTTAAACACACAAGTACGATTAAGGGTCAATTGAAACAAAAACTCCTAATGCTTGGAACAACATTTCATCTTGATAAAAGTAAAGGCCTAACACGCCAGGAGTGCAAAGACTTAAATGACTCCATAAGGACATACCGATAGGTAGTGTCTTAGGAGCGCAACACAGACAAATTCTACTTCGTGTATCAATCTACAGGCTTTGACGCCCCCAGAAAAACAATTTCTATTAATTTTAGAAAGAAGCATTAACTCCTGCTGTGTTGATTGCCTGCCAGCATACAAAGGTAACGAGACCGACTTTGCACATGCAAGGGTCAAAGAGTTGACTATGTTTGTAGGTTATGGGATATATACATCAACCCCTGACCTTAGAACTAGCAGATTGTCATGATACAGAATTATAATAACGAAAATCCTCATACTGAGACGACAAGACTTAGGCACAATAACTGGTTAAACACAAGCCCGCCCAAATCCATTTTAAAGAAAGTACCTAGCCCTGAAGAAGGCGATCCAGTTAAAAAACACCCCAGAAAGCAGCCTTAAGTTCAGAGGCCACAGCCCAGAAAGCGCCCCAAGCATAAAGCAGCCCATAAATCACTCCACCTGTTAATGTGAACTCCCCACTTAAACATTCACACAAGCGAAAAGACAGCCCAAGATGTATTTTAACTTTTACTGGATTAGCTTATACTTTAATTTTCACTAAAAATAAATCCGGCAGCAAGCACCTCCTAACGCCACAGATGATTCAGTCCATATAACCAGCCAACTTACCTATAGTAAGACAAAACCCAACTAACCCCACTACCTATTATGCAAGGCAGAGCATCAAGCGCTTTGGCTGCTAACTTCATTAATAATTTAGCTAGATGGTGTAATTGTTTTTCTAATATTCCAACTTTTACCACTGAGGTGTTTGGAGGTGTTACAGGCCCTGTTGGCGCACTACCTGATAAAGCATAAACAAGTGTAAGATAGCAAACCCAACAGTGTTAATATGCTAACTATTGTAAACCCCTGTTCCCTGAACAGAGTCCTTATTCTTACAAGTCTAGCGGTATTAGTGTAGTCATAAAGTCTTCTGTTTTATCGTTTCTCATCTTCTGGCTTGTTTGCGGATCAAGCTGCACTCCTGTAAGTAGACAGATCGATTTCTAACCTAGCCGCCCTTTCTATCATTAATCTGTATTTCTGCTGTATATCCTAACCCTTTTCTTCTTGCCGCATAAATGTTTTATCGTCTGCATCAGCCACTTATTTTTTTCTCTCTAACTCACTATCTAGCTTCGCCAAGTTTTAGCTAAATGTGTTTGTTAGTTCACACCTTATTGTCCGCATAGCAAGCATTAAGCCCCAAGATTACCGCATAGTGCAAGTGAATACTTCAATTGTTTTTTAACTGCGTCTCCTCATTAAAACCCGTCTCAATTTCTGCTATTTGAGTTCAACTGGCTAGTTCGATTTAAGAAAACTCTTGAAGAGGTTATGTTTTTGTATTTCCGATTGTGTTGGCAACTCTTGCCTCCAAGGATTTAGTAAACGACTCACAGCCACATACCTTAACTCGACAATAAAGTATAATTGCCTTTGGTCAACAACAGGAGAACTGCTAATAAATGAGCCCAGCTTGAAACACTGGGTTGGGACTGGTTTTGCAGAAAGCCGCACACTCTTTCCTTTACTGGTTCTTACATACACAATAATAGATAATAATGCATGTTAGAAAAATTAAACCCTAAGCGCTCCTGGCTGCTCTCGCCCCATATGGCTATATAATGATGTCAATTCCTATCACTAGTCAATTTATTTTGGCATAATCCTACTCCATGGCCTGCTGCTGCACCTTCAACCTCTACTTTGCAATGAAGGCACCTAGTTCATCTTCATCTTCTTCTTCCATAGGTTCAATCGCGATCAAAATCTCTTCATCCATATTTTTTTTGATTTATATTCTTTTTTTGTTATATAAAAAATTGGGAACACATAACGGTTTGATACCTTGATCCATACAGAAAAGAGAAGGACCCATGTCGTGAAAGGTATAAGGCAGACAGTAATATGGAAAAAACACGTCCAACAACATTCAGAACCTGGCACAAGATTAAATAAGTTAGAAGTTCCCTGAGCTTGGCGCTGACGAATTTTATAATGGCCAGGCACCGCTAAAGCTATCAGTACAAAAAAGATATTACAACGACAGATCCTAATGCTACGTTGATGCTAATTTTGGGCAGGGCTACGATTAAAACATAAGGTAATCAAACTGGAGTGCAGAGAATCTTTTGTACTAAACGAAGCAAGACATAGTTGCCCTCTATTCTATCTATGGTAGCCTAAAAAAGAAAAGGAAAAGAGAAAGTTTATCAAGGTAATACAAAGCCACAAACGGCCTCAAGCACAGGCTTAAAGCGAAGGACGCCAAGGATGGATGTTTAACGCTGAGGCAGTAGCATAAGCATTTGGCAACAGATACTGCATCCTGCTAGAATTTAGTGTTAAAAGACACATATTGCCATATTACCGAAGGTGCACAAAAGAAAAACTTACTTATGACTGACATTTAATCCAAAGCGATTCTGTTTGTTCTGATCTGAAGACCCTTTAGCAACAAACGCAGTCAGCGACATTTCCTTGAGTTTGATGTTGATACACCCCGAACCTGGCCGAACAATCATAAATCCCAGTATAAAAATAAAACATTATTTATTATGAAAGAGAAGATAACACGCCTTACAGAAAAATAGAAACACCGAGACACTCATTCTGGAACATACATCGAAATTCATCTCAGAAGTCTTTAAAAGGACTATGATTCAAGTTTACTGAATGAACAATCCTTTTCAGAGTAGAATCAGAATCGTTTATATAATATCCAAAAATGAGAAGTTGACCTGTGTAATAAATGGTAAAGTCAGAACAGTTGTATTCGGGGTGTGCCGCGGACTTTTTACCTCACCAACCCTTCGATGAAAAATAAGAAAGTAGTTCGCTGGAGTAGCAAGGGATCCTACAGTTGATGGTAATGTACAACACTTACGCCATAAAGATGTAAGCTTCGAAGACTACTTAATCACAACAATGGGCTGTGGCTGGATTAAGATCCACATTTGACAACAGAATGGTTGGAAGTGGAGAAAGGATAGGGCAAGAGGTATAAAAATAAATAATAACCAAGAACCAGACGGAAACGCCCCAATACAAATGCAAGATTTTAATGGTATTGTGGCCGCCCAGTTAAAACATTAAAGAAAAAACATGTTAAAATACTCGGCTTGTTAAAATGCAGAAGAAATATTCTCATAAAACAAAAAAAAAAAAAAAAACAGATGGGAATACTGAAGTTTCTTCTGCCAAAAGAACCGCACTGTTCTCTTATCTGGCGGATACTGGGTGTGGGAAAACTAGTCTTGCGTATTAGATATTGTGTACAAACAATATACAGTTTCATACGAGCACATTGTTATATTCTGCACCAACCATTAAGCACAACAAGTCTTACAAAGAAAGGAAGTTTATTTGGACAGACGAAGATAAAATTTTTAGTTTGATCCTAGCGACAACTGAGCGACGTTTAGAAATATAACTAAAGACTATTTGAGGAACTGAAACACGTTTATTAATGCTGACTTATTCAGCAGAACGCGACATTATGTTAAAACAAAAAGACAGCTCTGACAAAGCAATCCTTTAGGCGGGCCGCCACGGTAGCCTAAGTTCTGTGTGGCTCTTAACTCAAAAATACAATGCTGTCTAAAAGACTTTCGATCTCAGTTAAAATCATTGTATTATTTTACACTAAGGACAAAGACAGTTTTTGAAGAATGTTTAAGTGAAAAATATAAAAAAAGGGAACAAAGCTGAGTAAAAAAATAAAAGAGCATATAGAAACATCTAAGCACGCTAGATCAATGCTTACTGGACTGACCTCCAGTTCAATACGTTTGTGTTATTATAATTTTGTTTATATATAATAGATTGCCTAATACAATTTGTTTATTATAATTTTGTTATTATAAAAAAGAATGTCCTCCGAGGGCCAGAATCAAAAGCGCAGCTAGCTCCTAAATGCACTGCATTAGAGCTAAAAGACCTAGGAGACACAACATGAGTTATGAATCTAATCGGAGTGCCATGAAATGTATATGGATTTGAGTTCACAGGATGAACGGGTATTACAACGAACAGAAAATGAAGACAAAAAACGGCAGCAACATCCAGCCCTAGAAGAGATAAGAAATTTAAGAGGTCAACCGATTTTTGGCAAAGCGTGAATCCAAACATCATAGAAAGAGAGAAAGCTTGGTCGTTGCTTCCTGAAAATGACTGGAATGTAAGTTGAACTACTAAGCCCTAATGTAACAACGATTAGAAAACAAATTTAGAAAGTCTATGAGGAATGTCTGGGCCCTTTCTTGAATAGCTTGGATCCAGGAACACAACTAAAAACCGATTGAAATAACAAGGCAGGGTACTTAATATATGCTACAGAGAAAGAAGTCCCATATCCTGAAGTGAGGGGCGACACCGTCGGCTTAGAATTTACCGCCAACGCTAGAATCACTACCTAGCAAAAGACGATGATTTTTCGGCTTATTATTACTCCGAGGGAGGGTCTATACTAAGTTTGCCAGAACATGCCTTAATTAGAGGCATACAAATAAAGGCTGAAAACATGGGATGCCCCTTTTAAATGCTGGCTTTATAGTTATTACTAAAAAACGAGATGAAAAAAACGCTCTTGCATCATCTGACAAGGTTACAGTGATGGTTGACAAAGACAAACAAACAGTGACTCGACTTTTATTTCTTAAGTATGTTGATTTTATTGCGTTTTTACTCTGTAGCTGAAGTTGCTGCCAGAAGGATTACTAAGAAATAAATATAAGATTAATTAATAAAAATAAACTTATTAAAAAAAATGGAGTTACAACAGTTTTAAGGTTAAGACAAATAACTGAACTTCAAAAGGAAAATAGAAAGCGACTGGATAAGTAAGAGTACTAGAAAATAAATAATTGGCTAAAAGCTTTAAACCTTTCTAATGTAATTACTAGCTGGCTCATCAGCTGTACTAGCGTAATGCTGGGCTGAGTGTTGGCTCTTTATTAGCCACTTGGGGTTGAGCGCCAGCCTCCAATAGCATTAGGGGGTCCTTGAATTAGGGATATGCGGCCATGTCTATGATAGTAAGATCTGTTTTTAAAAAAATTAAGTCCTAAAAAACAAAGCCACTGCCAATTGTAGCACCTAGCATCGTCAAAACTTTGCTCATTAAGATAACTAATAACACATCATTACAGATGAAAACAATACGGACGGAAGAAATTCAAAGCTTATGGTTGATGGTGAGGATTTATAGACGACAACAATTGGAACTTCAAAAGGAGTGGGAGACAGACCTTTTTCTTCGCGACAGTAGCACTGATGCAATAAACAGAACATAGAAAAACAAACACATGAACGGATTAAGTCCCAAAATAGGCTAAAAAATAGTTACAACGTATTGTTTAACAAAAAAAATAAGTTTAGTAAGCAAAAATAAACACTATTATTTTTTTTGTTAGCCTAACAGTGTTTGGGTGAGAACAACATGCAGCTCTTCACGAACAAATGGATTCTTTAAAGGGCAGGCTTTTTAGCAGAAAGATTTCAATCTTCTTAAAAATAAACGGGAGGGGGCTGTTTTCATGATTCTTTCAACTCCAAAAACGTCTACACTCCATATAGGATCTGTGGCTCTAATTCAAACATCAGCACCCTCGTGCCTCTCACCATTAGCATACAAGTATCTTCATTTATTCCAAACGGTATGAGTTTTTGATTACCTTGCCCACTACCTTAATGCAACTTTTTTTAATTTGATTGCGATACAGGTTCAACCCTGTTGCTTAAATTCTTCATTGTTCATGCACGTAAGACTGCAGCAATCCTCCTAACCCATCTGAGTTGCGTTCCTCTAACCAATATTACTCTGTGAAATTGAAAGGTAAACAGGCGACAGCTAGATTCTATTCAAGTTTTCTACTAAAGAACCTGGGATCGATGGTTGCCAGGGATCCCACTCCTGACTGTAACATGAAGATTTAAAAAACAGTTTGTGTGACAGAACCGTTTAAAACTCTTTTCCATCACAACCTGGATCATCCTAGGATACTTTAATGGGCCTCTCATGTATATTTGTTGTAAAGCCACAGCTACACAGCCAGTTGATTTTATCTTGTTAAAGGTCGGCGTCTTTGTCTATCTTGAAGCCATGTCAACAACAGTCAGAGCATACTTAAACTTTTCTTCTAACTTTATCATGTTGAAGATACAGCAAGTCCATCTGGTGGGTGTCATTTGGAACAGAGTTAACAAATCTAGGCCTTATATTCTATTTTGGTGCAGGCAGATATATTTGCCAAATTGCTTGTTTTGAAGCCAGTCTTTCGCTCTGATACAGACACTCTAGCACTTTACTATAGTTTTTTTTCAATAGCCGTCCTTTCTTTCGCAATAACCTTTTTAGAGAAACTACATTTTGTACTTGTCCAATAAGAATGGACTGTATTTAATTGATTTTAAATTGTTTGAGCAAAGAATATAGCTTGCTTCCCATAGCACCCACCATAAAACCAATTTCGCTATTTTCTTTTCTGCGAGTTGGTTTTCATAAAAAGTCAGACAGTTCTGGCGTGGCGATGTGAAACTTCTTTTCCATCACTAAGTAAGCACACATTCATTGGCCACATCGCGTACTGTAAATGTGGCTCCTGCATGTCCCTGTTCCCTTAACTTTTTATTAATAAAGTCTAAGTAGCATTCGACTTTACTCATAATCGCCACTTCTTGCTTTAGCTAAATCTTCAATGCCTCGTTATGACTTCTCTCTACTTCATCTGACGGCGGCAATTTACTAAACAAATAATTGCTCGCCAGAGAAGGCCAAATGCATTAACATTAGCTCCTCCTACCATCATAACTACTCCTGCCATCTTTTTCTAAATTAATATTTTCTAGATTTAATCTTTCTATGAACTAAAAATATCTGGGATCATATTCTGACAACAATAAATCTTATGAGCAATCGCTGCTTGATTACCACTATAACCATAACAACGATACCCCCCCTCCCCCCCCCTCAATGTCTAACCTTCCCTAGTATCTGCCGGCTTCATTTTAAACATGTTTTTTGCTAACACGCCTATAGCCAATACTAGGCCGCTAAACACGACAGAATGGTAAATCGTATGATAATGCTTTTTTTTCACTCATCTTTTTTATTAAACAAAAAATAAATTTAAAAATAATCAAAAATACGAAAGACAGTCTAAGTGCCTTTTTATCAAATAAACTTATTGTTGTAACAGCTAAAAATAAAGTAGCACCTAGATTATGGCGAATCTTCTATCTTTCCCATGGTTAGCGGTTTTATTTCCTAACAAACAATTTGCAAGGGTTTGAATAAAAACTATAACACCAACGATAGGCCACTGCATAATTAACCCACTTAAACAATTGATTAAAGTATTATATTATTTTTTATTGCTTTTTAAAATGGATTGTGACGAACTATAAAAGTTTGACGGAAAGCAAGCAGACAACTCCCGTAGACCACTGCCATAAAGAAAAATATATCTCTCTGGCTGCGTGTGGAAAAACTAAACAGTATTTAGTCCTCTGAACTAAGTATTGAGGCAGATTCAACAACTGTCTACTTCCGACGTTGAGAAGTACTTACGTTTAGGAACGAACACAGCTAGTTTCAAAAATGGTTAGATCGGTTGGTCAGACAATGATTAGTTTATCTGCTAAGTTAGTAAGTAAAGAATGGCGCCGGTTGATTCAGAAGAAGATTTAAAATAACGCCATTCTCCAAGACCTGATTACAACAATTCCCTAGAACCACATGCATGAGACATGTAAAACAGATTTGGGCCAATGTTATGCCCAATCATCAAGGGATAAATACATTTGAATCAAAATAAATTATAGATCTAATAAATTTAAATCGCAAAAAAAGAAATGATCGAGAAGCGCCGCAGGAACAATCCGCGGACAGACCGGAAGGATCAAGTGAATGTACCACACGGTGGACTGTACCGCAAGTGAGTAGTTGTTTACTAAGACAAAAAGTCCCTGGACGAGATTGAGGCTGGTGCGTAAACTACTGAATGGAAACAGACTAGCAAAAGCAAACCAATCAACAAAACAAAAAATTATTAGATATATACAACATCACCACCAGCAACAACAACCCAATTAACAAAACACAATCACAAACAAACAATAAGATGTATTAATTATTATTGGCTGCTAGATGATGTTGGTGGGGGAGATTTAGCATACAAATGTCTAAACGGCCATACTTAGCATAACAGATACAAACCCCCACAACCCCCAGTACAAGGAAGAAGAACCAATTCTGCAAAAAAGAGCAACATCCTGATGTAGACCCAATTCTATTAATAGTTTTTAAGAACTATATAAAGTTACAAGTTAAGAACTAGATAAAGTGACAAGATAAGATAGTTTAAGAAAATAACAATTTAAGTAAGAGCAAGAAATTACAAGTTAAGTGTAAGTAAAATAAAGTTCTTGTCAAGTACTAGTTATGTTCTTAAATAAGTTCATTGTTTAGGTTATTAAGTTAATAATTTCTTGCTAGGTTTCTTAAATAAGTCTTAGATAGGTTTCCTAAAGTAAGTACTAGTAAGATCGGTACAAGTAATCTGTTAAAAGTTCTCGGCAATGGCCCTACACATATGCAAACTCAGATTGAGTAAGTTCTCTTTATATTGATAGAGACTAGTGATTTACTTGTTAACAGCAGTTTAATTTACTTGATGAAGAGTATAGCGCAGATTAACATTAGTGTGAAAAAATACAGTTGTTATTCAAAGAGACACGCTTAACGTTAATCGGAGATATATTTTTTTTGACAACAACTAATACTTAAGCCCTTAGTCCATCTTCATTACAGAAGTCTGGCAGCACGCATATACAACAACGACCCGCAAACCAACATATTCTTATAACTGTCCATTAATTCATCCTTCAACTTTCCAATCACTTTTCATGTTCACAGTTGAATATGTAAAGTACTGTTCTTTAGGATAGTCGCATTTGTCGTACCATCCATCAGCTTCCTTTAGCACTATGTTTTCTAAAAACAATCCTAAAGAGAGTCCTTCTGTTGGACGTCAAGAATAAAACTATCAGTGTCTGTATAAAGAACCTTGCATCTGGGTACCCGGTTAAAAGTAGTACGTACAGAAATTCCAAACATCAAAAACTTTGACAACTCTATACGGTGAAGCCGATAAACACTCATGGCTGCCAACTTAACATCCTATTTCTTCATCATCAATGCCAACGTGCTGTCGTTAAATCTACTAAAGTCTTGATAGTTAGGTTTAGAGGCAAACTTAATTGCTTGGTTATCTTTGTGTAACTAATTTTACATCTTTACGTTTGTGTGTGGATATTCCCAAGTTTTGCCAAAACAGGGCTGTGTTCATCAGTTTCAAGAAGTCTTTTTCTAAGCGTCAGTGGCTTTTGGTTTCCTAAGAACAATGTTTCCTTCTTGATGTTGGTCTTCATAAAAAGGCTCTTGGTCACAGCTAATGATTCTAAGAACAGCAGTCAGTTTCAATCCATTCTCAAGTAACACTGTAAACAGGTCTGTAATGGCACACAAATTTAGTTTTTGTTGCGAAGATTGGTACAAGGAATAGGATGATCGATAGGACACGTCTTTAATCATTCTGCGGCTAGGGGTAATCGTTATTGAATCGAAAGTTCATAAGGATATACTAAGTCTACATCCAAGATTAGCCCTATGGATATAAGCTGGAAGCTGTGACAACATACTTTTTTTTTTTTAACACATAATTGACATCATGAGGTCCTTTATCATTGTAAAGTTTCTCAGTGGAGTGGATGACTTCATAGCCCCCATCCATACATATTGTAGGCTCAAATACATTAGATAGTTTGGTGAATGGTTTAGTGGGATCATAGTCGTCTTAATACTTGTTGTTGGCTTGCAGTAAGGATGTGAGGCCAATGCTAATCCCACTCCCTCACCCAACTTCAATCAACTGAAGTGTGGCAGATTCAGATATTAAGTCAATCTGGATGTTTGAAGACTTTGTAGAAGGCCGTCCCAAGAAAGGCCTGGCGCAGAGAGTAATGTGATTAGTCTAAGCAGTAAAGTTTCATACATTAGTACGTAATTCTGAAAGACGTCTGCAAAAAAACACACGTCAGCCAATAGATACAGATCATGATAATCGCCCAATTTTTCACAGTGTCAATCTGTCCGGATTGTCTGACGTATTCATATTCAGAATCAGTTCTGTCTTTGCCGGTCTAAGACTAGAAAAGAAACGCCTTTAGAGGAAGCGAGTCCTTCACAACCCTATCCCACGAGATCCATTTATTCATAAGGGATAAACTCCTTTGCGCACATAAAGAATGATCAAAGTTTGTTTAGTTATTGGATAGTCTTGTAGAGATCCTGCTAACTTATCTAAACTCCCCATCAGATGCTTGGGCAGAGTCCTAGAAGGTATATAAACAGTCAAGAGTAAAAGTCCATTGTACATTTTCTGAAGAATTGTGCATGCAGGTAACCCTCTTATAATCATAAGTCACAGCTTGCATGATACAATGATAAATCGAAACCTCGAAGGTTCTGAAGAAGATAGGCAGTTTCCAAGTCTTTAGGATCAACCTTAATTGAAGATACAAATGTTGTGCGGGCAGGCCCCTCTAAAAGTCCAGTAATGAGATCGTGGTCTTTCTCACTGTGTCACCTAATAATTTTATCTGAGTATACATATCCAAGCAGTGTGTAGATGAGTCATAACGATTCTTTGTCTTCAGGAGTCATAACAATGTCTGAAATAATAATTGGTTGGATAACTATTGCGAAGTTGTTTCATCATCTCTAAAATCTACAAGCTTCGTTGGGACTCTGTAAATCCTCTGTGTCGAGAGTTGTGCCGTCTGACCTAACAACAATAAACGCATAAGAACAGATCTGATGGTGGGTTTAAAACGGTTGTTTTTTGTTCTAGTCTGTTGAGGGCCATAGTACTGTGGCAAGAGCGATACAAAAAGTCCATCAAAAACCACTTACAGGTCACATTTGCAATTTGAGTAAATTATATAAAACTAACAATTAGACCAGGTGGGTGGGGCCGGTTTTAGGTGTAAGAGTTTGGTTTCACATCTACAAAACTTTTACAATAAGTTCTATGGTTGGCAGCTGATTCTATAGTAGAGGATTCTCACAAAACACCTTACTACTACAAAGCTCTTGTTTAAAATTGTTTTTGTAGTATAGGCTAACAGTCTGCTTTTGTTCTGAATAATACATAATGACTCCTATGAACTATCTTGCAAACAGTATCAAGGTCCACATGTTGTCAGTATTTGCCAAAAAGGAGCGTTGGGAGAAATCCCTTAGAGAACAAGATTTGGCTTCTACAGACCATAGTGTATACGTTTACGGTGTTGGCTTGTTTTTTCTTCAAACTGAGATAAACTCTATCTATACTTCACTGGAAAGTGTTATGATATCAAAGTTCATTATCTTGTTTGTATGCTTCAAAATTGGAAACACAGTTTGCATGATAATTTTAACAGGATGTAAGGCGCTAAAACACACCACATAAAACACAAGTTAGTCAGAAGATATAAGGGGTTATTAAGACTGCCCGTTTATAACTCTAACCTTTGGGGAGAGAAATTGTAGAATTGCCGACTATAGGATAGAACTTTGTTGTCTCAATCTTATTTCAATGGACTGAACCCTCAGACCAGCCAACCCCCCTTAACTTTGCCTCCTCCACTTGCAAGGTTAAACAGGTACGCATGTAGTCAGCCTTCAGTTTAAGTTAAAGTCGTGATAACTGATTACGTTCTTTCGTGCCTTGTTGAAACCCAGACCTTCCAAGTTACTATCATCAGGTGATATATAATCAATCAGAACAGCAGCAACACTATTATTGGCGGCTTCCATCTTGAAGTAACTCAGGAATTTTAGAGAAAGCATTGTGCTCAACTTTCATGAACTTTTGTGGGTATAAATATTTGCCATGTCCGCCTCACTAAACATAATGCTTATATGTTTGTCACTACTGAAATATTTCTTTCCATCGTATATAGTTTTTTTTTTACATCTGTCCTTGGATTAACTTTGTGGTCGTCAATATTTTATAAAGCCAAAATATTTACGTAAATCAAAAAAATAAATGTATCGAAAAAGTAGTAAAAACAATCTTTTATTATTCTATCGTCGCCAAGCGTGCAACCTTCAAGACAATGTCACCCATACAATAAACACCACGCTAATATTTTAGCTTTCGAATCACACAGTCCAATGCCTCATCACTTTGATTGCTTTCGTCAAATAGTTCACTATGATCTTTTAATTAATATTGTTTACATCATTCTCAAAACCAGATTCACTAAAAATCAAATGTTTTAACCGCATTCATTGTCTCGTTTAAAATAGGTTCATTACCTTCTTTACATCAAGATACACAGAGTTCGGAAGCCATTTGTAAATCTACAATAACATAAAAAAATAATTGTAAAATCAACTGTTAATTAATTCTTTTCTAATCTAAATCAATATAGCGAATAGCTACTCTAACACCTTCATCAGGCTTTAAAACCATCCACAACATCCATATAATCAAAATCCAAAAAAACAATAAAATGGCAAACAAATTTATATAATCTGGTTGAGGCCAATAATCTGGTATTTTTTGCGCTGATGGACTTCATCACTCTTGTTTGGTTAAAATTATGTGATAAAAAGATCAGTAAATGATTTTTTAAACCTCCTCTCCTTAACACTTCTCTATGAGCCTTTCCAATTCAACTTGTGAAGTATATAAGTAAGCTTTCTAACTTCATCAGGATACATTTTTAAACCAGAATAAATTATAAATTAAAAAAAAAAATAAAAATTAATTGTAAATTCAGTTGTTATTCATAGTCTTTTCTAATCGTAAAACCTGATCTTCATTAAAGCGAATAGCTACTCCTTCAGGGGCGGTAGAAACAGTTAGATTAACATCTTCAGGAGCTATATTATCAACTAATATGGCAAATAGCTTTGCAACTGGTGGGGGCCAAGAATCTGGTATTTTACTGATGGCTTGCGTCACGCTTTCTCGCATGTCTATTCGATTAAAAAGATCAGTAATTAATTCTTCAAACCTGTTCTTTAACTCTTCTATATTAGCCTCCCTCTCCCAATCCAACTCGTAAAGTATATTAATAAGCTCTGTAGCTACTTCGGCCTTCATTTTTTAAACCAAAATAAAAACGACAATTAAAAAATAATTAATTCTGTAAACCCTTAATTCTTATGTTCTCGGAGAGAATGTAAATATGTATGTTCACGATCACCAAATCTTATCTTGCACGTAAGCCCCCGTTTTAATGTGCTAATTACGTCGATTTTTGCTGTTTTGAGGTGTTAATCTTAGTGTGAAACAGGTGTTGATTTTAGCCAAAACTGATATGTGATGGACGTGATGTGTATGTGAAAAGGGGAGTTTTCGTGCAAAATAAGATGGGTGGTCTTGAACATACATATTTACATTCTCTGACGAATATTCCAATACTTGGTGACTGCTGGACAGGTAGAGTATCCATGGAAATTAGTTGTGCTGCACTTTATTGCTATATCAGCTCATTGTCCATGGGTTCTTGAACAGGCGTGCATTTTTGACAGACCTTTCCATTGGCAGGGTCAGTACTACGGAAAATGATATTTTGAAGACGTTTATCCGTTCCACCGTAATCGTCCATACTTTAGAGTTAGCAAATTTCAACTTGATTGATCCGTCATGGTCACCATTGTCAATCAGTTCAGTTTAGTTCAGCGGTTTATTTAATGTCTTTTCATCGCCAGATGATATTAGACACCACCATTGTCAATGGGTTCTTGAATAGGCGTCCATTTGACACACACTTTTTTTATTGGTAGTGTCTGTGCTGTGTTAATATAATATTTCGAAGACATTTATCAGTTCCCCCGTAATCGTTTATACTTTAGAGACCACTGTTTTAACTTCCTTAATCCGTCATGGTCACCTAGAGAGACATACACAATTTCCTAGTTTGTTGAGCCTATTTTCACCGATTCAAGTGCATCTTATTGCCATTCATTTTTTAAATGGGCTCCGAAGTTGATTTAATAGTCCAGATGGGTCCCTGACCAGACACTGGGAAGGTTTTGAAGAGCATATTAGAGTTTAATCCTATACCCCCCACCCCCCACCCATCAAAAACCAGTCCACGCATACTACTGCCCTGTTAAGGCTGTTTCTGAAAAACCCGTTTATAAGTCATAACAATGTCAGGTACTTAACTTGGACCTAACATAACT
>CM031622.1:10454077-10474077 GCA_018398815.1 Conus ventricosus
AGGACTAAAAATACACGCTCAAGATTACAAACGAGCAAAAAGGGCCAGGAAAGATGAAGCAGTGAAATACTTTATTTTGCGCTGAACTAATTGACATATGTCCTTTCCCAAAATGTGTTTTGATATAAATGTTGCAAGCTAGGCTGTTGGGGTTCCCCTCCATGGTGTAACTGGATTACTCTTTCACCTTTGTCTCTGAAAGCGTTTAAAACATAGTCACATTGTATCTCTTTGGAAACCTTGGATCATGCTTCAGTTATTACAGCATGCTTCAGTTATTACAGCATGCTTCAGTTATTACAGCATGCTTCAGTTATTACAGCATGCTTCAGTTATTACAGCATGCTTCAGTTATTACAGCAATCAAACTGTGATGTGATGTAACACAACAACAACAACAACAACAACAACAACAACAACAATCTGCAGTTGCGAGTCGTATGTGTTGATATAGCTGGTATGTAGGAAACGTATGTGATGCCCACACCATTGTTATGAACAACTTTGTTCTGCTTACAGTCATCCGATTCAGTTCTGCTTACAGTCATCCGATTCAGTTCTGCTTACAGTCATCCGATTCAGTTCTGCTTACAGTCATCCGATTCAGTTCTGCTTACAGTCATCCGATTCAGTCCCTTTTGCCAGCCAGTGAAGCTGAATCGACGAGTTCTTACACAGATATCGGCAAGACAGAGACAAGTCAAGTTCATCTGTGTTGTAAGGAAACGAAGAATTTGAACAGAGTGTGTGTATGTCGTAGTATTTGCTGCGCATCTTGCTCTGGACTATTGCATGTAAATAAAACAAAATTATTTATTTAAAAAAAAAGAATGTTCAGACCATCATCCACACAGCAGACCATTTTTCTCGTTGTTCGTCTGGACTTCAACAGTGTGCCAGTTTTGTTTGTTTGTTTTTGTTTCAAAAAGGTGAAAGATATTCAGTGCGTAGGTATAGTTTTTAAAGGGGTTTCAGCAAATCTAGGTAGCCTCTTTGAGGAAGGTATTACTGACTGGAATGATTCCACGATGTGTTTCTCCTGCGTATAGTGCATTACTGAATGCAGTGTTAGGACATGCGCTGTTCGCCCTGTGTTTCTGAACTTATGTCTCATGTAACTGTTGTGTCCAGTTCACTGATGTATTATCGGTGACACCGACATGTCTGAACTGGCTGCTTGATGATTTCCAGCCTGTTCTGTCCAACAGTCCAAGCTGTATGGATGGCTTTAGTTACGATCCCCTTCCTTGCTCTCTGCAACAGTGCCAGAGCCTGTGCATGTCTAGGGGTGTGTCACGGTGAATATTGCTAGTTCGTCAGCACAACGAGAGGGACAGATTCTCCACGATGAGGACTTTATGAACTCTCCATAACAGACGACTGTGACTCTCCTCTAACAGGACATATGGGATTCTACATGTGATTTAAAGCAATGTTTACATTTTAAAAAATCACAATGATACGAACATTTTGTTAAAAGGTGTTATGGTCAGTTAAACAAAGAATTCATGCAAAGATAAATAGATAAATGCTTCCCTCTGTCTCTGTCTGTCTGTCTGTCTGTCTGTCTGTCTGTCTCTCTCTCCTCTCTCTCTCTCTCTCTCTCTGTCTCTCTGTCTCTCTCTCTCTCTCTCTCTCTCTCTCTCTCTCTCTCTCTCTCTCTCTCTCTCTCTCGCACGCGCGCGTACGCTCGCATGCGCACACATACACATACCGGATAATCTGACAGCAAACCAATAAAAAGATTGTCCCTTCTAGAACGAAAACCGGACACAAAGTGAGATTTAAGTTTACAACTTAACTTCACATAGAATTGAAAGTTCAGTTACTTTATAGCATTACTACAATTGTGGTGAATCACCATTGGCGACGGTGAAATGAGTTTCAATGTGAGGTGAGTGCCGGCGGAAAAAAAGGTTTTGAAAGAAAATGGAAGTAAAGACATCAGCTAACAGGGAGAAACAAAGTACCAGACACAACACGACGCGTTTGGACCTCGTAGGTCTTCTTCAGGGCAAGAAAAACATCAATCAGGACAATGACAACGAAGAACCAGCACTCTTCTCAAATTCTGCACAAGATGGGCCTTGAAGGAAAGCGAGGCGAGTTAGAAGATTGTAATGATGATAATAGCAACAACGATAACAACAACAATAATAACAACAACAACGGCAACACTACTACTACTACTACTACTACCACTACTACTACTACTACTACTGATGATGATGACGATGATGATGATGATGATGATGATAATGATAATAATGATAATGATAATAATAATAATAATAATAATAATAATAATAATAATAATAAATAATGATGATGATAATAAGAAGAATGATAATTATAATTATAATGATGGTAATGATAATAATGATGGTAATGATAATAATGATGGTCATGATAACAATGATGGTAATGATGATGATGATGATGATGATGATGATGATATTGAAAAAAATAATAAAGAGAGGATTACAACCATTTTTGGGTGATAAAATGACGATAGTAACTGTGGTATGAATAGTGACTATATGACGATAGTAATTGTGGTATGAATAGTGACTATATGACGATAGTAATTGTGGTATGAATAGTGACTATATGACGATAGCAATTGTGGTATGAATAGTGACTATATGACGACAGTAATTGTGGTATGAATAGTGACTATATGACGATAGTAATTGTGGTATGAATAGTGACTATATGACGATAGTAATTCTGGTATGAATAGTGACTATATGACGACAGTAATTGTGGTATGAATAGTGATTATATGACGATAGTAATTGCGGTATCAATAGTGACTATACGGACAGAAGGGAGAAAGGAGAAGGGTTAGAGAATTGTCGAACAGCACGATTATAGTGGCAACAGAGTTAGTGGCGACGACGATGGTGATTATAATGGTGATGATGATGATGGCAATAGCAATAATGATGATAAGGCGTTAACAATGGTAACAGTAATAACACTGCTAACACCAGACAAATAGTAATGACAATAAAGTAATAGCAATAATGATAAATATAATGGAAATAAAGATAATGTCAATAGTAGCAATAAAATATACTAATAACAATATAGTAATAATGATGCAAACAATAATGATGATGATAATGAGGGGAGAGAGGAAGAGGAAGAAGAAGGAGGGGGGAGAGGTGGAGGACAGGAAGAACAAAGGAGAGAAGGAGGATACAAATTAAGGTGGAATCTAACAGGTGTATGAACAGTTATGAAAAGAATAGAATCGCCCTTCAGTTCCTTTGTGTGGTGAACCACCATTGTCCACTAGGTACTTAGAAAAAAAAAGAGTTGGTTGAAACTTCCGCGAACTGCGTGACTTTCATTGAAGGCAGAGGTTTGCCCCCCCCCCCCTCCCCCACTCCGCTCCCCCCGACTGCAACTGACGCTTCCGTGCCCTAGACAGCTTACAGACACCCCGTCCTTCCCCCCTCCCCTCCCCCCCCCCCCCCCCCCCCACCACCCCACCACCCCCCAGAACAGCAGCCATACGTCCAGACCTCACAGCAGTTCAGGGGATGGAGAAAGGTGGAAGATCTGTTGACATAAGGTCACACACTGCAGACCTTCACCCATCTCCACCCCCCCCCCTGTCACTCACCCATCATCTGAGTGGACTCCCAGCTCCCCCCCCCCCCCCCCCCCCCCCCCGTCACTCACCCATCATCTGAGTGAACTCCCAGCTCCACCCTCCTGTCACTCACCCATCATCTGAGTGGACTCCCAGCTCCACCCTCCTCTCACTCACCCATCATCTGAGTGGACTCCCAGCTCCACCCTCCTGTCACTCACTCATCATCTGAGTGGACTCCCAGCTCCACCCTCCTGTCACTCACTCATCATCTGAGTGGACTCCCGGCTCCACTCTTCTGTCACTCACCCATCATCGGAGTGAACTCCCAGCTAGAAATGAGTCTTAAATAGCTAGCCTTCCTTGAAAACCAACACCACTGGTTAACTAGTCAACAGAGATGCAGTAGGTCGGATAAAATTAATCCACTTTTCCCGCACAACTGCCATTTCTTATTTATTGTAGCGCCATAAATTACAAAATCATCTTTATGTTATCCTGGAATTATACAAATCGCCATGTAAAAAATGAATGCAGAACAGGTACCATGGCATACTGGCGCTAACAAAGCACTGCAATGCAATCTTTATTCGAGAGAGATTTTAATTCAAACCGCCGCAGGAATTATAAAGTGATTAGATCAGCCACCACTATTCCTTCATAAAAAAGGAAATGAGGGGAAAGTTTCTTCAGCAGATTTTATGTTTTATCATTATTAGTGTCATCATCATCATCATCATCATCACCATCATCATCATCATCATCATCATCTTCATTATTATCATAATTATTATCATTGTTATTATATTATTATTATTATTATTATTATTATTATTATTATTATTATCATCATCATCATCATCACCATCATCATCATCCTCATCATCATCATCATTATCATCATCGTCATGATTATTCGGAATACTTTTATAGCTCCGTTGTCGGTCGGAGACCAAGTTGTAAAAGTATCATCATCATCATCATCATCATCACCATCATCATCTTCATTATTATCATAATTATTATCATTGTTATTATTATTATTATTATCATCATCATCATCATCATCATCACCATCCTCCTCCACATCATCATCATCATTATCATCATCGTCATGATTATTCGGAATACTTTTATAGCTCCGTTGTCGGTCGGAGACCAAGTTGTAAAAGTATCATCATCATCATCATCATCACCATCATCATCTTCATTATTATCATAATTATTATCATTGTTATTATTATTATTATTATCATCATCATCATCATCATCATCACCATCCTCCTCCACATCATCATCATCATTATCATCATCGTCATGATTATTCGGAATACTTTTATAGCTCCGTTGTCGGTCGGAGACCAAGTTGTAAAAGTATCATCATCATCATCATCACCATCATCATCTTCATTATTGTCATAATTATTATCATTGTTATTATTATTATTATTATTATCATCATCATCATCATCATCACCATCCTCTTCCTCCTCATCATCATCATCATTATCATCATCGTCATGATTATTCGGAATACTTTCATAGTTCCGTTGTCGGTCGGAGACCAAGTTGTAAAAGTATCATCATCATCATCATCATCATCATCATTATCATCATCTTCATTATCATCATTGTTCAGAATACTTTCATAGCTCTGTTGTCGGTTGGAGATGAAGTTCTAAGCGTATTATGATCCAGGCTGTCGTTTAAGCAACAAAAGACGACGCGTTTCGACCTCTTGGGTCTTCTTCAGGCAAGAGGAACCACATTCAGAACAACGAAAAATGAAGAACGAGCAATCACTTGATCTTTGTCGAATTCGGCGCAAGATGGGCGTTGAATGAAAACGATGTCATCGAGAAGGAGACAAAGAGAAACGATTGCTCGTTCTTCAGTTTCCTTGTCCTGTGAGTTTGTTTATCTTGCCTGAAGAACTGGGAAGTCGAAACGATCGTGCTTTGTCTTGTGATTCGTCTATCTACGTCGTTCGGCAGAGTCGTTATATATACTTTTTAAGTTTGCTTCCATGCGAGAAACGGGGTTCAGCCCCAATGTAAACCTATGTCACCCATTCTGTTCCTCCTATTGTGGGTGTAACCTCATCTTCATTTGCTTCTATCCCATCTGACCGAATGGACCTGAGAAAACCTCTTCATCTATCTGTCTTATACACAAGATTTATCTGTCATTATAAGAGAGAGAGAGAGAGAGAGAGAGAGAGAGAGAGAGAGAGAACTCGTGACTCGTGACTCGTGACTTTAATGTGAGGCCATCGGCCTATTCACATGAGTACGCAACAAGAAAAAACAATTTTATATAATTAGAACAAAATTTACCATGACTGCAACAAAACATTCTTCCATGACAGTATGTATAATGCAAAATTCTTCTTAATTATACACAAATGCTTCTTGGTACGTTTTTCCTTATAAACATAATATAGGTATATATATATTAATTATTTTCAAACTCATGATATGAATGCTGTTGATACTAGCATGCAAAACGCATGTCATCAATTTCATTTCCCTCATCGTATTTTCGTTTGTATAAAGTGGAGACCTTATTACATCTGCGTCGTATAACTCTCCGGAAGGCCGTGCTATTTTTAAGCATCTTTTGTTTACTATGTTTACCCATGCGCCCTCTACCGTGCAAATGAAAGGAAAACCCCGAATCTTGGGTCTGCCATGTTAACCTTTGACACTCAGTGTGTGTACTTCTGTGGTCCTGTTTATGTGGTATTGGACTTGTGTTGTTCATGTTAAGAGAGAGAGAGAGAGAGAGAGAGAGAGAGAGAGAGAGAGAGAGAGAGAGAGAGAGAGAGAGAGAGAATTGATAAATGCCATTGACATATGTCCTTCAGGCAGGTTTTTGTGAGTGATGATAAAGTTCGAGTGGAGCAACATCACTCATGGGTGATCAAAGCACATCACTTTACTGTGAAAGCAAATTCTATTTGCGTGTTAAAAATCTAACGCCTTTCAACTGCTGCGAGGCGCAGCCTTTGGAAAAGATTCAAAGAGCATACAGAGTCAGTCAGTGCCTATTGTCAGTGTAAAAGACTGAAAGGGCATACAGAGTCAGTCAGTGCCTATTGTCAGTGTCAAAGAGTCAAAGGACATACAGAGTCAGTCAGTACCTATTGTCAGTGTCAAGGAGTCAAAGGGCATACAGAGTCAGTCAGTACCTATTGTCAGTGTCAAAGAGCCAAAGGTCATACACAGTCAGTCAGTACCTATTGTCAGTGTCAAAGAGTCAAAGGGCATACAGAGTCAGCCAGTACCTATTGTCAGTGTCAAAGAGTCAAAGGTCATACACAGTCAGTCAGTACCTATTGACAGTGTCAAAGAGTCAAAGGGCATACAGAGTCAGTCAGTACCTACTGTCAGCGTCAAAGAGTCAAACGTCATACACAGTCAGTCAGTACCCATTGTCAGTGTCAAAGAGTCAAAGGGCATACAGAGTCAGTCAGTACCTATTGTCAGCGTCAAAGAGTCAAAGGGCATACACAGTCAGTCAGTACCTATTCTCAGTGTCAAAGAGTCAAAGGGCATAAGTGTCAGTCAGTACCTATTGTCAGTGTCAAAGAGTCAAAGGGCATAAAGAGTCAGTCAGTACCTATTGTCAGTGTAAAAGAGTCAAAGGGAGTAAAGAGTCAGTCAGAGCCTGTTGTCAGTGTAAAAGGGTCAAAGGGCGTAAAGAGTCAACCAGTACCTGTTGTCAGTGTAAAGAGTCAAAGGGCGAAAAGACTCAGTCAGTACCTATTGTCAGTGTAAAAGAGTCAAAGGGCGTAAAGAGTCAGTCAGTACCTATTGTCAGTGTAAAAGAGTCAAAGGGCGTAAAGAGTCAGTCAGTACCTATTGTCAGTGTAAAAGAGTCAAGGGGCGTAAAGAGTCAGTCAGTACCTATTGTCAGTGTAAAAGAGTCAAAGGGCGTAAAGAGTCAGCCAGTGCCTATTGTCAGTGTAAAAGAGTCAAAGGGCATACAGAGTCAACCAGTACCTGTTGTCAGTGTAAAGAGTCAAAGGGCGTAAAGACTCAGTCAGTACCTATTGTCAGTGTAAAAGAGTCAAAGGGCGTAAAGAGTCAGCCAGTGCCTATTGTCAGTGTAAAAGAGTCAAAGGGCATACAGAGTCAACCAGTGCCTATTGTCAGTGTAAAAGAGTCAAAGGGCATACAGAGTCAGCCAATGCCTATTGTCAATGCACTGCGCAGGGATTAGGCCAGGGGTGGGGAGGGGGTGGGGGTGGGGTGGCGGCAAGGAGAGTGTAGAGGGATGCTCTGTAGAGTGACAGAGAGGTCTGTTCGTCTAGTCTTGCATAGTGTTCCGAGGCCTTGCCCATACTGTCTCACACACTGTTCTAATGCGTACCGTCACTAAACTGCTTCCTGTACAGACTGTGGTTTCACTGTCTCACAAACAGTTTTGATGTGAAAAGGACATAATGTACTGTCAGTAATCTAATTCCCGTGGAACGTTTGCTTTCACTGTCTGACTTGAGTGTTCTGAGGTGAAAAGGGCACGTGTACTGCCAGTAAACTAATTCCCGTAGAAAGTTTGCTTTCACTGTCTGACTTGAGTGTTCTGAGGTGAAAAGGGCACGTGTACTGCCAGTAAACTAATTCCCGTAGAAAGTTTGCTTTCACTGTCTGACTTGAGTGTTCTGAGGTGAAAAGGGCACGTGTACTGCCAGTAAACTAATTCCCGTAGAAAGTTTGCTTTCACTGTCTGACTTGAGTGTTCTGAGGTGAAAAGGGCACGTGTACTGCCAGTAAACTAATTCCCGTAGAAAGTTTGCTTTCACTGTCTGACTTGAGTGTTCTGAGGTGAAAAGGGCACGTGTACTGCCAGTAAACTAATTCCCGTAGAAAGTTTGCTTTCACTGTCTGACTTGAGTGTTCTGAGGTGAAAAGGGCATGTGTACTGCCAGTAAACTAGTTCAGGCAGACGCTCTGCTCTCACTGCCTCAGTTCCCTAATCCTTGAATGACAGGTACCTTCAAACTGTTCCACACGCTGGTTTTCAGCCTAGAGTGGTTTATTATCTATACCAAACTTGTCTTGACCTAACACACATGACATGTTATTGGCTGATATGTATAAACGATGCGAGTCTATGCAATCCCCTTCTCTCTCTCTCTCTCTCTCTCTCTCTCTCTCTCTCTCTCTCTCTCTCTCTCTCTCTCTCTCTCTCTCTCTCTTCTCTCTCTCTCTCTCTGATAATTTGCAGGCTTATCGTAGTTGGAGGGCTTGTGTGGCCCAGGGATACCTTGGACTATGCTGACAAGGGCATCACTACCTTCATGGATTGCTAGTTTTCCAAACATGCTTCTATTCCTGTAAAGCCAGGCTGCTTACTGGCCTAAGCACAGCATGGTGGGAGTTGATTCTCCTGGTAGGGTCTCCCACGTCAGACAGGCTAAGGGTGAAGATCCAGCCTAACAGTTACCTGCCTTTCATCCAGTGTACCTTCATTCCCCGAATTTAGTTTATCTTCAGCTGCCCATGCAGTCTTTTTCCGTACATTCGTCTTGCCTCAGCAGTCTTCCCTATACTCACTATGTTGGCCGTCTTGTACGTCCTGTGAAGGGGAAAATGGGATCCTGGAGGTTGAGACCACTCATGTTACTCTGGAGCATTGACACACCTCTTTGGCCTGAAGTTTTAGATAGGAGGACGATGTAGCCTTCTTTGATCGAGGGGCTGATGTGTATTTGTCATTTGTTTTGAATGCTCTCGTAAAGTTTCTTACAGTATTTGTACTGCGTCTCCTTGGCGATTATCTGCATTGGTCATATCTGTGTATGTGCATGGATATTATACCAGATTACGCCATCTCAAAGGAAAATGCCTCTGTTAAAATTGCGAATAGTTTCGTTGGTATATTTCAGTATTAAACCTGGGATTTTTTCAGATTCTGCGATGTTACCACTTTCTGAAATTCTTCTTACTTTTCCACTGTCACTTTCCTCGGTTACTAGATCATTTGTTAACGCTCTTCAAGCTCGTTTATCTTGTTATTTTCATTTCTTCAGGTTTTGTAATCGCAACCTTAAAACAATATAAAAAAAATTTTAAACTGCACCAAGATGTACGTTTATACTACTGATTTATTTTGATCCCATCGTAAATCATTGCTTGTTTATATTGACTGTTTTGATTTGCTTACCAGAATAATCTAGAGCAGCCTGTGGTATTGGTAATTTTCTTATTTTTCCTAGTAACTTTCTGATCGTAACTTTTTGATCTTTGAAGTACACATCCACTTTTTTCTCAATGCATTAGTTTGCATATTCAGCAGAGCTATTTCTTAATATAATTATTTTTGTTCTTATTTACCTTCTGGTTTACTTCTGTGAACATTCTCGATGGCTTTTAATCATATTTTCCTTCTGGTCACATTCATTGCCAAAGCAGTCATCCACATCTTTCTTCCTTCTATCAGCCAGTCTAACCATGCATAAAGCCACACAATAATATCTGAACACCTCCAAACTTCTTCTATTTAAGATCCTAAGGAATTGAGAATTATCGAAGAAACTTAAACCGTCACATGGAAGATACGGTTTCCTTGCTATGGTCAGTGGTGAAGTTTAGCCAGCATTCTACAGGAAACAGGCATGTCAAAACTGAACAAATTGAAGACACACGAAGATTCAGATATTTTCTCTGGTACTACAAATAGATCTCACCGAATGACTTTGCATAGTTTTATGCAAGACATGGCTGTGGCGATTTCCAGCTACACAAACCCTGAAATGCTTTTCAAGAACTTAGGCTCTGCAATGGTACCGACTACTGAATGTTACAGATTGCACTAATATCTTTTTTGGCTGTTTTGTGACCAAGCTGAAATACAGATATGAAATGCTTGATCCCATCTGTTAAAGATTAACAAGATTTGAGCTCATGCAAACAGACTACCAGGCATAGTGAAGGACAGCTATTCTACGGGAACATTGCCACCGCTAATCTACCCCAGTCTGATATAATAGGATGAAGTCGTTCAACCAAGCTCACAAACTTACAGCCAAAACAGAAACAAAACAAGGTTGGTTTCAAAATAAGGTGACTGCAGCAGAAATTGAAACAGAATTAAAAGAAACATTACTGTACCGCCACACGAAATCACAAACAAAGCAAACTTACAAAACTGCTTTCGTCTGGCGGTCCGGTAATTTTTCTTTTAATTTAGAAATTAAACGGAACAAAAAGTTCGCGATAATATAACACTGAGATCTAACGTTATTTCGGGATTATATCACCTTGTCTGTTCACAAGACAACCTAACTGTCTTGGGTGGACATCACCTGCATATTTATCATCACGACCTTGTCTGTTCACAAGGCAACCTAACTGTCCTGGGTGGACATCACCTCTACATATTCATCATCACGTCTGCATGTCTGGAATTCACATTTGATGGCACTGTTTCTCTCGTACTCAATGTTCTTTGAATATCAAAAGAGAGAGAAGAAGAGACGTTTAGTATGCAGCTGCTACCCTTCCCCTTGCTCTCCCCATTCCCACATCAGTCCCGTGTTTGCCCTTTCTCTCTCTAACAAAAGCAGCATTGAAGTCCACAGTCCACTTTCAGAACGTTTGTAGACTTAGCAAACAAACAAGAGAGAGAGAGAGAGAGAGAGAGAGAGAGAGAGAGAGAGAGAGATAGAGAGAGAGAGAGACAGACAGACAGACAGACAGACAGGCAGACATATAGAGAGAGTGACAGAGAGAGACAGAGACAAAGAGAGAGACAGGAGCAGAGAAATCAATGTTCCCAGGGGCATGCTATGAATGCTTGATATCTTTATCTTTCTCCAACAAAACTTCATGCCTGTTTGCTGAGAATGATGTGTGTACTGGAAGTCAGAACATAAAAACATCGAAGTGACAGTAACTATTTGGATATTGAAAATTTTGCTCAAAGCGTTCCAATGGAATATAATTATTTTGTCAACTTTCTTTGAAGTCGCAGTTTGATTGAACTGGTTATGTCACTCACATATGCACGCACACGCGCGCACACACACACACACACACACACACACACACACACACACACACACACACACACACACACACACACACACACACACACGTATAAGTTAAAGACTAAGAAGTGGGGAAACACTATGTCTGGACAATATCCTTTACAGTCCAAGCAAAGACATTGAAGTTGCCTATGCAACACATAGGTGTACATCGGCCTGTATCAAATTTGTCATTTCTATCAAACTTATTGGAGATCGTTTTGAAACAAATTCTAGAACATCTCGAAAAGAATAACGTTTTGAATCCTCATCAATCTGCTTACAGACAAGGCCATAGTTGTGAGACAGCACTCCTCCGTATAGTCAATGACCTCCTCTGCGGGCTTGACGACGGGAATGTTTGCTTATTAGCGATGTTAGACCTCTCTGCAGCATTTGACAGGATCGATCATAATATTTTGTTCTCACGGCTTCAAACTTCCTTTGGATTCAAAGACACAGCTCTTGACTGGATTATTTTTTACTTGACTGGGCGGACTCAGACAGTGTGTCTACAGGGCAGATACTCGGACAGTTCTCCTCTTAGGTACGGTGTGCCTCAGGGTTCTGTACTGGGGCCAGTCCTTTTTGTGCTGTGTGCTAGTCCTGTGTCTGACGTCATTAGTGGTCACACCATGTCGCATGAGAGCTTTGCTGACGATACTCAGCTTCATCAGTCGGCTCCCATTGCTGAAATTGACTCACTGATTTCTCAGACGCGGGGCTGCATTGCAGACCTGAAGGACTGGATGACAACCAACAAACTACAACTAAACGACGACAAGACGGAACTCATGTTCGTGACAAAACAGCCTAACCATCCTTCTCTGCCTTCAACTATCATTATCAATGACTGTACTGTCTCTTGTCTCCACCTCTGTCCGCAGTCTAGGGGTCATTCTTGACCCATCCCTCTCCTTTGAGAAACAGGCTTCAAATATTTGCAAGATTGCTTACTTAGAACTAAGAAGAATCAGCTCTGTACGTCGCCTTCTCTCTACAGATGCTACAAAAACTCTCATTTGTGCCTTTGTCTTATCTAGAATAGATTACTGCAACTCACTTTTGGCCGGTGTCGTATATAATACTGTCGCTCATAAAATCGTGTCGCAGCGACAGTATTTCCCGGGAAATACTGCATTTTATGGACAGCTACAATATTCTATAGGACATTTTTCGTGAAAAGTTGTCGCGCGACAATTTTTTCCAGCAAATATTGTCGCTGCAACAGTATTTCACGTGAAATGCTGTCGCTGCGATACAATTCCACGGCGACAGTATTATATACGACACCGGCCTTCCAAAATATCTGATAGAAAGATTACAGCGAATCCAAAATCATGCAGCCCGAGTCGTCTGTAGAGCAGGACAATATGATCACATTTCGCCTCTACTTCACTCCCTTCACTGGCTATCTGTCTCAAACCGTATCTCGTACAAAATCTCAACTCTCACTTTCTCTGCTCTCTTTGAAAATGGACCTTCTTATCTCTCAGATCTCCTTTAAAAAATCTACACCCCCTCTCGACAACTACGCTCCTGTGCTGACGACCGCCTTCTACGAATTGACTCGCTTCAGGACTACTACTGGTGAAAGATCTTTCTCTTTCAAGCTCCAGCGACGTGGAACAAAACTGCCAGAGTCTCTCAGATATTCAGATTCTATCTCTTCTTTCAAGTCTAAACTTAAAACCCATCTATTTTCTCATAATTAGTCAATGCTTGTTGTGTTTTGTGTGTGTGTTGTGTGTTTTGTGTGTGTGTGTGTGTGTGTTGTGTGTGTTGGGGGGGGGGGGGGGTACACCTAACTCATAGCCGTCTGGGCCTTTTCAAATGTAGTTTATGTGTATGTTTTCTATTATATGTATTGTTGTGTGATTGAACGTTACAGGATTTAGTTTTTGTACTGATACTTGAAAAATAAGTGAATGTCCTATTTGTAGGATTAGGATTGTTGTTACTGTAGTAATTGTATTTGTGGTTGGTGTAAGGTGTATTATTGTATATTTAGAAAGGTGAATGTAGTATGATTTTGTAAAGCGCTTAGAGAAATTCGTTTGATTAAGCGCTATATAAGAACCATTATTATTATTATTATTATAGGTGTCGTCCTATGTTCCTAACCAATCAGCGAGCCTCCTCCAAGAAACCCTGATGGACCGCCAGTGGGCTCAGTTTGAATGGCCGCAGATTTGTGTGTATTACTACCTCTAACACATCTCTGTTGCTAGTTTTAAAAGTGGGTGTATTTGCCAGAGGTATACATCTATTGTAGGAAAATCAAGATGGTGACATTTACCTTAAAAGAAGCTCTCAAGGCATTAAATGTGACGATGAAGTGATGTGTAGGGGCTGCCTGTAATCAGGACATTCAATGTGAACATACCAGCAGAGGAACAGAATGAGAAGGTCAGTTTTGAAGCCATTTGGAACAACACGTGGAGAATGAAAGGAAGGGGGGGGGGGGTTTGGGGTTTGGGGTTGCGGGAAAGACGGAAGCAATGGGGGACTGCGGAGGAGGTGGTGGGGGTGGGTGGAGGGGGGGGGGGGGTTCGGTTAGCACCAGCCAGCCGACTCTCGCAGCAAGACGAGGTCGTGCCTGTATATATCAATACCACGAATCTCAGCAGAGAGGAAGGAAAGGGTGGGATCGTGCCAACGTCAAACCGCATGATAACTGTCCCCATGGTTGCCATGGAAACCAGTCATCATTATTCTCACCCCATGATAAACCCGTCCCCATGGTTCTTATAGAAAACAGTCATCATTCTCACCCCATGATAACTGTCCCATGGTTGCCATGGAAAACAGTCATCATTCTCACCCCATGATAACTGTCCCCATGGTTGCCATGGAAACCAGTCATCATTATTCTCCCCCCCCATGATAACTGTCCCCATGGTTCTCATAGAAAACAGTCATCATTCTCACCCCCTGATAACTGTCCCCAATGTTCTCATAGAAAACAGTCATCATTTTTCACCCCATGATAACTGTCCTCATGGTTCTCAAGGAAAACAGTTATCATTCTCACCCCATGATAACTGTCCCCGAGGTTCTCAAGGAAAACAGTCATCATTCTCACCCCATGATAACTGTCCCCATGGTTCTCAAGGAAAACAGTCATCATTCTCACCTCATGATAACTGTCCCCATGGTTCTCAAGGAAAACAGTCATCATTCTCACCCCATGATAACTGTCCCCATGGTTCTCATGGAAAACGTCATCATTCTCACCCCATGATAACTGTCCCCATGGTTCTCATAGAAAACAGTCATCATTCTCACCCCATGATAACTGTCCCCATGGTTCTCAAGGAAAACTTTTTATCATTCTCACCCCATGATAACTGTCCCCATGGTTTTCAGGAAAACAGTCATCATTCTCACCCCATGATAACTGTCCCCATGGTTCTCATGGAAAACAGTCATCATTCTCACCCCATGAATAACTCTCCCCATGGTTCTCAAGGAAAACAGTCATCATTCTCACCCCATGATAACTGTCCCCATGGTTCTCATGGAAAACAGTCATCATTTCCACCCCATGATAACTGTCCCCAATGGTTCTCAAGAAAACAGTCATCATTCTCACCCCATGATAACTGTCCCCATGGTTCTCAAGGAAAACCGTCATCATTCTCACCCCATGATAACTGTCCCCATGGTTCTCAAAGAAAACAGTCATCATTCTCACCCCATGATAACTGTCCCCATGGTTCACAAGGAAAACCGTCATCATTCTAAACCCATGATAACTGTCCCCATGGTTCTCAAAGAAAACAGTCATCATTCTCACCCCATGATAACTGTCTCCATGGTTCTCAAAGAAAACAGTCATCATTCTCACCCCATGATAACTGTCCCCATGGTTCTCAAGGAAAACAGTCATCATTCTCACCCCATGATAATTGTCCCCATGGTTCTCAAAGAAAACAGTCATCATTCTCACCCCTTTGATAACTGTCCCCATGGTTCTCAAAGAAATCATCATCATTCTCAAAGATAACAGTGACAATGCCTCTTTTCACGGGACATCGTCTATTGTCACTGTAATTTTGAAGGATGGCCACCGTTTTCCTCGGAAAAACAATGCTTGCATGTTCGTTTGCCTGTTCTCTGAAATATTTCGGACCAGGGCACACAAGAGCGAAGGAGGGAGAATGTGTTGTTGTTCTTCTTCGATTTCACGTCTTTTCACTTTAAAGTTCTATTAGACAGGAAGTGAGCGTTTTCTTGTATATGTATATGTGTGTGTTATATGCATGCATGCTTTGCATGTGTGCGTGCGTGTGTATGTGTGTGTATGCATGTGTGTTTGTGTATGCGCGGGTGTGTGTGCGCGCGTGTGTGCAGCACAAATGTTAGGGGAAATACTGCATAAGAACAATCCTTTGAAAAAAGCAACATTAACAAATCAAACTCCAATATTAAAACAAAGCAGTCTAAAATACGCAGAAATCATAAAAACGAGCCGACTGCACTTATCATTAAGTTCTGAACAAAGTTCAAAAGAAATACAGGTTCTTGGAAAATGCATTTAGATTCATCTTTTCTGAATTTTGATAGAGCTGATTCAAAATAAGGACAAAAGTACAAAATATGAGTTGTTGTACAACTATCAACAGCCCCGCATACACATTGGATTTTTTTATGAACTTGGTTTTGAAAGCGTTTAACCTAAGTCTGTAAAACTGTGAAACAATTTTTTTGCGGTGTTTTGGGTGTTTATTGACATTTGTTTGATAAAATGTATAATATATTAATGATTTTTTTTTAAATTTTGTAACCGAGCGTTTAAACACCACTTTATTGAAGAATTATGTACTTTGGGAAGCATGTAGTCTTTATACAACTTTTCAAAATTTTCAAAAGAAACTTTTTGTAATAGAGAGTAACCTTCTTGTTAACTCAAAAGAATGGGAATATCCTTGGATTTAAAAGATTTGTTTTGCACCTGCCCAAGCAGTACGATCTGCCCATTCATTTCCAGATATTGAACAATGAGATGGGATCCAACAAAAATCAACTGCAATACCCCTTGATGTAAGAACATGAATAAGTACTTTAATGTCTGTGATGATTTCAGCCCAGTTTTTCGGATTTGTTGATTCTAAAGCTTGGAGAACTGATTTAGAGTCTCCACAAAAGAGTGCACCATAGACATTGCATGGTGTATCAATGACATACTGAATAGCCATTAAAATTGCTATTAATTAAGCTGTGAAAATGGAGAAGTCCTTACCAAGATAAAAAGATTTCTCAATTTTTAAAGTGGCGATGACAAAACCACAGCCTTCCTGATTGTCTAATAAAGAACCATCAGCGACGATTTTTAGATGATTGGGATAAAAATCATTCATATGGGATCTAGCTTCATATGCAAGAACATTGATGTTATCAAATTTGGACAATTGTGTATTGTTATAATCAAACGTTGCCTTAAAAAGTTCTCAGTTTGGGATGGGACTTATTGGAAAACGCACAGCTAGTTTCGTTCGATTAGTGTTTAATTTTGTCAATAGTTAAGAAGAAAATGTAAGAATAGTTTTATTAGATCAGATATGTTTTGCACGCTTAGGAAAATGAATATCGAACCTAATTTCAAGTTCCATTTGGTTTGAATTTTGAATGGTCGAGCATCTTAAAATGTATTTGGCACAGGCTAATGTTCGCTGATCATCAAGAGGCAAAACACATGCTTCATGGTAAGATCCTATGATGGAACTGTGAAAAGGAACGCCTAGGGCTATTCTATATGCTTTACAATTTATGATCTGCATTTTTTTTCAATAGATATTTTGGAGCACTAAAGAATACCTCTTGTGCATACGACAATTTAGATCTAACTAAATCAGAGGACAAATGAATTAATGTATTTGTGTCTTGACCCCAGCTTTGTTTGCTTATGACTTTTAGAAGGTTCAATGACTTTCTTGCTTGATTTACAGCCTGTTCTAAATGCAGGTTCCAAGAGAGCTTAGACTTTATATAAACACCAAGAAAGTTAATATTTGAAGCGTATTTAAGTGTGATGTTGTTAATTTTGAATTCTGGGGCATTGTGAACAGATCCACTTGCATCAAATAGCGTCATGTGAGATTTTTGAGGTGATAAGCTTAAACCATTTTCTGACATAAACATGGCAATATTATCTAGATCATATTGATATGCTCTTTTTATAGAATTTATAGACCTTTTTGGTGTTTTCTTTTTTAAAGTAACATTCATCCACAAACAGATATAATCGGCATACTGAATAAAGTTACTTTTTTTGGAAATAGATATTGGTAAATCGTAAGTTAGGATATTAAATAGAATAGGAGCAATTACAGAGCCTTGAGGAATACCCATATCAAGGAATCTTTTAGAGGAATAAACGTGACCAACTCTTGTTTGGATACTTCTGTTGGCCAAGAATGTTTTAACATAGTCATAAATATGACCAGAAAGCCCAACCGTTTTTAACTTGTATAGTAATCGTTTATGCCAAACCTGATCGTATGCCTTATTTATATAAACGAAAGTGGCAAGAACACTTGTCTTTTGGCAAATCGATGTTTGATTTGAGTTGTTAATTTCACTAAATGATCAATGGTTGATCTGCCTTTTCTAAAGCCTCCTTAGTTTACAGGGATAATTCCACGTTTTTCGCAATAAGACAATCGATTTGAAACAATTTGCTCCATTAATTTGCATTCGTGAGATGCCAGAGAGATAGGTCTATAACTATTTACATCGTGCACTGGTTTGCCCTGCTTTAAAATAGGGACTATAATTGAATCTTTCCATATGGATGGGATGTTACCTTCAATCCAGCATTTACTAATAATTCCGTGTAAAAATAGCAAAACGTTTTCTGGAAGATGTTTTATCAACTCGTTGGAAATAGCATCCAGACCAGCAGAGGTTTTCTTGGTCTTAGGCATTGAACAGATAGCAGACAGTAATTCTTGAAAAGTAATTTCAGCATTCAAGTAGTGATCATTATTTTTCTCAGGGTCATTGTATATGTCATTTTGTGATTGATTTTCCCTCAAAGTTCTGCATTTGTCTGAAAGACTATTGTAAGAGCTATTCTTTACAAAGGTGTCAGCAAATGCCTCAGCTTATTGATATTCTGAAGGAAATTGTTCATCACCTAGAATAACTGGATATTCTGGTAGATGAATCCAATTTTTGATTTCATGGATCATTTTCCAAATTTTACTTTTATCTTTATGGTCACTTATTTCATTAAAACAAAACGTTGACCAATAGTTGCTTTTAGCACTTTCTATAACTCTGTTTCTTTGGTGTTTACCAGATTTGACAGGAACACTGCCTTTCACCTTTTTAACTTTAGCATACGATTTAAAGGTGTTCTTGTTTTTGTCTACAGCATTTTTACATGGACGCTGTCCACCATACTTTACCAACGTGTTTCGAAGAGGTTGAATAATTAATTTTAGGAATTGCTTTGCCTGCAGCATTTTAAACTGCCTCTGTTAAATGAGTATACGTAGATTCAATGTCTGATTTATCAAAAGAACTAACATCGTAAGACCTTAGAACAGATTAAAATTTGGCCCAGCCACCTCGTTTATAACCACATTTAGGAATATTATCGTACACATCATTGTGCTTAACTTCAAATCCTCTAAAAGTAAGGATAATAGGAATATGATCACTTCCCAAAGTGTTATCGTGTAATTGTCACTTGCAGCTAGTAACTAGCTTTGGAGAGATTAGAGTCAGATCAATTGCTGATGTTTGTTGCTGGGAACATCAGGCAGTCTTGTAACACTTCCGTCATTCAAAAGAAACAGTGGAGAATCTGAAATATTCTCCACCAAGCGATTAGAGGTTACTTTGATGCAAGATAGATCCCAAAAGGGGCATGTTCATTAAAGTCCCCCGCTATTAACCATTTGTTATTTGTAGTATTTAACGAACGTTGCCAGTCAGAATTACAATCAATAATACCTTTTGGTAAATACACTGAAACTATATTCAAAACTAACGATTTGTCGAATTGGACACACGCTGCACAAGAAAACAAGTCTGTTGTGTCATTTGGTACAGGCGATTGGATTGAATGGTAAAATAATTGGTCATTAATATAAATGGCTACAGAAATTTTCGCAGCACAATCACTTTCTTGGCACAGTGGTGGATAGAAGAAATGGTCCAATCGTGGCAAGTCCTTCTTTGTCACATTTAGAGATTGACGGATGATGACCATATAAGTGTTGTTCTCAAGATGTTGTTGAAGGTGTATTATGTTGGTAATGATTGAACGGCAATTCCATTGTAGGATACAAATGTTTTTCTCTTTTTCCATCAAAAAGTTATAAAGAGTAATAATAAAGAAACAGAAGA
>CM031622.1:10479077-10484077 GCA_018398815.1 Conus ventricosus
TACTGCCTATTGCTACACCCCCTTCCTACCGCAAAAAAAGTCACACCCTTCCTCCCCGGGAAAACACTGCTCCTCGGCGCTGTCCGTGGCCTCACGCAAGACGACTCCTTCCCGCGGAACGCAACACTCACACACACACACACACACACACACACACACGGCCCCCTCTCAACGGACCCGACTCTACGCGGACTCCATGGCGCCCCCCCCCCCCCCCCCTCAGGAAATGCTAAGAAATATAGGAAGTGGGTTATTTCACAAGGAGATGTCTTCACATAATACTAAGAAGTAACTACATCTATCTACAAAATCTTATCCATTTTCTGCTGGGTCTATGCTCACACAAGGGAGTGGTTTTCCGGCCACAATCCCTCACATCCGTACTCCTCTTGCTCTGTCCAGTATAATCATACACCAAAAACATGATTCGCTCGCCAACATTTCCATCAAACACCCCACTCTCCTGTCATCTCTTGTCAGTTAACCCAGTTCTTAATCCCTGTTATGCCAACATTACCACACTTCATACAATATTACATGATGCACATCATCCATTCTTTATCCTACCGACTGCTAAGCCACTCGCCTTAACATTACCTCTCCCTTCCTCCTGACTACTAAAATTCATAATGGGGCTACCTTCCCACAAGCTAAGGTATTTTTCTCCAACCCTGTTTTGTCACAATTTTATATATCCCTGTACGTGTGACGACTGTCACTTGCTCACAGAAAACTTCCAGCCATATGGACTGACTGTGTTGTACAAAATGCGTACGTCACAATGCACACACAACACCTATTATTGCGCCAGTCTCCTTGAAGGGCGTCATGAAGACTTGTCTTCACGCGCATATTGCTCTCAACAAAACTTGGCGCGCTTGTTCACCACACACACACACACACACACACACACACGTCAAAGATACAGTCTGCACACGCACGACACTCGCGTCGAGAACCATGACTTACGAAAGTAAAAGGACACCAATATAACTTGAACGGTCACGACCTTACCCCGGTATAAACCACTCACCCACAAATCGGCCTTGGCCCTACTGCACAATTAACCGATTCCAATACTGTGCAGGGCAACTCCGAAATCGTTACTCAACTTCAACGCACTACTACTATTTACAACTGAAAATTGAGCACAATCATCACACCCCTTTATGATTCACGCAGACACATCTGCACCCGACTCATATGATCCTCAACAAAATGCAACCTCATAATACCCTCTTATTGAACTGACTGAAATTAACATGAGCTAGGCACAATCAATACCTGCCTCACCGTCCATCAATGGTTATTATATCGAACCCAAATTGTCTAGCCAAACTGTCGCATGACAACCGAACTCCGGAACCACTATGTACACTACTTACAAGATAGACAGAAAAGAGGTGACAACACAAACCGGCCGACAACAAATTTCAACCACGAAACCAAGACACCATCATACCAGACAACCAGTATACGCAACGAACACAATACTAACTTATCATAACATGAGACAACCACAGTACAACTCGCCATAATACAAGACAACACGACGAACCACAACACCACGAACATTAAAGATCACCAACCTGGACAGACAGACGATCAACCACACCAGTTCTGCAACTGGGGAAAGTGGCTGCCCACACGGACAAGACAGAAACTCAGCACAGGCCAAGAGCACACCAAACCCGACGAGGACCTGGCCCTAACTATGACTCGAAGTCACTCAACACGAACTAACGGCGCTCCCGCCGCAACTACAAGGAGCACGTCCACTAAGGTTTTTGCACGAACTGACGATGAAGGAGCTACGCATGTTTTACAGGGAGATCTAGACAGGCTGCAAAGCTGGTCAAGACAATGGCTATTGAAGTTCCACCCTGAAAAATGTCATGTCCTGAAGCTGGGGAACAAGAAGTCAGATGCTGTATACTACATGACCGAAGTAAACACCGAAGGTGAGACATGTACCACAACTCTGTCTGAAATTGAAGTTGAGAAGGACCTTGGGGTTTACATTGACAACAAACTGAATTTCAGAGAACATGTGGCCGAGGCAACTGCTAAAGCAAATAGAGTTGTTGGTATCATCCGTCGCTCCTTTGACTTTCTGACTGAAGATACCTTCCTACAACTGTACAAGTCTCTTGTACGACCAGTACTAGAGGACGGACATTCAGTTTGGCAACCCTACCACAAAACACTGTGCCAGGATGTAGAAGATGTTCAGCGCAGAGCAACTAAACTTTTAGCATCTCTTAAAGACAAACCATATCCTGAGCGTCTTTCTACTCTCAAACTTCCAAGCCTGGAGCACAGAAGAAAAAGGGGAGACATGATAGACTTGTACAAGTTCATACATGGCATTTACCGGAGTGATAAACCACGTTTTGAACTATTTACCAGCAGGGCCAGCAGAGGACACTCCTTGAAACTATCCAAAGTTCATCACAGACTGAATATCAGGGGAAACTACTTCTCTCTCAGTGTGATTGATGTTTGGAATGGTCTTCCTGACTCCGTAGTAACAGCCCCTACAGTCAACATCTTCAAATCACGGTTAGATACTCATTGGCAGGAACTTCCGACAAAATACAATCCGGAATGTTATCAGCATAGATAGTCTCAGTCGTGACTCTCTTCCATCCACGCATGCGATGTTTTTCATCTCAAGTGTAATATTTAGAATGGTGAACAGGCCTTTTAAGGCCTCTAACACCTACAAGTTCAAGTTCAAGTTCAAGTTCACTCCGACGAACACCAGGGACCGAAGTGAAGCAACCCCAACGCATTCCGCCCTGGTCGGAATCAAGTGAGCTTCACTCACAATGCAAAGCAACCATTGGTCAGAACAGTGTACCCCTCCGCAGAGCTGACACACCTGACCAACGGACTAGTTGCTGCTCGTGCAACAACACGACAATTTACAACAACAACAGCCGATATCCTGCCCCGCCCTCTCTCGTGTAGGACCAAAGCAACAAAGGGTAACAGTCGGAAACGAAACCAACCTCCCGCTTCCACTCCTTCAATAAGTGAAGACTGGAAGGCAAGAATATTGTATGTCCTACTTCCCCTGCCCCCCTACCTAGCCTAACCTTCCGACCTAACCCCGAGGAACTTAGCCTAACCCCCACCTAACTAAAACCCCAACCCTACACACACTCACACATACACACACACACGCATACACACGCACACGCGGACGCACGCACACGCGCACACGCTCTCTATTCCTAAGCTACCACTCTAAACACATGGACGTGCTGGTTCAGTTCCGCCGATCGGTGACAAAAACCAAAGCGGCTTTGCTACAGACCTGTTTACCCTAAAATTGCTGTTGGTGTACTTTTCAACATTATGATGGATTGCAATGAAGATATTGATTAATTGTAGCATGCCATCTGACCCCCCCCCCCCCAAAAAAGTGAAGAAATTTAGAGGGGACACATGATAGACCGCGAGGTCTAGGCTAATGAAGCCAGTCCCTACTACTACTACTACTACAGAGATTGTGATTTTTTTTTTTTTTTTTTTTTTGGGGGGGAGTGGGATGGATGTGTGGGTGGGTGGAAGGTTTTTTTTGTGTGCTAAGAGAGTGTACTTATCCTCCATGTTTTGTAAAATTGGGATTGGCAAGTCCTCCACAGTTTTTTTTTCTTTTCTTTTCTTTTCTTTTTTTATTCTTTTTTTTTCTTTTTCTTTTTTTTTTTCTTTTTTTGAGGTGTGGGGGAAGGGTTGGGGTTTTATTTTGGTGCCACCTGCTGTGACACAGTATGTGTGTGTGTGACTCTCTGTCTCTGTGTGTGTGTGTGTGTGTGTGTGTGTGTGTGTGTGTGTTTCAACCAGTTCATATTTCAAATAGAAAAGAAAGAGTGGAGGCTTTCATGTAAATGCTCACGACTGTAGTGAAAGAAATATCAAAACCAAACACACCATGTGACATGTTTGTGTCAACGTAGCCATACTGTATATCCGATGTTTTAAAAAAAAGCAGAATTTTTCTGTGAGATTGAAATGTCGCTATTCGTTTTAAAATCCAAAATGGCTGAACACTAAGCACTGCTTGTCATTTTCATTAACCCATGGAAGTTGGGCTTCAAGATCTGCGATAAGGTCGCTTTTTCTTTTTTCTCTCTTTCCGCGTACGCAGGCTGATACTCCTGCGGACACTCCCTGAAAAGACAGACGGTGGAGTTTTGTGTGTGTGATCGTTTTTTTATTCCGCCATTAAGGCAGCCATACTCCATCTTCGGGGAATGTGCATGATATGTGTAATGTGTCATCCATACCAACGGCTAAACTGGCCTTCTCTTCCGAAAGTTGGTGATGAGATTTTACATGTGTGCAAGATGTTGTGCGTGCGTTCACACACGGAACCTCGAATTATAGTCTCATTCGAAGGACTGTATGGGGAATGGAGTCAGAACCAATGTTAACTCCCAGGAAAAAATCCCCCTGTACCGAAACGGCCCGGCGGAGATGCGAACCCGCAACCCCAGGATCACCAGAGTCCGGCGCTCTACCAACTGAGGTTTTCCGGCCCTCCACATGGTCGCTTTAATCTAGGGCTTCTTGAGAGCTATAACAGTATCGCTTCGGCTAAAACTTTCCTGTGTGAAAAGGTAAAAAGTCTGCGTTTAATCAAAAATCAGAAACGTCATGATCACTAGATGTTGACGACTCCTCACGTACACATGCGAATGATTGATTGAATCTGTCGCTAGATCTGTGACACGTTGGAAACTGAAAATGTGAAACGCGCTGTACACTGGCAATAAGGAGATCATAATGTCCCCACGTGGTGGTGCGGCTTCATCGTTCAGTACACAGCAAAACACCTAATATCCTGGAAGGCACACTGAAAGATGTGTCTTTCCAGATATCTCGATGGTCAGCCGCTGATTGCTTTACTTTGCTCTGCCTCTGTCTGTCTGTCTATCTGTCTGCCTGTCTGTCTGTTTGTCTCTCTCTCTCTCTCTCTCTCTCTCTCTCTC
>CM031622.1:10496577-10539077 GCA_018398815.1 Conus ventricosus
AGTTATGACACGCTGAGCTTGGTTCTGTATCTTGATGAGATGGTCGAGGTTAGACTTTGCAGCTGATGCCCATGCTGAAGTCCCGTACTCAACTACGTACAGGTCGGACTCTCCCTGTATAGAGTCTCTTCAGGATACGTTCGTCAGCCCCCGAGTCCGTTCCTGTAAGTTTCTTCATGATCGCCAGTCTCAGCTTGGCCCTGCTACAGCATCTGGTGATCTGCTGTTTCCAAGTGAACCTGCGGTCAAAGGTCACTCCCAGGTAGGTAGGTGTGGGTTCCTCTGCAAGCCTTTGGTTGTTCAGAGTCAGCTTCGCCTCTTGCTTCTTGCTGGATAGGCTGAAGACTGTGCAGGTTGTTTTGCTTGAGTTGACAGAGACAAGCCATTCCTTGGTCCAGTCGCTGATCTTGTTGAGCGCAGTTTGGAGGCGTACCTGTGCTGTAGTGGTGTACTCTTCAGAGCACCATAGCACCAGGTCATCTGTGTAGATCGCTCCTCTGACCCCTCTTGGCAGATCTCTGACGATGTCATCTATGAAGATGAGGAACAGCGTTGGCGAAAGGACTCTTCCTTGTGGTACTCCCTGTCTCAGCACCTTCTTCTTGCTCTTTTGGCCCTGAATCTTGACTCGGGCTTGGCGGTTGTGTAGGTACTGGCTGATCCAGGTGTACATCCTCCCAGACACATCACATTGCCGTAGGTTAAGCCTGAGTCCGTCCTTCCAGACTTTGTCGAACGCCTTCTCCATGTCAATCCAGACAGCAAGCGTGTTCTTCTTTTCTTGGAAAGCGTCTTCTATGCTTTGAGTGATGAATGTGATCTGATCTTCTGTTGATCTGTGTTGGCGGAAGCCCGCCTGCTCAGCTCAGCAGCTGATGCTCCTCAAGGTGCCAGACAAGCCTTGGGTTGACAAGTCTCTCCATCAGCTTTCCTAAGCAGCTTGTAAGGCTGATGGGTCTGCAGCTGTCAGCCTTCGACTTGTCCTTTCCCTTTTTGTGAATGGGGATCATGTCTGCTTCCCTCCAACACTGTGGTACTGATCCTGTCTTCCAGCTGGAGTTACAAATTGTTAGAAGGACTGCCTTGCTCTTCATCCCAAGATGCAGAATCATTTCATTGGTGATTCCATCTGGTCCAGGTGACTCCTTCAGGTTGAGGCTCTGCAACGCTTCCTCCAGCTCTTTCTCTGTGAAAGATGTGGTCATGACTTCCTCTTGGGGCTCTTTCTCATGAAGTTCATCTTGGGCCCTGTTCAGGAGGGACTTCCAGATTGCTGATGTTTTCATAGACGTCTATGAAGTGGTCTGCTGCTTTCTTTCCAGAGAGGTAATTTCCATTTTCTTGTATTGTTATTGTGGACTGATTTGTTGTTTCGTTACTGAGGGTTCTAGCCAGTTTCCACAGCTTGCTGCCATCCCTGTCGAGATTCAGGCTTTCAGTTTTCTCTTGCCAGCTTTTCCTTGCAGTTTGTGCGCAGGACAGCTTGTATCTGGCAGTTACTTCCTTCAGCGCTATGTTGTTCTCCAGTGATGGCTGCTTTTCTGCTCGGTCCCTGGCTTCCGTAACAGCATCTTCCAGATTCTGAAGTTCCTCTGTCCAGTAGGGCTTGTAGTTTTTGCGTGCTCCTCTTGAGATGGATTCTGTAGCAGCTTTCAAGACGGCCTTTGTGAAGTCTTGAACCATCTTGTTTGAGTCCTTCTGCCTGATGTTGATTGGCTTTGTGTATGTATCTGTGAGGGTCTCGAAGAGAGTCCAATCCGCCTTTTTATAATTCCAGCGGGGAAAACGCTTTGCTTAAGGAGCCTGCAAGTTGAGGTTGATAGAAAGTTTTACGGGCTTGTGGTCACTTCCTCCAAGCTGGTTGAGGACTGTTCTTTTGGTTCTGACGAACAAGTCATTGGTGGCGAATGCTAGATCTGGCGATGATGTGGTCATCCAGCGTCTAGAGTAGAAGATGGGTTCATCATCTTCTTGGTTGATGAGATGAAGATGTGTGTCAATCTCCCAATCCTCAACTTCTTCGCCTCTCTTGTCCGTTTCGTCATAGCCCCATCTCTCTGACTGTTAAAATCTCCCACCACCACACAGTTGTTGTCTGGGATGTTCATGTATGCGAGGGAAATATCACGATCTTGAGGGCAATAGACATTGTAGATCCTGATGTTGTGTTCTTTAAGGACTATATCAACCCCTTGGATCTCTGCCTGTTGATTGGTGCTGATCTTGAGTTCTTGTGCGGCGATGGAATTCCGCACCAAGACAAGCACCCCTCCTTTGTTTCTTTCCTCACGGTCCAACCTGATGGTCTCGTAACCCCTCACTTGAAAGCGATGGTTTACGGTCAAATGTGTCTCTTGGACACATGAGATATCAATATTTTCTTGTTACATCCTTTCTGCCAGGCCAAGTTTCTTCTTATGCACCCCTTCTGCATTCCACTGGAGAATGTTGAGCATTCTGGGTGGTACTGTTTGCTTGGCACCAGCAGGAGGATGAGGCCTCCTTCTTCCTCGCATAGGCATGTGGAATTTCCTTGTCCGACCACCGACTGCTTGGGATGGGCCCCTTTGAGGCATAGGGCCCGGCTCCCGACCTCCCCGGCGGGTCTCCGAAGGTCGAGCGCCACATCGAATTTCTGTGGACTGCATCATCATGAAAGCGTAGATGGTGGTATCGTGGTTTTAGTTGCGCTAGTGGCCCAATACCTCTGTCTTCAGCTGGAGTTTTCTTTTGGGGTGCCTCACCCTTAGCTCATGGCCCGTGCGTCCTACCCTGTGAGCACAGGGGGGATTGTTTCTCCGGGGATCCCACCCCGTGGCTAGAGGTTATAACGCGCCTCTTGACCGCATGATGAGCCCGTTTTAGGACACATGGGGTATTTCAGTGAGGACAACAGTGCCACCTGTTGACCCACCCCGTCCTGGTAGGAACATTGCCAGTTGGTCCGGGACTGCTTATTCTGCCAGGCAAGCCTGACTTATATCACAGCTAACCCCCATATCTGAGGGCCGTTCCCCTATCCGCCACCCGGGGACCCGCCGGGTTGGGGATGGTCGCCCCACTACTGAATTGGAAGCAGCCTGGTCCCGGAGCTAGCGCAGTGTATACCAGCAAATCATAGCAATACACCGTCAACAGCTAGCGCAGTGTATACCAGCAAATCAAAGCAATACACCGTCAACAGTTAGTGCAGTGTATACCGGCAAATCATAGCAACAGCTAGTGCAGTGTATACCAGCAAACACAGCAATACACAGTCAACAGCTAGTGCAGTGTATACCAGCAAACACAGCAATGCACAGTCAACAGCTAGTGCAGTGTATACCAGCAAATCATAGCAACAGCTAGTGCAGTGTATACCAGCAAACACAGCAATACACAGTCAACAGCTAGTGCAGTGTATACCAGCAAACACAGCAATACACAGTCAACAGCTAGTGCAGTGTATACCACAGCTACAGCTAGTGCAGTGTATACCAGGAAATCACAGCAACAGCTAGCGCAGTGTATAGCAGCAAACACAGCAATACACAGTCAAACGCTAGTGCAGTGTATACCACAGCAACAGCTAGTGCAGTGTACACCACAGCAACAGCTAGTGCAGTGTATATCACAGCAACAGCTCATGCAGTGTATATCACAGCAACAGCTAGTGCCGTGTACACCACAGCAACAGCTAGTGCAGTACATACCACAGCAACAGCTAGTGCAGTGTATACCACAGCAACAGCTAGTGCAGTGTATACCACAGCAACAGCTAGTGCAGTGTATACCACAGCAACAGCTAGTGCAGTGTACACCACAGCTACAGCTAGTGCAGTGTATGCCACAGCTACAGCTAGTGCAGTGTATACCACAGCAACAGCTAGTGCAGTGTATACCATAGCAACAGCTAGTTTAGTGTATACCATAGCAACAGCTAGTGCAGTGTATACCACAGCAACAGCTAGTGCAGTGTATACCACAGCAACAGCTAGTGCAGTGTATACCAGGAAATCACAGCTACAGCTAGTGCAGTGTATACCACAGCAACAGCTAGTGCAGTGTATACCAGGAAATCACAGCTACAGCTAGTGCAGTGTATACCAGAGCAACAGCTAGTGCAGTGTATACCACAGCTACAGCTAGTGCAGTGTATACCATAGCAACAGCTAGTTTAGTGTATACCACAGCAACAGCTAGTGCAGTGTATACCACAGCAACAGCTAGTGCAGTGTATACCACAGCTACAGCTAGTGCAGTGTACACCACAGCTACAGCTAGTGCAGTGTATACCACAGCTACAGCTAGTGCAGTGTATACCACAGCAACAGCTAGTGCAGTGTATACCAGGAAATCACAGCAACAGCTAGTGCAGTGTACACCACAGCAACAGCAAGTGCAGTGTATTCAAGCAACTCACAGCAATACACGGTCAACAGCTAGCGCAGTGTATACCGGCAAATCACAGCAATACACAGTGTACACCAGCAAAGACAGCAATACACAGTGTACACCAGCAAAGACAGCAATACACAGTGTACACCAGCAAAGACAGCAATACACAGTGTACACCAGCAAAGACAGCAATACACAGTGTACACCAGCAAAGACAGCAATACACAGTGTACCATTGCCTCAACACTGCAGTAACTGTGAGTACTGCAGGTCAGATGCCAGTCTCGGGGGCGATGGATCAGGACGTTCTCTAGAGAAATGAAGAGAACCACGTTTCCTTTTGCCTGGACCAGAAAGTCTAAAGACTCAAGACTCAAGATAATTTATTCACGTTTTAGGCCATAGCCCCGCGTGCAGGGGATTGCGAGTTATTTACAGTCATCTCAGCACCTGAGCGCAACCATAACTAATACTTATTCAGAATACTACTTTATGACAGAGGAAATGATCGCACCTTGAATGCTTTCAATAAATACACTGACGAATGTTTAACAGCTCGCTCATGACTACACATGCCAAAAGAAGTGCCAGTCTAAACTGACTTGGAAATTTATAAAACTTGTTCCGTTATACAGAGAGGAGAGAGAGATGAGAGAGAGAGAAGAGAGAGAGAGAGAGAGAGAGGAAGAGAGAGGAGAGAGAGAGAAGGGTCGGAAGAGAGAGAGAGTGAGGAAGAGATGAGAGAGAGAAGGAGGAGAGAGAGAGAGAGAGAGACACGAGAGTGGGTTCCTGTTGTCTTGACAAAGAGAGAGAGAGAAGTGAGAGAGAGAGAGAGAGAGAGAGAGAGAGAGAGAGAGAGAGAGAGAGAGAGAGAGAAGGGAACAGACAGACATACAGACATACAAAGAGAAAGAGAGAGAGAGAGAGAGAGATAGACAGTGAGAGGGAGAGAGAGAGAGAGAGAGAGAGAGAGAGAGAGAAGAGAGAGAGAGAGAGATGCACTGATTGCATTGTTGCAGGTTCGTCTTCAGTCGCAATGTCAAACAGTGTCACATCTACTGACTTGTCTTCCCAGTCTGTGAAGACACACTGGTTGTCGCCCCTGACAGTGCACACAGTCAATACAGACACACTGGTTGTCGCCCCTGACAGTGCACACAGTCAATAAAGACACACTGGTTGTCGCTCCTGACAGTGCACACAGTCAATACAGACACACTGGTTGTCGCCCCTGACAGTTCACACAGTCCATAAAGACACACTGGTTGTCGCTCCTGACAGTGCACACAGTCAATACAGACACACTGGTTGTCGCCCCTGACAGTTCACACAGTCCATAAAGACACACTGGTTGTCGCTCCTGACAGTGCACACAGTCAATACAGACACACTGGTTGTCGCCCCTGACAGTGCACACAGTCAGTAAAGACACGCTGGTTGTCGCCCCTGACAGTGCACACAGCCAGTGAAGACACACTGGTTGTCGCCCCTGACAGTGCACACGGTCAATACAGACACAGCTGACTTCTATCGTACACAGCGAAATACAGACAACAATGAGCACTGCACTTGCAGTTTCCCAAGGAGATGTCACCACAGAGGCTCCCACTTCCAACCAGACACTGCACCAGACCATCTCCATCCTCCTCAACATGGAGGACTACTTGGAAATCAAGAACAAGCAGTTTGTGGCAACCCTGGTCCCCACACTGTCCTATCTCGCCATCGGCATCCTGTGTGGTCTGGTGGGTAACACCCTGGTGTTCATGGTGTATTACAAGAGGTTCAAACCCAGCGTGACCAGAACGTACATTCTGGCCATGAGCGTCTGCGACCTGACGCAGAACATGCTGTCTCTGCCGATAGACATTGTGGAGCTCCGGTTCTACTACATGTTTGAGGTGCGATGGCTGTGCAAGACGTTCCGCACGACGAAGAGTTTCCTGGGCCTCCTGTCGGGGTTCATCCTGGTGGCCGTGGCCTTTGACCGCCAGAGGGCCATCTGCAGTCCCCACTCCAACCCCACCACGGTCAGACACGCCGTCGTTGTGCTGGTGGAGGTCACGCTGTCCGCCTTTGCCGTCACCCTGCCCTACACCTTCCTCGCTGGCCCTAGGACCGTGCTCTTCCGAGGCAGCAACGTCACGGGTCTGGAATGTTCCATCGATGACGTGTACGTCACATCTCTTTTCTTCTTCGTCTACAATATCATCACCGTCGTGGCGACGATCCTGTGCATAGGTCTGATGCTGGTGTCCTATGTGCTGATAGCGCGGCAGCTGTGGTTGCACAAGAAGAACACGGCAATCATCATGGACGCCGATGCTGCTAGCAATGCTAAGAGGCAGGACAGATGTCGGCACTCCCATACCAACCTCTGTAAGGAAACCTCTCCTGGCAGAACACAGGGCTGCTCTGTCTGTTGTCAAGAATCTACCACAGACGGTCTGCATAGAACAGTTATTGGTAGTTCTCCACCCCAAGAAGATCAACGGAAAGACTTTCGTTCAGAAACAGCTATACATCACGATAACAAAAAATCTACCACAAAACCACACAGTTCTGTGAAGAAGATACCCACCCGAACCACCTTCATGATGTTTGTGCTCACCGTCATTTTCGTCATCAATTACGTCCCCTACATCGCCCTGGTGTCGGTGTTCTCTCGACAGGGTGAAGATCCTCTTGTTGAAGTGTTGGGCGTTAACGGCTTTCACATTGGAATGCGATCTTACTTCATCAACAGTTTCATCAATCCTCTGGTCTACAGCTTTTGTTCCATCAAATTTCGACAGGAATGCCGAGGTCTGTTTAAATGCGACATGAATTAGGGAGCAGAGAGGCCAGTAAGAACACTCTTTTTTTAATCACAGAGAGAGAGAGAGAGAGGAAGAGAGAGAGAGAGAGAGAGAGAGAGAGAGAGAGAGAGAGAGAGAGAGAGAGAGAGGGAGAGAGAGAGAGAGAGAGAGAGGGAGGGAGAGAGAGAGAGAGAGAGAGAGAGAGAGAGAGAGAGAGAGAGAGAGAGAGAGGAGAGAGAGAGAGAGAGAGAGAGAGAGAGAGAGAGAGAGAAAATGGAGGGCTTAATAAACAAACAGAGCTTCGCCTCTTGTGAAGGGATGTATTTTTCGAGTCCACGCTGACACTATTGATTGCAATATCCAGCGATAACAAATGTGAATTCTCTTGTCTGATATACCCGTTGTTGTTTGTTTGTTTGTTTTTTACCTTTTTCTTGAATGACACCAGTTATCCAAATCTGAAAACATTCGGACAACGTGTGTGTGTGTGTGTGTGTGTGTGTGTGTGTGTGTGTGTGTGTGTGTGTGTGGTGTGTGTGTGTGTGTGTGTGTGTGTGTGTGTGTGTGTGTGTGTGTGTGTGTGTGTGTGTGTGTGTGTGTGTGTGTGTGTGTGTGTGTGTGTGTGTGTGTGTGTGTTGTGTGTGTGTGTGTGTGTGTGTGTGTGTGTGTGTGTGTGAGTGCGTGCGAGCGTGTGTGTGTGTACACTTTGAAACCAGTTTGGTTAAACGAATTTAGACGTTTGATCTACGTTTGGGCAAAACTCCGGGATGCGGTAAGATTAGAAACATAAAACATTTGAAAACTAACACAAGAAATCACCATTCCAAAACAGTGGCTGGAGAAACAACATCCAATCCAAACAGTGCAAGATATGCAATACTGAGGGATGGTGTGCTAAGGAGGTAGGAAGCAGGAAGAGTAGAAAGTTGACGTCTGTCTGCCGCCTACAGTTTACTTGGGATTTCTTCGGAGGTGAAAAGGGCGTACACATCCACAGTAATCTAGATCAAACAAAGAGCTTCGTTTCTCAACTGTTCCTCCTCTTGTTGTGCACGCTTTCAGCCAAACCTTGTTCCAGCTGATTCCAGTCATCTGCTATTGACACAAGTAATCACATTTATTCCATCTGATGCTCTCATTTCGGATTTGACAACCCTTATCAGCTCTAAAACGAATGTGTTTGCTATTCCAAAGGCAAATGTATGGCACCTTAGTATTTTTGTTGCAAAATCTATCAGCAAGAAACAAAAATCATTTCATTGCCTTTACGCGCTTTCACTTGCTACAAATATAGTTAACTCTTACCTTGTTAAACTTGGCAGGGTATATTACATGTGGCCGATTTTTTTTTTGATTTTTTTATAAGAACTTTTCAATTACACATTTTCAGGTGCATGCAAATTGCATTCAAACGTTTAACCCTGCACGCAAGCAATGTTTGGAGAGTGCTGACCGCCAGCCCAACCTGCGTCTGATCATTGCTTTGTGTGTGTGTGTGAACTCGTTTCAACCACCTGCTTTTGAAGGTCATTCATGGGCAGAAACCTACAGTAAGGGGACGTAACTTCAACATTACTTCCTGTTAATTCCACTCATGTTAACATTGTTGTGTAATGTAGTCAGGGTGATGGTTTTACTTTTTTTTTCCCGGAGAATTTCTCCAAATGACAGAGGCTGTCTGTAAAACAGGTTCTTGATTTATTTTATCCTGGACGTTATTTTGACCCAAAATTCTTTTATCTCTTACCCCCCTCCCCTCCCCTCCCCCTCTCGTCCGTATAGCCACTATTAACACTAGAACGTCTATCATCACATCATTTCTAAACGTGGTGGTAATCCTCTCTGCATTATCAAATGTATTAAGATTGTTTATCATCATCTCCACAGTCATCATCATTATCATTGTTATTACCATAAAGAATCTTATCATCATTATTATCATTATTACCATAAAGACTTTATCATCATTATTATCATAAAGACTATCATCATCATTATTACCACTATTACCATAAAGACTATCATCATCATTATTATCATTATTACCATAAAGACTATCATCATTATTACCATTATTACCATAAAGACTACCATCATCATTATTATCATTATTACCATAAAGACTACCACCATCATTATTATCATTATTACCATAAAGACTATCATTATCATTATTATCATTATTACCATAAAGACCACTATCATCATGATAATCATTATTACCATAAAGACTATCATCATTATTACCATGAAGACTACCATCATCATTATTATCATTATTACCATAAAGACTACCATCATCATTATTATCATTATTGCCAAAGACGATTATCACCATTATTATCGTTATCACCATAAAGACCATTATCATCATTATAATCTTAACTGGCGTTGTCTCCTTCGCAGCAGCCTCGTTTTCATTCCGCATCTAATTTGCGCCCAGTTTGAGGAGAGAAGTGATTGTTCCTTCTTCGTGTTCATTGGCTTGAATGTTGTCTGTCTTGCCTGAAGAAGACCAACGAGGTCGAAACGCGTCGTGTTTTGTCTTGTAGTTTGTTTGTCTCTTTTGTTCAGCGGACCAGTAATATTATGAGTTTGACTTGGAGGTTGATAGTTCAACTCCTAAACCGTCAAAAACGTTATATTACGCAGATGATCGATGACACACCAACGTCACTGCATGCAGCATGTTGTAGCAGTGAGAAGAGGAAAGCAGCCCACAATTGCCAAAATGGGCAGAAGGAAGCAAACACAACTACAGCTACTTTAAAACGAACAATAAAAACCCAAACAAACAAACACCGAAGCTGGGGCAGTTAAAAGTAATTTCCTATAGCAAGAGGAAGTTTCAAGACCTGAGAAGTTGAAATGTGTTGCCGCTTATGGTAAAGAAAACGAAGTCATGTAAATGGAAATCATGTCTGACTTCGTCATGCAATTGAAATCCAGAGAAAACCAAAATCGAATAAAATTTTGATACGTCGCTGAGCAATTTTTTTTTCTGATAATCATGCGAATTCATCTCTCTCAGTTGACCTTATATCTATCTATCTATCTATCTATCTATCTATCTATTCTATCTATCTATCTATCTATCTATCTATCTATCTATCTATCTGTCTATCTGTCTATCTATTTATCTATCTATCTATCTATCTATCTATCTATCTATCTATCTATCTATCTATCTATCTATCTATCTATCTATCTATCTATCTATCTATCTGTCTATCTATTTATCTACTTATCTATTTAAACATATGCATGAAACATACTTTAAGATATACACACAAGTATGCATAAATATACTTATAGAGAGATAGAGCAATAGATAGATAGACAGGCATACAGATAGATAGATAGATAGATAGATAGATAGATAGATAGATAGATAGATAGATAGATAGATAGATAGATAGATAGATAGATAGATAGATAGATAGATAGATAGATAGATAGATAGTGAAGTGCCTATTCAGTTCTTGCAGATCAGCTTAAACCTCAGACTCGGGAAAGCTTGCCAAGACTCTGAGCCTGAAAGGGTTGGGGGAAAAAAAAAACTAAACGGTCTCATCTTGATGAATTGTCACTTAATGTGTCTGGCATCTTTGTGCTGCTTGTCAGTCACGCATCTTGCACAAAGGTGTAAAAAGATCAGTGTAACCAAGCGACAGTTGGACTGGCAATCCTGTGATATTAACAATGTTGGCGATGGTTCTGATGGTAGATTTTAAGACATTGCCTTGCACTGACGCTCTCTCCATGGGTTCGGCGGAAAACATCCTTTTACTTATTAGTTTGTTGCCAAGTTAGGTTCTGATGGCGCTTGTTACTGCAGAGGAAAAATACCTCTCTCTCTCTCTCTCTCTCTCTCTCTCTCTCTCTCCTCTCTCTCTCTCTCTCTCCTCTCTCTCTCTCTCTCTCTCTCTCTCTCTCTCTCTCTCTCTCTCTCTGTGCGTGTGTGTGTGTGTGTGTGTGTGTGTGTTTGTTTGTATGTGTGTGTGCGCGTGTGTGTGTGTATGTGTGTGTGTGTGTGTGTGTGTGTGTGTGTGTGTGTGTGTGTGTGTGTGTGTGTGTGTGTGTGTGTGTGTGTGTGTGTGTGTGTGTGTGTGTGTGTCCATGTCTGTCTGTCTGTCTTTCTGTGTGTCCTTCTGTCTGTCTTTCTATCTCTCTCTCTCTCTCACTCTCTCTCTCTCTCTGTCTCACACATACACATAAACGCGTGCGCGCGCAAACACACACACACACACACACACACACACACACACACACACACACACACACACACACACACACACACACACACACACACACACACACACACACACACACACACACACACACGCACGCACGCACGCACGCACGCACGCACACAGAGCGATCGAGTTTCATCTGTGTCAGCTTTAACCAGTAGCGAATAGGTTTCCACCACGTGTCCACTGATTTCTGACAACCCTGATTCTCACCATTTCAAAATGAAAAGTTACGTTAAAGTTTGTTCTGTTTCATGTTTCAGAGCAGTTTGAAGCCAAATAGCGTTGCGATCTGTGTGCCATTCCACAGAACGGGACCGCAATGCTGTCTCTCTCCTTGACATTGCTGTACAGGAAAACCAATGTCTTTGACGAGATTAGCATAGCAAATAGCAAGAATCAAAACAAAACGTGGTCAACCTTTGTCAACAAACGGAGGGCAAGACGATTGACAAGAGAGTCTTCAGCAGTAAACAAGACATCAACCTGACATACATCTCACCAGTATGCAAAACACAAGAAGCGCACAGGACACTGAAAATATATTGCAAAATATATTGAAAATATATATGAAAAACAAAGTTTCCTTTCTGCTGACTAAAAAGTCCCATCAGCACAATCACTGTGGAATTGCCAGAACGGGTTTTGCTAGGTGCCAGAAGGGCCATTGCTCCTAGTTTACTCAGGCGTAACAAAGATCTCGTCTTCAGGAATGAGCTCTCATTCGTGACTTCAGAATCACAGAAGTGTTTGGCGCTCAGCTGATTTTCCTCTCTATCCAACTCAAGGTACGTTTTTAGCCTCTTTCAACAGTTTCTCTTCCTTTCATTATGCAGTACTTCAGCCGAGCCAACGGCTGGACAATGAGATGTCCTTACATCTGCATCAGTGACGTTTCGTCTGTGGGCAACAGCATAGCACCTCGTCTGCTCTCTGAAATGTCTGGGCTGTTTAATTACTATCACACTAACGTTAACATCGCTGCTGGGCTTTTTAAGTTCATCTTTGGCATATTAAAGAGTTGTGTTTTTTTCAGCCTTTCTCTTTCTACTCAAATTCTCTGTGATTACCTCCGATCAATCCAGTTCCTTCCTCCACGGTCTTTTTTTTTTTTCTTTCAGAATGTGGATTGACCTTCACAGTCCTGACATTGAGAAGTTCTAAGGTGAAAACTCAGTGGGACTTGTCTATTTCACTGTACGCAAAAAAAAGTCATAATACCGTCATCTTGCTGGCAGTGAAAGTGGACACTTCGGTGACTTCAGTGGTGGGGGGGGGGGGGGGGGTAGGAGGGCTGGCTCAGGCCCAAGTGACCAGTGTGGACAACTTGTTGTCTGGACAAACCAGAGTAATCTGCCTGGACTGTGTTCACAGCTGACTGCTTCTATAATCACTGCGCTTGCTGAAGCTGTAGGACTTTACCATTTTAATAATCGCTTCGCACTCAATGAGGCGCTATATTTTGTGACAACTGTGTTAGTTGTTGTTCTTCTGGAGCTGTTTGCCTTTCAGTGTGTCGTGTTTTACTGCTCCTGGTCAACTCAGTGGAGTGCGCTGTGCATTTGGTAGATGTAAGATGCGATTTTCAGTTTCGTTCATGAGATCGACTTAGGCAGGGAACTGGCCATGTTCTCAGTAGAGGTTCAGAAGGTACCATTTTAAACGTAGTTCACTCAGAACACAGTTGTTGTTGTTGTTGTTGTTGTTTCTAATTGCAAGTGAGACGACTGCAGGCGGAAATCTAAACAAATCTTAAATAAATGTTAGCGAACCGCCCAGAGAAACGTGGACAAATAAGTCACAAGACTTTAAAAAAAAGAAAGTCACAAGACAAAACACAACGCGTTTCGACCTCTTAGGTCTTCTTCAGGTGAGACACAAACGAATGAAACAACGAAAATGCACTTAGCTTTGATCGCTTCAGATCGCTTCAGAGTTCAGCGCAAGGAAGAAGGCGTCCCCCCCCCCCCCCCTTCTTCATCTTCAATTTTTTTTTCCTAAAAAATCTTTGCCAAGTCATTACTATAACGACTGAAGAATTGTTAGCCTGCACTTGTTTTCCCCCACTAATTAATTGTTCAGCATTATGCTGTTTGGTCAATCAGTGGGAGATTGCAAATCTTAGAAAATCCAAGTAAAGGTTGTACTGTAGAATTCTTTGCCACTCGCAATGCTTGGGTTATTTGAACAGCAGAGCTGACCACTCAGACTGTTCCATATCTTTTGATCCCTCTTGCATCCTTGAATGGATCCTCAAGCATAGGCTCAAAGATTGTCCCCTACGTTTTACACACTTTGCATAATGCTTTTAGTTTTTCAGCAACGTTTTTCCTCTCCACACTTTCGTTTTGTTCCATTTTACTATCCTTCACTGGCTGCTTTGGGGGTACTGTTGGATTCTGTTTTGAACCCTTGGTAGTGAGAACACCACAGAATTATGGACTGTGGTGTGTCTCATTTGACAACAAGAGCACAGACACAATCAGCCGTGTCTCCCTGATGAGTCCGATCCGCGGACGAAAGGCCTAGGAGCAGGCAATACAAATAGATGTGCATTCGAGAGGGATTACGATGGTTCCCTCAGGCAGCTAGTGAAGGGTTTCTCATATTTATAATATATTACCCCGTTTTCTTCATCTTCATTTTTTTCCCCTAAAAAACCTTTGCCAAGTCATTACTATAACGACTGAAGAATTGTTAGCCTGCACTTGTTTTCCCCACTACTTAATTGTTCAGCATTCAATGAACTTTTGATATATTTGTATACCAATACATCTATATCTTTATGCATACATATGTATGCACATGTACATTTTTTTACGGTAATCGAAAATGGGCTGTAGTAAATGTATACTTGACCTCTTTTACGTTGACGTTGACCATCTTATATGTTGAGTCCATCATTGGTAGTGCTCATCTCATCGAAGACTTTGATATTCATTCAAAGCAATGTCCAAGACAGAAACAGCATTGACATGCTCTTCTGTACCATGTACCATGTTACACTAACAAACACTGGTATTGTGTTCCACGTAATAGTTCACAGATAGCGTAACTCTTAAATAAAAGACATCAACTAATGTTACTGGACTTTTTTTTTAACTCAGTTCGTGGGCATCTGGATCTCGGAAAACGTTTGATATACAATCGAAATGCAATGGTAAGTGTCAATGTTTTATAAATACTTAGGAGTTTATATCTCAGGCTTAATCTGTTTCACCATGCAAAGATTTGTTAAACAGACCAAAGACAGTAGTGGGAGGTAATAATGCAGAGATTTGATTCACTGAATAACTCATTCATTTTGTGTTCTTGAATCTGACTCACAGATATTGTTTACCGTGCAGCATCGTAGAGATAGGCTATTCTGGAATACCATAACACTTGAATCTGACACAGATATTTTTTTACCGTGCAGCATCGTAGAGATGGGCAATTGTGGAATACCATAACACTTGAATCTGACACAGATATTGTTTACCTGCAGCATCGTACAGATGGGTAATTCTGGAATACCATAACGCTTGAATCTGACACAGATATTGTTTACCTGCAGCATCGTAAAGATGGGCTAGTCTGGAATACCATAACAGCTGAACACTGTCCAACTGAAGCCACTTGTTCGCATTGACAACGTTTTCGCTACACACAGATCGAGGGAAAAACATTTGGTCATGGGGAAATGAACAAGACTTTAGTCACTAGACAATCCCTGGTTGATTGCATTTGTCATTGGTTAAAGCTCACGCAGATGAAACAGAGTCGAAAAAGGCGATGTGCTGGTGGGAGTCGTGATGAGCAACGCAGTATCTTGTGTGTGTGTGTGTGTGTGTGTGTGTGTGTGTGCGTGCGTGCGTGCGTGCGTGCGTGCGTGCGTGCGTGCGTGTGTGTGTGTGTGTGTGTGAGTGTGTGTGTGTGTGTGTGTGTGTGTGTTGTGTGTGGTGTGTGTGGTGTGTGTGTGTGTGTGGTGTGCGTGCGTGCGTGCATATTTATGTCTGTATGTGTATGTGTGCATGTTTATGTGTTTATGGGGTGTAGATGTTTGTGAATGTTTGTGTCTCCGTGTGTATGCGCGCGCGTGCGTGCGTGCGTGTGTGTGTGTGTGTGTGTGTGTGTGTGTGTGTGTGTGTGTGTGTGTGTGTGTGTGTGTGTGTGTGTGTGTGTGCGTGCGTGCGTGCGTGCGTGTGTGTGTGTGTGTGTGTGTGTGTGTGTGTGTGTGTGTGTGTGTGTGTGTGTGTGTGTGTGTGTGTGGTGTGTGTGTGTGTGTGTGTCAGTCTGTCTGTCTGTGTGTGTGTGTGAAAGAGAGACCAGAGGCACAGAGAGAGAGAGAGGGGAGAGAGAGAGAGAGAGAGAGAGAGAGAGAGAGAGAGAGAGAGAGAGAGAGAGAGAGAGAGGGGAATCGGTTTTCACTGTGAGTTATCTATGAATGTTTCAAGGTCTTGAGACACAAACTGTCCACAAGTTCAAGGTGGGAAGCAGCAATATCACAGGACTTTAGCGACTGTTCTCAACACGGCAGGTCAACAGTCTATCCCCTACGGGAGAATGTAGCATGTCAATAATAGTTTGCTGGTGGTGTGTAAATATGTGTTTTAACTTTTTATATCAGGAGCGGCAGTTTTAAAATCGATGATAGGTGTGACGTCATTGTGTGTTCATCAGCACAGCAGCAGTGTCGTGGGGCGTGTGGATTATACAGTAACTTGTGAAATTCGTACGTAGCAGGCACACGCCTCTGCACTGAACATCATTTCTACAGATGATTTGAACGCACCCATACGGTGTAAACTCTGGTTAAAAAGAAGGGGAAAAGACAGAAGCAGGTTCTTTTATGTGGTGAAAGTGAAACCTTGTGCACAAACATGAGAAGAAAAGATAAGTTACATCAGTCTTTAAAAGAAATACGGCCTTTCAGGGGCCTTTGGACAATATTGGTTCAAAATAAATTAAAATGAAATGAACTAGACCCCCAATCTGGTACAGACGGATTTCAGGTGCGATGCATTGCTAGGGGGGGGGGGGGGGGGGGGGGGGGGGGGGGGGGGGGGGGGGGTATTTTATTAACCACATGATGAATATGCTGGTATATTCAGAAATGAACTTGAATGTGATGAATTTCTAGACAGCATGCAGAAATCGCGTTAATTATTACAAATTAATGTGAATGAGAGTCCAGATAAATTTGTCAGTGCTTTGTGCGGAGCCGCAGCTTGTATGGTTCGAGTTATTGGTAGAGGAAGCAGAACATACAATGACTGGTTTGATGATGAGTGCGAACGAAAGAAACAGGAGGTTAAAAGGTTATTAAAAAGATTTCAGAGATGCAAAACAGCCAAGGATAAAAGCAAGAAAAGAGAAGAATACGCTGTATCACGTAAAGAGTATGTTACGCTAAGGAAAACAAAGGAACTGGAGTTTAAAGAAATTAGGTTAAAGAAACTTAAAAATCCAGTCAGTGATTCTAAAATGATCTGGTCAGTGATAAGATCTGTAAATAAAAAGAGTTTTGTGTATAACGAAATCTCAGTTCAACAGTGGCATGACCATTTTGGGGGCGTTTTTCATAGTTTTGATAATAAAAGTATAGAAGAAGAGACCGATGTGGTAGAAGAGAATGAAATTGAGCCATTATTTAATCAACCTGTTTCCAGTGAAGAAGTCGTTGCTGGTATTAAACATTTAAAATCGGAAAGAGTGCAGGACCAGATAGAATCGTAGCAAAAATGTTGAAGAATGCAAACACAACTGTAATCGATTTCCTTGTTCATTTATTTGCCCAACATTTTGATAATGGTATCTTTCCATCAGAGTGGGCTAAATCAATTATTGTACCAGTTCATAAAAAAGAGACGTGAACAATCCCGACAACTATCGTGGAGTTTCACTTACCAGCATTTTAAGTAAAATCTACACTCACATACTAAATACAAGATTAACTGAATGGGCTGAAACTGAAGAAAAAATAGTGGAAGAACAAGCAAGTTTTAGAACCAGTTACAGCCCCATAGACCATATATTTACACTATATTCTTTGATTCAAAAACATCTACTCTGTAAGTCGAAGCTCTACATTGCATTTGTAGATTTCAAGAAGGCCTTTGACTCGATAAATCGGAATGCTCTGTGGAATGTACTCAGTAAAAGTGGTGTTAATAGTAAATTGTACATGGCCATCAGAGGGGTCTACAACTCAGTGCTGGCATGTGTGCGTGTGAAGAGTGAGTATTCAGATTATTTTGATTGTCCAAATGGAGTAAAACAAGGATGCTTGTTGAGTCCACAGTTTGTTTTCATTTTTCATAAACGAACTGGCTGTGGAATTGTCCCGCAAAGGCAGACATGGTATCCATATAATACATGGAGCAGTTGAATTAGTTTTATTACTGTATGCTGATGATGTTGTTCTTCTGTCCGGAACAGTTGTAGGTTTGCAAAGCCAATAAATGTATTGAAAGAAGAAGCAGATTGCTTAGGTTTATCAGTTAACTTGGATAAGACAAATATAGTGGTCTTTAGAATGGGTGGCCACCTATCAGTGTGTGAAAAATGGTCTTACGGAAATGCAGACGTTTAAGTAGTTAATTCATATAAATATCTTGGAATTATATTTTCAACAAAATTAACTTTCCGTTACGCATGGAAGAATCTCTAAGAAAAGGGAAAAAGGGTACTATTGAAATTCTGAAATCCCTGAGAAAACTGAATTGTACAGACTGTAGTATATTTTGGAAAATGTTTGATACACAAATAAAACCTCTTCTTATATATGCAGCTGAAATTTGGGGCTTACATGAAAATTCGATGATGGAAAACGTACATACGTATGCTATGAAGCGTTTCCTTCAAGTACCTATTCATTCATCCAACACCGTTTTATATGGAGAGATGGGCAGATACCCTTTGTACATAAGTACATTTGTGAAATGTATTAAGTACCGGTTGAAGATCTTGAAGCTACCTCAGTCCCGTTTTTGCAGGCAAGCCTATGATATGATGCTTTTAGAAATGGAAAAAGGTAAAGAAAACTGGGCTCATAAAGTAAAGAAAGTCCTTTCAGAACAGGGTTTGGGACTAGTGTGGATGGCCCAGGAAGTAGGGAGTAACAGTTTATTGCGGAATTTTAAAGACAGGCTTATTTGTTTTTTTAAACAGAATTGGCACTCAGATATGGAAAGTAAAGAAAAATATCGCTGGTTTTTCTCATTTAAGAATGTGTTTCATTCTGAAAAGTTTCTCAATGTCATAACAGATAGATGGCACAGAATAAATTACGCAAGATTTAGGTTGAGAACTTTAGGTTTTAATGCGAACAAAAGATGGTTTCAATGTGAAACATCCACAGAATCTCCTTGTCCTGCATGTAGACACATTATTGATGACGAAGAACACTTTCTGTTCCACTGTACTGCTTATAATGAAGTGCGGACAAATTGTTCACTTTTCCAGTTAGATAGATATAGCAAAAAGACAAATGTTGCTGTCGTGTTATCATCAGATGATGAACTTGTAATTAAATCAGTTGCGAAATTCATCGCAGAAGCATTGAAAAGTAGATAGATGAAGGATAATGAAATGTAAGATAGTGCATTATAAGAGATATCTGAATGAATATTATCATTCATCGCAAGTGGAAGAGATCAGTAAGATACATTGTCATCATTTGATCGAGTGGATGGTCGAGTCAGCTTTAAGGTTTTTTTGTTTGATTGTTTGTTTGTTTGTTTTTTTCTGTTTGTTTGGGGTTTTGTTGTTGTTTTTTTAATTGCATTACTCCTGTGCGTGAGGACATAAGGAAATGTTATGAATTTATTTGTTTTTAACCTTTGATTTGGTGCATACTAGGAATGAATGTGTACTATTTGTTTGCAGGAAAGGAAGAGGGAAATGTTATTGTTCTGTTACCTCTCCAGCCTTGTCAAAAGACCTCTTTGGTAATGACAATAACATATCAAAGTGTCAAAGTGTCAAAAGTGTCAAAGTGTCAAAGTGTCTCTCTCTCTCTCTCTCTCTCTCTCTCTCTCTCTCTCTCTCTCTCTCTCTCTCTCTCTCTCTCTCTTCCTTTCTATCTAGACAGGTCATCCAAAAGGAGGAGTTATTGACATAAGTAAATGCATATCTTGTTGATGTTGTTATTCTAACGATGAAATACCTATACATGTAAATATGCTGATTACTCACCTCTTTCAAATGGGGCCGTGGCCTTTTATTGAATAAATCATCGTTCTCTCTCTCTCTCTCTCTCTCTCTCTCTCTCTCTCTCTCTCCTCTCTCTCTCTTCTCTCTCTCTCTCTCTCTCTCTCTCTCTCTCTCTCCACACAGAGAAACACACACACACACACACACACACACACACACACACACACACACACACACACACCACACACACACACACACACACACACACAGTACAAAAGCACCAGGCGAGGAACCAACGATGGAAGACAAAGACGTCACTGGACGAGAACAAGTGCGCTCACACACACAGTCAACTGGAAGGACCTCAGGCATGTCAACAACCTTATAAACACAGGGAGGAAAAAAAACTGGGGAAAAAGCCTGACTGATTGCAACATGACACCTGTCAACATACAACTTGAGCATGTTGACGTGAAACGCTTTAGAATTGCCATCCCTATTGACCTTTTAAATGACTGGGGAACATTTGTCTTGGATAACAGAAGGACCTTTCAGCTTCTTGTGGTCGTTAGTCAACAAGCCAAAACTTTGTCACCGACGACAAACGATCGGATCTGAGACTTTCCTGTCAGCGCATTCTTTGTGTCTGTCAGTGTTGTGGTCAGCAGTCCGTTGTGCACACTCACAACTGTCCAGCATGCGGTTACGTAGGTCAAATACGTACATACGTACTGTGAACATGTTTGTCTAATGTAGGGGTGCATACGCCAGGCCAGTTGTCTACTAAGAGAGAACGTGTACCTCTGGGAGAGTGACCAAATCAGAAATAATATATAGATATATGTTGAAGAATTTAGTCGTGGGGAAAAACAAATGCAGGCTAACAATTCCTCCGTCGTTACTTTTAATGACTTGGCAGAGATTAAACAAAAGAAACGTCGGGGGGGGGGGGGGGGGGATGAGAATAGCAAACCTGGGAAATATGTTTTGAATATCAGATCCTTCTTTAGCAGCATATGGACCTTGATAACCCATCTGTTAGAACCATTCATATTGCCTGCTCTTAGGGCCTTTCGTCCGCTGGATCAGACTCATCAGAGAGGCACTGCTGATTGTGTCCTTGATTGATCCTTTGGCATCAAGTACACCACAGTCTAGAATTTTGTGGTATTCTCACCACCAAGGTTTCAAAAACGAAATACAACAGCACCCCAAAGCAGCCAGAGAAGGGATAGCAAAGCAAATCAAAAAGGAATTGCGGTAAGGAAATAAGTTGCTGAAGAACTAAAATCATTATGCAAACAGTGTAAATGTAGGGATAAACTTTGAGCCTATGCTTGAGGATCCATTGAAGGATGGAAGGGAGGTCCAAAGGTGTCAACAGTCAGAGTGGCCAGCTCTACTGTTTAATAACCTTGGCATTGCAAGTGTTGACAGCGGCTAAGAGTTGTGCTGAACAGCCTTTACTTGGATCTCCAGAGAGACACTATCTCTCACTAAATGACCAAATAATAATATGCTGAATAATTTAGTAGTGGGAGAAACCAAATGCAGGCTATACAGAGACACAGAGAGAGAGAGAGAGAGAGAGAGAGAGAGAGAGAGAGAGAGAGAGAGAGAGAGAGAGAGAGAGAGACAGACAGACAGACAGACAGACAGACAGACAGACAGACAGAGACAGAGAGAGACAGACAGAGACAGAGAAAGATTATCACCAAAGATCTCTCTGCATGTCCGAATGTTTCCGGACTTTGATTTTTCAATGATGAAATGTGTTTTAAAATAAACTTTTTTTTTAATCAGTCGCAGTGTTCCGTGACAATTGGATAATCAACATGTATGCAGCAAAATTATTGGAATTGTAAATTTCACCGTTTCACAAGAAGCAAAGACCTTTTTTCCAGAATAAATCGTCCGTATACATTCTCTCTCTCTCTCTCTCTCTCTCTCTCTCTCTCTCTCTCTCTCTCTCTCTCTCTCTCTCTCTCTCTCTCTCTCTCCTCTCTCTCTCTCTCTCTCTCTCTCTCTCAGATGACATTGTTTCGGTTTCAGAAACGATTGCCGGCCTTCAGCATCAGGCAAACGATCTGAGCAGGGCTGCATCCTCGTCAGGGTTGAAAGTGAAAGTGAACAAGAATGACAGCAACAACGTGATGTTTCGAAAGGGAGGTTATTTGGCGGCGCGGGAAAGATGGATGTACGATGGGGGACTTAGTTATTATGCCTGTGCTCAATGTGTATGAATTCTTGGGGATCTATTTTTCTACGTGCCAAAGTTTTACCTTTGCTTGTAAAGACCTTTTCATGTAGGGCAAAGAATGCTTTGATATGTGTAATAAAAAGACAAAATAATGTGAAAAACAAGGGTTTTTTTTCAAGATATCCTATTCCCCCAAAAAAAGCCTATTTGGATGTATGAGGCTGAATTCGGGGGTTTAGATAATGACGTTGTTCAGTATGAGGTTGTGTATTTATTTGTTTCGAAGAGGTTTCTAGGCTTTTGACAGGTGTGTTTCTGATTATATTATGTATGTGGAGTCCAACACATTCACTGTTCATCAGTTCAGCCGTTAGATGTGTGCCGTTCTGGTTAAAATGTTTACACATGGATCATTGTCGATTGCCTCCTACATCTTACGAAATGGTGCTCGAACTGAATGTCAGGGGAAAACGAACAGAGTTTCAAACATGCGTCTGTTTCTGTGTTAGTACGGATTTTAAGATGTTTGGCTGACTCAGTGTGCTGGAAATCAAAGTCAGCTTATTTGTGTTTTTTCGACAAAGGTTGACTGGCTGTAGATGGCAAATGTGAGACGATCATATGCAAACTAGTGAGCAATAATGATTTGTGTAGAAATTGTTCTAGATTTTTGTTGTATTCGGCCTTATTTGAAATTCGATTTGGACACGCATTTAAAAAGATCAATTGCTGAATTTAGAGTTGGCGTTTCTGATATAAGGTCTCATTACTTCAGATACAGGTCAAATAGACAGCACGATTTTGTGTGTCTTTTTTATATGCAAGGTGAGGAAAACGAACTACATTTCATGTTCATTTGTCCAACTTTTGAAGATATTCGCCAAAAAGTTATCCCACAGAAATATTATAGGCGCCCATGTATGTTTTGTTTAAAGTAACGTCTTAGCTCTAACAGTTATAATGTTATTAAGATTTGAAGTAGGTTTTTGTATAATTCGTCTACGATCGGAGAAATATTGACGTCTTAGATGCTGTTGTTCTTTTGTTATTGTTGTTGTTTTTGTTTCCTGATAACTTTTTTTTTCATCTGAATAATTGTGCTCATTCCCCTTCAAATAGGCCAATGGCCGTACTGAATAAAAGTGAAGACTGAACTCTCTCTCTCTGTCTGTCTCTCTCTCTCTCTCTCTCTCTCTCTCTCTCTCTCTCTCTCTCTCTCTCTCTCTCCCTCTCTCTCTTCTCTCTCTCTCTCTCTCTCTCTTGTGTGTGTGTGTGTGTGTGTGTGTGTGTGTGTGTGTGTGTGTGTGTGTGTGTGTGGTAATTATTCTTTTTTTTCACATTTTCTTGCTTTCCTCTCTAATTATCATTTCATGTTGCATTTAAACATGTTTCGGCATTCCTGTCGAAATTTGACAGAGCAAAAGCTGTAGACCAGAGGATTGATAAAACTGTTCATGAGGTAAGATCGCAGTCCAGTGTGATATGCATTAATGCCCAACGCTTCCACAAGAGGATCCGCGCCCTTGAGAGAGTACATGTATATCAGAGCGATGTAGGGGACATAATTGATGATGCAAATGACGGTGAGCACAAACATCATGAAGGTGGTTCGGGTGGGTATCTTCTTCACAGAGCTGCGTGGTTTGCGGGTTGATTTCCTGCGAGTGACAGAGGCTTTAGTCTCGTTGGCCGTTTGTCGGATCTGTGACAAATCAGCACGTGAGCCTGACGTCACTCTCACATGCTGCTCTGTGTCTGACATACTTCTGCCATTGCTGTGGATTCTAACGCCAGAGGGACCGAAGTCACTCACTTTGATTGATCCAGTTTTGTTTGCAAAGTGTCTGTTCTCTGTGCTAGTCATGGATGTGTGACAGTCAGCAATCTGAGTGTCTTTGGCTGAGGGAGACTGTTGGATGCTGGCAGAGGAGCCGTGTGTCCCGCCTGAGTGACTTCCTTCACCAGCGTAGGGATGGGAGTGCTGACCGTTAGCCTTCTTCTTGTCCTTGCCCATAGCAGCGTCCAAGATGACAGCCGTGTTCTTCTTGTGCAGCCACAGCTGTCGTCCTATCAGCAGATGGGACACAATCATCAGAACTAGACACAGGATTGCTCCCGTTAAAACCACAACGTTGTACATGAAGTAGAAGAGGGATTCAGCGTACACCTCCTGGATGGAACATTGCGCGCCTTTTATGCCGGTATCTTTCACCACCACCACCACTGTCTTGGGGCCGGTCAAGATGGTGTAGGGCACAGTGGAGGCAAGAGCACACGCTGAAACCTTAAGAAGCACACCCACGGCGTGTTTGACGGTGGTGGGGTTGGAATGGGGACTGCAGATGGCCCGTCGACGATCAAAGGCCACGGCCACCAGGAGGAAGGCCGACAGGAGGTTCAGGAAGCTGTGCACAAAGCGTGAAGTCTTACACAACCAACGATCCGTGAATGTGTAGTAGAACCGGAGCTCCACAATATCCATCGGCAGAGACACCGTGTTCTGCAGCAGGTCGCAGACACTCATGGCCAGAATGTACGTTCTGGTCACGCTGGGTTTGAACCTCTTGTAATACACCATGAACACCAGGGTGTTACCCACCAGACCACACAGGATGCCAATGGCGAGATAGCATAGCGTCGGGACTAGAGTTGCCACAATCTGGTTGTTCTTGCGTGTTAAGTAATCCTCAATGTCGTAGAAGGTGGAGATGGTTTGGTGTAGTGTCTGGTTTGAAACAGGGAACTGCGTGATGATACCACCCATGGAAACTGAGGTAGCAGTGCTCACTGTCATCTGCATGTTCCTTGTATCACAGATGTCAGTCGATTATTTTTTTTTTACTTGGGTGCTCTCTTCAAAGTCAACAACCAATGTAGCTTTAGGGTGACGAAGAAGCCACTTGCAGATATTATGTTTACCATTAGTATTGTAAACAAGAGAAGAACCTGCAACAGTGCAAAGCAGCAATCAGTGCAGCTCTCTCCTCTCTCTCTCTCTTCTCTCTCTCTCTCTCTCTCTCTCTCTCTCTCTCTCTCTTCTCTCTCTCTCTCTCTCTCTCTCTCTCTCTTATGTAGATTTCTTCTGGTTATGCATTGATCATCCAACACGTAGCTGGCATACGACTTATTAAAAGTCAGTGTAATGACGAGGTATGGAGAAGTTCTATCGCTGTTAGCTAATGATATGTACTGTGCTAGCTGATGCTATTGTACTTTTTTTAATTGCTTGAATATCATCATGTGATGTCATTTAAATTTTTCACCATCGTAAATCTGTCTTTTCTTTAAAATCTGTCTTCTCTTTAAAATCTGTCTTCTCTTTAAAGTGCAAAACATTAATGCAGAGCAAAAGAGAACGCCTTTTTTTTTTTAGTTTGGTTGATTTCATGACACGAGGCGATTTTCACTGACAGGTCTGAGGACAAGCTCTACTTTTGATCTCCATGGGGTGTTACTCGTCTGTTCTGTATTTCAACATGTCTTTCTTTAAACATTTACAAGTCTGCTAGAAGACGGACGAGTGTCTGCGTAATGACGTACATCAAGTGATTGACAAAATGGCAAATGAAACAAACTGCAGCGTTACTGGAACACGACAAAAAAAGCAGAAGAGCACACAAAACAAAGTGTGAAGTAGTTTTTAAAACTGCGTTACTTCACACTTTGTTTTGTGTGCTCTTCTGCTTTTTTTGTCGATTGACAAAATGTTCAAAACAAAAGACTTGGTTCACTTGGACCCGTCTGGTAATGCAAAAAGCGGTCCGCGAAAGTGAGGGGCTTCCAGCTGTGACCAATGTAGGGGAGTTCCTTGTTCAAGTTTGGTGTTCCAACATCGCTCTTGGATTTGACCTTTGCTGTGTAACAGTTAGACAGTGACTGCAGAGAGATGTTCACTCGATGTCGAGAGGACGTGGTTTTGTAAGCTCTGTGGTTATCTTCTGTTTTTTCTCGGCAGTATGGCGTTTAGTGATCTTTTATAGTGTGTGCTGCCTAGCCGATGCCACAGTCTTGCAGAATGTGAAGTTTGATGGTGGTTTGTGGTGGGACTTCCTAGTTCTGGTGCATTGTTTTGATATTTTGCTGTTTTGCTTATTCCGAAGTTTGTGGGTGTTTTTTTTTTTGTTTTTTTTTTCTTTCTCCATTGGATTCGCCTTGAAAACGGTTTGTGCTTTGCTTTTCCTTTTGCTTTACCTTTTGCACGTGCAGTTTGTGATGTGATGTAACTCCAGCCCAACGAATTCAGCCATTTTCTCCGGTGTCCTTTTTTGTTGTTGTCCCCCACCCCTTCCATCCCCGTTTTTTTTTTTTTTTTTTTTTCACAATGGCTGTCTCACAGCGAGTGGAGCCTGTTTTTTTCAAGCATAAAGACTTACTTTTTGTTGTTAAAACTATTAATTCAAGTAAAGATAGTTTTTCTGATTTAGACGTTTGTTTGGCTGCCGAAAGAGTGTGCGGCAAAGAAACAGTATATGGTGCTCAGTGCATCAAAGGTCTCTGGAGGATCTACCCCTTGTCTCGGGCGGCCAGGACTCAACTTTTGATTGAGGGGATTGTGGTAAATGGATGTACTGTGTCTCTTTTTGACAAGAATCCTTTCATTTTGAGGGGGAGCGATGGTGTTGAAGTTCCCGCTACAAAACTGTTTATCTCAGATCTTCCAGTTTCTGTGTCCAATGACGATATCGAGAGTGCTGTTGTCAGACTGGGTTGTGTTCTCAGATCTTCTCTCCTAATGGAGAAGATCAGGGACAGGGACGGAAAGCTAACCCGTTTTATTACAGGTCGACGCTTTGTGTTTATTAACCGCCCGTTAGTACCACTGGACAGGTTTATTAAGGTGGGTAGTTTTACTGCTCGCCTCTACCACAAGGAGCAGCCCAAGGTGTCCCGGAGCCCTGTGTGCTCTAACTGCCTGCAGTCAGGACACCACCGACACCAGTGTCAGAATCTGGTGACTTGCAGGGACTGCTTGCAGAGTGGCCACAAGCGTGGTGATCCGGCCTGTGGCACTTTCTCTGACCCCCAGGTGAGTGAACCTATCCTGAAACCGAGGCATGTGCTCAGATTGAGCGTACAGAAGATGTCAGGCTTACAGGTGAGAGCCAGCAGTCAGAGGATGAGAAGGTAGGGGCAAATTTGTTTGAGGATGGGGAAGATGTCTTTGAAGACTCTTTGACAGATGTGGTTCCCGAAACTCAAACTGATGGAACCGACACTGGCAAAGATTCGTTCTTACCTACGCCGCGGGAATTTATCCGGCAATACAGCGTACGTGAGAAGGACCAGCGTTCACGCAGCACCGGAGGTAAGCGACAGAGGTCAGGTGACGAGGATTCACCTAGCCAGCGGCGTGACGGGGCGAAAGCTAAAATGCTCACCCGTTCGTGGCCCTCACCTGACCGCTCCGTGTCGAGTGGGCAGAGTAAAGGTGGGGGAGACGGTGGGTGAATCTTCACCGAGTGTGCCGGTTTGACCTGACGGAGACGACTTATGCGTGTTACATGGACTTTGTTTACGGGTTTGCGTTTGGATTTGATAATGGCTTGGATTACGGACTTTCCTTATGGCTTGTGATTCCGGATTGACCGTTTTTTCATTAAATTCACGGGGTCTGCGCTCGTGTTGGAAAAGAAAATCACTGTTTAAACACTTGAAAGAGAAAAAGTACGATATAATTTGTTTGCAAGAAACACATATCACTGATGATGTTTATGAGCAATGGAAAAAAGAATGGGGCAAAGGTGAATTATTATATAATAGTTATACATCACATAGTTGTGGTCAAGTTGTTTTATTTCGATGCAGTGTGGTTGATAATTACAAGATAGTGTTCAATTCAAGACGAATTTTGGCCATTGAAATAGAAATTCAGCATAAAAAAGTGGTCATTGTGAATGTGTATGCTCCAAATAATGACTATGAAAAGAATACTTTCTTTGATGAACTGGGAGATGTTATCTCTAATGTTCAGTCAGAGCACTTGTTGATTGGGGGGGATTTCAACTGCGTATTAGATAATGATTCGGATATCATCTCTGGAGAAAAACATGCAGAGGGGACAGTAAAAAAATTTAATGATTTAATAAAAAGCCATGACCTGTATGATACCTGGAGACTGTTTCATCCGGATGTAAAGGAATTTACATGGCATAAAACGTCTCTTTTATTGCACGCCGATTGGATTATTTCATATCCAATGATGATTTGTTTGATAAAACAATAGACTGCCATATTCATTCTGTCCCTTTCACAGATCACAGAGGTTGCTCCATCAAATTGAAATTCTCAAGCTTTGAGAGGGGACCTGGGCTGTGGAAGTTCAATAATTCATTATTGAATGACTTAAACTTTGTCACACAGATAAATAGTTTGATTGATGATCATATATCACATATGGACGAAAACATCGATTTTCAAATGGAATGGGAAATCCTAAAACTGAAGATTAAGAGTTTTACAATAATTTATGCTAAAGGTAAGAGCATCGACAGAAGAAATAAGTTAGTAGAAATTCAAGGTAAATTAAACGATATAGATATTAATATTGCAAAAAACCCTGACGATATTCATTATCAAAATCAGCGACAGCACTTAATGCAAGAATTAGAATTATTGGAAACTTATAAAGCACGTGCAGCACAGGTAAGATCTAGAATAAAATGGATTGAAGAGGGGGAAAAAAAAACACAAAATATTTTTTAAACTTGGAAAAATCAAGAGCAAATTCAAAGATGATAGAAGAACTTTGTGATGAAAATGGTAGATTAGTTACACAACAGTCAGAAATAATGAAAATGCAGCGAGACTATTATTCGAAGTTGTACAAGAAAAAGGTAACAGCAGGAAACATGGAACAAATGGTAGATAACTTTATATCTGATACTTCAGTGCCACAGCTTTCTGACTCTCAGAAGGATAGCTGTGAAGGCAACTTGACAGAGAATGAACTGCTAACAGCTCTTAAAGCCCTCAAAAATGGTTCTTCGCCGGGAAGTGATGGGCTTACAACAGAGTTTTTAAAAGTATTTTGGGGTCATATAAAAATTTTGTTAACATCATCACTTAACTCTGCATTTGAGAAGGGGACACTTTCTCCTTCTCAGAGAAAAGCAGTCATCACATTAATTCACAAAGGCAAAGATTTACCTAGAAATGTTTTAAAAAACTGGAGACCAATTTCGTTAACGAATAGCGATTATAAGCTTCTGTCTAAATGTTTGGCAAATCGTTTATGTCAAGTAATTAGAGATTTAGTAAGCGAAGATCAGGTTGGGTATATCAAGGGACGTCGAGCAGCTACGCTATTGAGACTAATTGATGATGTTATTGATCATTTAAATGTAGAAAATACTCCTGGTTTGCTTTTAAGCATTGATTATACACAAGCTTTTGATAGTATATCTAAAGACTTTATGTTAACAACTCTCAAAAAGTATGGGTTTGGGGAAGAATTCATTAGATGGTTTCAAGTGTTAATCGCTGATACTCGTAGTTGTGTTTTGTATAGTGGCTGGACATCAGAGTATTTTGCGGTTGAGACAGGAATCCGACAAGGATGTCCTTTTTCTCCTTAGTTTTTGTGTTGACTATAGAACTACTAGCAATAAAGATGAAAAACTGTAGGAACATTAAAGGAATTGATCTAGGGGGTTCAAGAGATACGCTAGTTAATGTAATCAAAATTGCGCTCTATGCAGATGATGTTACCTTATTTTTGACAGATCAGCATGACATGGTGCAAGCATTAGATATACTCAATGATTTTTCTTTGTTTTCTGGTTTGGTTATAAATAAAAATAAATCGGCGGCTATGTGGCTAGGTAGTAAAAAACATAGTACAGACAGCTTTTATGGCTTTACGTGGAAAAATAAAGTAAAGATTCTGGGTATTTATTATGAGAATGATAAACCGGCATCTCTAGTTGAGGACAATTGGTTGCAAAGAATAGAAATTATTCAGAGAATTATTCACTCCTGGGAAAAAAGAGATCTTAGTGTAATGGGTAAAATACATATCATTAAAACATTTCTTATTTCACAAATGGTCTATGTTATGCAAACATTTGTTATTCCTGATAAGGTCTTATCAGATATAAATCGCATGCTTTTTAGATTTCTCTGGCGTAAAAAGCATTGTAATCGAAAGGCATTTTAAAAAGTTAAAAGAAACGTAATGTGCAGTGAGTATGAAAAAGGAGGATTAAAAATGATAGATCTAAGACAGATGCAATCTGCTTTTCTCCTGTTATGGGTTGTAAGAATCTGTAAAGCCACGAACAATGAAAGATGGACTTTAATTCCGAGAAAAGTATTTCTACCCTTTGGTGAGAATGTCACGTGTTTTTATGCAAATACTAAAAGCGCACTTTTCAAAGGTTTAGACAAGATACATTTACATTTTTGGAAAATTACTCTGAAAACATGGCTAGATCTTAATAAACATGAAGGTATCTCACCCTTTCCTTCTTTACTGTGGAATAACCAACACATAAAATATCGAGGAAATGTCCTTTTCTTCCCTGACTGGATAAAGGGCAAAATACTGAATGTTAGTGACATGTATGGTCAAATGGGATGTTTTCATACCAGGACGTGGTCAACAAGATAGGAGCCTCCCCTGCAAGGATCTTAGAGTATAACGTAGTGTCAGCGGCCACACAGACTTTTATTACTAGGGTTAGTGAACAAGATAGATATGATATAGATTTTCAGAACCACCTCTTTTTTGTAACAAAAAACATATATCTTGCAAGGATTTCCGTGTAACTTTGTGTTCCCTCAGTTACACAGAGCCATGTGCAGCCCGTTTTTGGTCAAATAAATATGGACTGGAGTTAAATGAAAATATATGGAAGATACCCCGCTTGTGCACAAAAGAAACTAGACTGAGAGTTTTACAATGGAAAATTCTACAAAATATATACCCGACTAATATAATGCTATGCAAAATGAAAGTCAGGGATAATCGAAATTGTTCATATTGTAATGATGAAATTGATTACATTGAACATTTCTTTTTTCATTGTCATAAGGTTAGTTCGTTTTGGAAATTTGTCAGTCAATACATATTAGCTGTATATAACATAAAAATCGTGTTTGCTGAAGAAACTGTGCTTTTTGGAATTCTTAGACAAGAAAATATTGATAGACATACGCTACTGAAAATAAACCATATTGTGATTATTGCAAAGATGTGTATAAGCATTTACAAAAAAACGGAATCTAGGCTGCCAATTTCAGTCATATTCGAAAATCAATTGCAACTGAGGAAAATATAAAGAGATCTCATTCATGCAGTCAATCTTACACACGCACACATACACACACACACGCACGCGCACACACACACACACACACACACACACACACACACACACACACACACACACACACACACACACACACACCACACGCAAACACACACACATGTGTGTGTGTGTATGTTTGTTTGTTGTTGTTGTTGTTTTTTGGGGGTGGGGGGGTGGGGGTGAGGGGGGGGGTGGAAGTGGGGGCTGAAGGAGGTGGAGAGTGGGTGTGGAGGGTGAATGGATGTTGGGGTGGGTGGGTTGTGGTGGTAGTGGTGGTGTGACGTGAAGAGCTCTCATGCGCTTGGGTAGGGGGAGGGAGAGAGAGTCGAGCAATTGGGACCAATGATATCCTTGCAGGCGTATACGGAATTGGTTGCTTGCGCTTAATCTTGCTTTAGTATAGTGTTTTTAACAGGTAGTTTCCATTATTAACATATTTGAGAGAGAGAGAGAGGGGGGGGGGGGGGGGGGGAGGAGAGAGTGTGTGTGTGGGTGTATGTAATGAATAACTGAATATGATTAAGTCCTCTGTCTCATCTATGTTGTTTCCTTTGTATAAGCAACACATTATCCGAGTGAGTGTGCTAGTACACCATACATTAGAACATTATCAAACCCAGACACTGTCTGTCTGTCTGTCTGTCTGTCTGTCTCTGTCTGTCTGTCTGTCTGTCTCTCTCTCTCTCTCTCTCTCTCTCTTCTCTCTCTCTCTCTCTCTCTCTCTCTCTCTCTCTCTCTCTCTCTCTCTCTTTGGGAAAATCGGAAAAAAGAAGAAGAAAAAAAAGGAAAAAGAAAGAAAAGAAAAAGAATATAATTAAGTATTAAGTCCTTTGTTTCATTTATATTGTTCTCTTTGTATATGCAGCACATGATCAGTGTGAGAGTGCCAGTACACCACACATTAGAACATTAACAAACCCAGACTTTTTGTATCAAACACCAAAACACTAAGATCAGCAAGACTATGTCCATTTGTAACAGAACATATAGACTATGCATGGTGTGAAAGGGACTGCTTGGAGAGGAAAAAAAAGGAGAAAAAAAAGAAAGAAAACTAGTAGTGGAAATTACTTTTGGTTTTTTTTTTGCTTTTGGTTTATTTTTTGGCAGATGAGAGGACAGTGTGAAGCACCAAAAAATGAAGAGGTGGATTTCGGCCTTAGGGAAAAAAAAAAAAAAAAAAAAAAAAAAAAAAAAAAAAATCACCGCCTTAGGTGCTCCATTGATCCGATAACTGATGCCAATAAAAAAAAAAAAAAAAAAAAAAAAAAGACAGTGACTGCAGAATGCGAGTCAGATCGATCAAGGTGACCTAGCTTTTCTCAACAAACCTTTATCAGGTGACCTAACTTTTCTCAACAAATCTTTATCAGGTGAACTAGCTTTTCTCAACAAACCTTTATCAGGTGACCTAACCTTTCTCCACAAACCTTTATCAGGTGAACTAGCCTTTCTCAACAAACCTTTATCAGGTGACCTAACCTTTCTCCACAAATCTTTATCACGTGACCTAACCTTTCTCAAAAAACCTTTATTAGGTGACCTAACTGTTATGATTACCGAACATTCGTACCAGTGGACTATAAACAATATCTTCCGGTGCACAATCAATTAGTATTATCTCCCTGGACGTAACTAGGAGACCAGAACTTGGAGACACGAGTGAGCGACAACGAACGCTTCATCAAATCCAGATGTTGTTCTAAACTTAGCTAGTACATTCAGATCATCACCGATGATCACAAACACGCACAAACTTAACATGGTGTCAGAACGACGAAGAAGCCAAGCCCACGGTCGGTAACACTACTGAATTAACCTTCTATTGACTCAAGTGGAACAGCAGACTTCGTTAGGATCTAGTCAACTGCGTGACGTAGATCATCGATGTCTGCAGCGAACGGTTAACGACAACACCGCCAATATAAAGTGTTTATTCCTCTTGTGCTGGATTTATAGACACTCTCGTGGGGTTTTTTTATTTTAAAAAAAAAAGGAAAGGAAAGGAAAAAATATATGTGTATATATATCAAACAATCGTTCAGACGAAAACCAAAGAGGTTCTAAACAGCAACGACCACGAGCCATTTAAGGTTTGACAGTATGGCCACATTACAAAATAACCCAGTAATGAACTGGGATGCCAAAACTTTAAAAGAAGAATGGCAGAACTTTCAACAACATACAAGTTTGATGTTTCAAGGCCCACTCAAGCAAACGACAGCAGAAGCACGAGCAGCCTATCTTCTCATCTGGATCGGCCAAAAAGGCAGAGACATTTTTAATTCATGGGGACTTTTCAAGATGAAGCAAAGGATGTCAACACAATCATCCAAAAATTCAAAGAACACACAGAGCCAAAAACAAAGTATTTGCAAGGTACATCTTTCACGAAAGAATACAGAAAGAACATGAAACTTTTGCTGAATTTGTCACTGATTTGCGCAACCTCGTACAAATCTGTGGTTATTCCCCAGAACTAAAGGACGAAATGGTGCGTGACCGCATTGTTGCAGGCATCCGCTCACAAGAAATTCGTGAAAAACTCTTAACAGAAGGTGACAAGCTTATTATGAGCAGTGCTATAGACATTGGCATTGCACATGAAACTACACAAGAGCGGTTGAAATCAATGTTAGCAGCATCAAACCCACAGCCAGTAGACACAATCAGAAAGCCGTCTACTGCACATGAAACTACACAAGAGCGGTTGAAATCAATGTTAGCAGCATCAAACCCACAGCCAGTAGACACAATCAGAAAGCCGTCTACTAGAGATGGTTTCGGACAGCACCAACCTCAAAGATCTCCATACATCACCTCATGCAAAAACTGTGGAGGTAAACACAGGAGACAAGACTGCCAGCTTTTTGGTTCCATCTGCAACTACTGCCATAAACAAAATTATTGGGCTAAAGTATGCCTCGCAGTGTTACTGGTTTGGAAGGGTCAAAATATGCAAGAACTGGCTGGCTTAGGATGGCAGACTTTGCTTTTTCCTGTGCTTCTTGCTGGGGCTTGTCCCAAAGGAATTCTGCATCATCCCTGAGTAGGTCACGCATTGGCTTAGTGACGTCTGACAGCTGTGGGGCAAACATGGCGAGGTAGTTGATCATGCCGAGTGTGGTTTGAAGTTCCTTTTTGTTGTTTGGATGAGGCATGTCCTGTACTGCCTTCACTTTGGAGGGATCTGGTTTCAGACCTTCGGCTGAAATTACATGTCCGAAGTACTCAACTTCAGTCACTCCAACCTCCAGTTTCTCTGGGTTTAGTTTGAGGTTTTGCTCTTCGGCTCGAATCAGTGCTGCTTTCAGGTTCATGTTGTGTTCTTCTGCAGTTGTTCCACTGATGATGACATCATCGATAAGAAGTGTGACTCCTGGTAGGCCTTCGAAAACTTCATCCATTTTTCTTTGGAATTCATCTTGGGCAGATACAATGCCGAAGGGTAAGCGTTTGAATCGATATCTGCCAAAGGGTGTGTTGAAGGTAGTAAGGTATGAAGAATTTTCATCCAGTTTGAGTTGCCAGTATCCTGACTGGGCATCCAGTTTTGAGAAGTATTTTGACCCTTCCAAACCAGTAACACTGCAAGTTGACGCCAGCAAGTTCGGACTTGGTGCAGCCGTATTCCAAGAAGGAAAAAACCAGTCGCTTCGCATCCAAGTCTCTCACTCAAACTGAACAAACTATGCACAGATCGAAAAAGAGCTTCGGGCAATCGTCTTTGGATGCAAACGGTTTCATCAATATACTATGGTCAGAAGATCACAGTGGAATCAGACCACAAACCTTTGGAGTCCATTGCAAAAAACTCTCTTGAAAACACTCCAACACGCCTCCAACGGATGTTCTTACAACTACAGAAATATGACTTGAACTAGTCCATGTTCCTGGGAAAACTCATCCCAGTGGCTGATGCACTGTCTCAACAATTTCTACCAGTTGAACCAAGAGACATCCCAGATGATCCTGAATTTCAAGTCCACAGGGTTCTCAACACTATGCCCATCAGTGACAACAAAATGCAAGAAATCCGGAAGGCCACCAGAGAGGACAAACAACTACAGAAATTGCAATCAACCATCCATGATGGCTGGCCAGACCGACGGCAAGACTGCAACAAAAACATCCTCGAATTTTGGAATTTCAGGGATGAACTGACAAGCATTGATGACATTCTACTCAAAGGGGAGAAGATCCTGATCCCAACAGTTCTCCGGGAAGAAATGATCCAAAAAATTCATTACAGGTCATCTTTGAGTTGAAAAAACCAAACAACGAGCAAGAAACATCTTGTTTTGGCCAGGTATGGCAATCGACATTGAAAAACACATTGCCAAGTGCCACATCTGCACCCCAAGTGCACGGTCAAATCCCAGGAAACCCTTCTTCCTCATCCTATTCCTTCACGCCCATGGGAAATGATAGGGGTGGACCTATTCACATGGAACAACAAATCTTACATGGTTTCTGTTGACTACTACAGCCGATTCTTTGAGATTGATGAATTACCCAACACCTCATCTGCTATGGTCATCAGAAAACTCTCTGTTCACTTCGCTCGGCATGGGATTCCTGAAACAGCATGAGTGACAACGGTCCTCAATTTATATCCGAAGACTTCAAAAACTTCGCCTCAACATGGGGCTTTCATCACATCACCTCGAGCCCAGGATATCCTCAATCAAACGGTCTCGCAGAAAAAACAGTCCAAACTGTCAAAAGCATACTCGACAAAAGCCAAGCGAGAGAACCAAAGTCCCTGCTCAACATACTGGAATACCGCAGCACGCCTGTGGACAATTTGGCATCACCAGCCCAACTTCTAATGGGACGTCAACTTCGTTCCATCCTTCCTACCACCAACAGGGATTTGATTCCAAAGACAATAGAGCACCGCCGTTTTCAGGACAGACGTGCTCAACTCCAGTCCAATCAAAAGCGGTACTATGACAGGACTGCACACCCCCTGCCACCAATGCAGTCTGGTGATCGCATCCATGTGCAACTGTCCAGAGGAGACACTTGGAAACCTGCTGTCATCACCAACCAGTGTGCTGAACCCCGTTCACACACAGTGCAGACTGATGATGGTGCAGTCTACCGGCGCAATCGTCGTTTCCTGAGACATGCAGCACGAGACCAAAGTGGAACCGCAAAAAGTGCCAGGATTCCAAACTCCGACACTCCAGACCAAGTACTTGAACCAACACCTGTCCCTTCTGACAACACTGGACCTGCACCATACAGAACCAGGAGTGGCCGCACTGTGCGAGTTCCAAATAGAATGGACTGTTAAATTCTAAACTTCATCATGACAGTGTTTTACAGAAACTGAATAAATGAGAACCGGATTAACAGAATAAAAACATAAAAAGGGAGATGTTATGATTACCGAACATTCGTACCAGTGGACTATAAACATAATCTTCCGGTGCACAATCAATTAGTATTATCTCCCTGGACGTAACTAGGAGACCAGAACTTGGAGACACGAGTGAGCGACAACGAACGCTTCATCAAATCCAGATGTTGTTCTAAACTTAGCTAGTACATTCAGATCATCACCGATGATCACGAACACGCACAAACTTAACACTAACCTTTCTCCACAAACCTTTATCACGTCACCTAGCCTTTCTCCACAAACCTTTATCAGGTGACCTAGCCTTTCTCCACAAACCTTTATCAGGTGACCTAAGCTTTCTCCACAAACCTTTATCACGTGACCTAACCTTTCTCAACAAACCTTTATCAGGTGACCTAGCCTTTCTCAACAAACCTTTATCAGGTGACCTAGCCTTTCTCAACAAACCTTTATCAGGTGACCTAGCCTTTCTCAACAAACCTTTATCAGGTGACCTAACCTTTCTCCACAAACCTTTATCAGGTGACCTAACCTTTTTCAACAAACCTTTATCAGGTGACCTAACCTTTCTCCACAAACCTTTATCAGGTGGCCTAGCCTTTCTCAACAAACCTTTATCAGGTGACCTAACCTTTCTCAACACACATTTATCAGGTGACCTAACCTTTCTCCACAAACCTGTATCAGGTGACCTAGCTTTTCTCAACAAACCTTTATCAGGTGACCTAACCTTTCTCAACAAACCGTTATCAGGTGACCTAACCTTTCTCTGCAAACCTTTATCAGGTGACCTAACCTTCTCCACAAACCTTTATCGGGTGACCTAACCTTTCTCTACAAGCCTTTATCAGGTGACCAAACCTTTCTCCACAACCTTTATTTATCAGGTGACCTAACCTTTCTCAACACACATTTATCAGGTGACCTAACCTTTCTCCACAAACCTTTATCAGGTGACCTAGCCTCTCTCAACAAACCTTTATCAGGTGACCTAACCTTTCTTAACAAACCTTTATCAGGTGGCCTAGCCTTTCTCAACAAACCTTTATCAGGTGACCTAACCTTTCTCCACAAACCTTTATTTATCAGGTGACCTAACCGTTCTCAACACACATTTGTCAGGTGACCTCACCTTTCTCAACAAACCTTTATCAGGTGACCTAACCTTTCTCCACAAACCTTTATCAGCTGACCTAACCTTTCTCCACAAACCTTTATCAGGTGACCTAACCTTTCTCCACAAACCTTTATCAGGTGACCTAAGCTTTCTCCACAAACCTTTATCAGGTGACCTAGCCTTTCTCAACAAACCTTTATCAGGTGACCTAGCCTTTCTCCACAAACCTTTATCAGGTGAACTAGACTTTCTCCACAAACCTTTATCGGCTCTCAGCCACTGGCAGTCCAGAGCGGTTTTCATGTTTTGACGGCTAGTCCAAAATGATCATGGCATTGCGGCAAAGGTCATTTCTTATGAAAGACAGCTCAAAGTGTTGACCAGATCAGCTCCCAAAGGCTGCTCTGGTTGGTGGACAGAGCAGCCATGATGTCACCATGCAGACACTTGAATGCATCATAAGATGTCCAGAACGGAAGGGCTTCTCAACTCGCAACACACACAGTTGTAGATGTTCATCGAAAGAGTGCCCCCCCCCCCCCCCCCCCAAAATAAAAAAATGCCTTCTTCATCATTCTCTTTATAAACTGCCACGGATCATCAGAGCACGACGTCTAAATGTCCAGGTGGATCTTATGTTCCCCTCTGATGCAATCATTCAGATGTGAGGAGTTTGGCCATGTTCGAAATGAATAATCAAGAGATGTCGTTGGCGGTGTTTGTTCCGTGGCAAACTGGGACTGGTCGTGTGAAGTCCACATAATTTTATTTGCTAAACATTTGTAGCAGTATCTCCGTGTGAAGTCCACAGAATTTTATTTTGCTAAACATTTGTAGCAGTATCTCCGTTCGAAGTCCACAGAATTTTATTTGCTAAAAATTTGTAGCAGTATCTCCGTGTGAAGTCCACAGAATTTTATTTGCTAAAACATTTGTAGCAGTATCTCCGTGTGAAGTCCACAGAATTTTATTTGCTAAAAACAAATTGTAGCAGTATCTCCGTGTTAAGTCCACAGAATGTTATTTTGCTAAAACATTGTAGCAGTATCTCCATGTGAAGTCCACAGAATTTTATTTGCTAAACATTTGTAGCAGTATCTCCGTGTGAAGTCCACAGAATTTAATTTTGCTAAAAATTGTAGCAGTATCTCCGTGTGAAGTCCACAAAATTTTATTTGCTAAAAATGTGTAGCAGTATCTCCGTGTGAAGTCCACAGAATTTTATTTGCTAAAATTTGCAGCAGTATCTCCGTGTGAAGTCCACAGAATTTTATTTGCTAAAAATTTGCAGCAGTATCTCCATGTGAAGTCCACAGAATTTTATTTGCTAACAATTTGTAGCAGTATCTGGTATCCAGCTATTTTGGATCTTAAAAAGGGCCAAAGCATTTCCATCTAGAAAAAAGAGTCCCATTGTGTGTGTGTGTGTGTTGTGTGTGTGTGTGTGTGTGTGTGTGTGTGTGTGTGTGTGTGTGTGTGTGTGTGTGTGTGTGTGTGTGTGTCTGTGTGTGTGTGTCTGTGTGTCTGTGTGTCTGTGTGTGTGTTTGTTCTTTAGTTTAACGTCTATTCACTATAAGTGTTATTAGACGGGGGGAAAAAACAACAAAAAACAACAACAAAACAAAAAACAAAAAACAAAAAAACATATGATTATGTGTGTGCGTGTACGTGTACGTGTGTGTGTGTGTGTGTGTGTGTGTGTGTGTGTGTGTGTGTGTGTGTGTGTGTGTGTGTGTGGTGTGTGTGTGTGTGTGTGTGTGCGTGTACGTGTACGTGTGTGTGTGTGTGTGTGTGTGTGTGTGTGTGTGTGTGTGTGTGTGTGTGTGTGTGTGCGTGTACGTGTACGTGTGTGTGTGTGTGTGTGTGTGTGTGTGTGTGTGTGTGTGTGTGTGTGTGTGTGTGTGTGTGGCGTGTACGTGTACGTGTGTGTGTGTGTGTGTGTGTGTGTGTGTGTGTGTGTGTGTGTGTGTGTGTGCCTGTGTGTGTAAGGGGGGGGGGGAGGAGGGTGCAAGAGAGAGAGAGAGGACTGTGTTAGGGACAAGAGGGGAAGGTTGGGATGGGTGGTAAGATAGGTAGATATTTACTTATCTAGCCTTTAGTGTATGTTGATCGGGGGAATTAAAGTATATCAAATGAAACAAGTTTAGTAGAATGTGTGTGTGTGTGTGTGTGTGTGTGTGTGTGTGTGTGTGTGTGTGTGTGTGTGTGTGCGCGCCTTTGTTCCTCATTTGGATGATTTTCTTTGAAGTCTGGTTCAAGGTTCAAACTTACTGAATATAAAAAGAGCGTCTGTAAGGCGTCATTTCAATGCTCTTTGCCAGAACGCAGGCAGTGATATCGATTTACCACTTGCTTCTGGAACTTCATTTTACTTTTCTGGCAGTACGTCGATAGTGACTGAGAAAATGCTAAACACGTCACTACGATGTTGTCAAAGTGATTGTTGTACTTTTGAAAGGTTGCCGTGACAACAATGGGATTTCAATACCTTGCTTTGCCTGCGAATGGAAAATTTAACTTTATAATACTGTGTATTTGGACAAAAATGAAAAGCTTAGAACCCCAAATACCGATGTCCTCCACTTTTTCAAGTGCTCACATTATTTACAATGAAAAAAAAACACTTGGCTATTTCCCAAAAACTGTTTGACAGAATATTTTTAAACGATCATTTGATTTCATGTGGTTTTACCATTCTTGTAAATGACAATCTATCAGTCAATTCTTTAACTCTGGCAAAGGAGTTTTCCACTCCAAACACTCAGATTTTTGAAAAATCAAAACAGAACCGTAACATGAAAAGACTGATGGAGCCCTTTTTTCTACAACAGTGTAAATCACATAGCATTGTATATGCTGTTTGGGGCAGGAATTCTCTGGCATTGGTTGTACAACAGTGTAAATCATATAGCATTGTATATGCTGTTTGGGGCGGAAAATTGTCTGGCATTGTTTCTACAACAGTGTAAATCATATAGCATTGTATATGCTGTTTGAGGCAGGAATTCTCTGGCATTGTTTCGACAACAGTGTAAATCACATAGCATTGTATATGCTGTTTGGGGCAGGAATTCTCTGGCATTGTTTCTACAACAGTGTAAATCACATAGCATTGTATTTGCTGTTTGGGGCAGTAATTCTCTGGCATTGGTTGTACAACAGTGTAAATCACATAGCATTGTATATGCTGTTTGGGGCAGGAATTCTCTGGCATTGGTTGTACAACAGTGTAAATCATATAGCATTGTATATGCTGTTTGGGGCGGAAAATTGTCTAGCATTGTTTCTACAACAGTGTAAATCATATAGCATTGTATATGCTGTTTGAGGCAGAAAATTGTCTAGCATTGTTTCTACAGCAGTGTAAATTATATACTATGTTATATGCTGTTTGGGGCAGGAATTGTCTGGCATAGTAACATGTAATCAATGCATTCAGTGTCCATATTTCTATAAAGCAGTAACGTACCCGTTCTTTCTAAACTAAGGCCATGGGCGTGGTTTTAGAATCATTCGAAAATGTCTTTAGTGCATACAAGTGCATTGTTTTAGATATGTGATGGGTTTGCAATTTAGCCTCATTTTTCAGCGCCATATTTGAGCATTAGCTGGATTTGACTATAAAAAAAATTGAATCAACAATTTTGGGACAGACTTTGAAACGTACGTAGCATTTTCAAAACACTGATGACCTGATATTTTGTCATGGATGCCAATATCATCATGACATTAAGAAAAGGTAAGACCAGTGGAGAAACAATAAGCTCTAGATACTTATACTTACAATCTCTACATGTCTTCCATTGTAAAATATCGTAAAACTATTTTCCGTTGAAGCAACCCCCCCCCCCCTCCCCCAGCCTTGGATCCCCATTTCTATATACGGTTACTTCAATCTTTCTAAACTCACAATTACGTCCAGTGTCTTCGCTGTTTGAATGGAATTTTTGGTTGCTACTAAAGGCCTAGACTCCGACAGTGGACGCTACGGATTCCACATCATAGGCATTAAGGAGAATTAGTATCTCTATCAAGTGTGTACATAAAATGATACCGTGATTGCTGGGTTGAATGGGGGAGGGGGGGGGTTGTTATTGGTTTTTCTGCAAGCCTATTGATAAATGGCGAAAATTAAACAGAACTGCATATTTCTCATTGCTTCAGACACCAGTAGCATAACAAATATCATTTAAGTCCCCCCTACTTTGACCGTAGTTTCGAGCACACTGTACATACTTTTAATTGCTTTGTACATCTCTCCATGTACACTTTCTTTTTTGAAGATTACCCAGCAGTTTGAAAACCTTTTCGAAATCAATGAAAGCAACGTATTATTCCTTGTGGCTGGAAAGCTACTTTTGTACCCGTGAAAATATGATCAGCGGTTCTATAATTTCTTCTAAAGCTAGCCCGCGCGTCCTCTATGCCGTTTCCTCGTGTATGAACATCACCAGGAGGACGTGGGAGTACGAAGGAACCATCAGACTGTCTGCATGCACGTCCTGGACTGTTGCTTAGAATGGCTCTGGAAAGCCTTCGTCAGCTACAGCTGTCTGCTCCTGACCCGGCAGTGGCTTCAAAGACCACAGCCCAGGGTGCGGTCTTGTTTCATTTGACCAGGGCACCTGCCATGGGGACGGCGGAGGATTCTCCACCACATCAATACTAACCTCTTCAGTAGTTACTGTCCCTGTCAAGGCCACAGACTGATTTTCCACGTCTGTTCTGACACGACTGCGACTTCAAAGACCAGAATCCGAGGAGTGGCGGAGACGGCTTAGGATACCCCCACCACATCCGGGCTGTCCTCTTCAGTACCTACTGTCCCCGGCAGAGGCTTGAAACAGGTCATCCTCTGTTTCACCCGAGTCAAGCTGTGGTCCAGAATGTTTACACTAGAGATGATGCTGAGTTAGGAAGTTCCTGTCGATGTAGCAAGA
>CM031622.1:10544077-10546577 GCA_018398815.1 Conus ventricosus
CTTCAAGAAGGGAGAAAGATATAACGCAGCCAACTACCGTCCCATCTCCCTCACCTGCATAGCCTGCAAGCTGATGGAACATATTATCACCAGCCACATCATGTCCCATTTTGAGAAAAATGAGATTCTCTGTCCAGAGCAGCACGGCTTTCGACGCGGACGGTCATGTGAGACCCAACTCCTAGGGTATGTGGACGAAGCGACCAGAGAGATCGAGAAGGGAAACCAGGAGGACACTATCGTCCTCGACTTCTCAAAGGCCTTCGACAAAGTTAGCCATACCCTACTGGTCCACAAACTTCGTCGTTACGGCATCGTAGGCCGCACCAACGCCTGGATTAAGGACTTCCTTGCGGACAGACAGCAGGCTGTGGTGGTGGAGGGAACAAGATCTGACTTTCTACCTGTAGAATCCGGTGTCCCTCAAGGCTCGGTCCTAGGGCCGAGTCTTTTTCTTCTCTACATAAACGACCTTCCTGATGGCATCAATTCGAAAGTCCGCCTATTTGCCGACGATACCATGTGCAGCAAGACCATCGCGAAGAAAAAAGATGAGAGAGTGCTGCAAGAAGACCTACACTCCCTTACCACCTGGGAGGAGAAGTGGTCTATGGAGTTCCACCCACAGAAGTGCTCAACGCTACGAGTTTCTCGGAAGCGGAACAAGATTGCCCCTGTGTATGAGCTACATGGCCAGAACATCGAAAATGTCAACACCACTAAATATCTTGGTGTCAACATCCAGGACAATATGCAGTGGGAATCTCACATTGACTCCATCACGAAGAAAGCCAGCAAGACCCTAGGCTTTGTCCGGCGAAACCTCAAGATCGGCAACAAGAAAACAAAGGAAACTGCATATAAAGCCCTTGTTCGCCCGCTTCTTGAGTACACAGCCACCGTCTGGGATCCCTACACTGCAAACGAGATTGAGGCCCTTGAGAAGATCCAACGAAGAGCAGCAAGATCGGTGTCAAATCGCCACCGTCAAACATCATGCGTCGACTCCATCCTTGATTCTCTAAATTGGCCTTCCCTATAACAGCGTCGTAAGAAAGCCCGCTTGGAGATGTTTTATAAATTCCATCACGGACTCATCTCCATCAACTCCATGTACCTGCCCAAACCATCTGACAGCAGGCTGAGCTCGAGGATCAACAATGACCAGAGCTACGACATTCCAACATGCACGACGCGGTACAGGCAGATGACATTCTTTCCAAGGACCATACCAGAATGGAACAAGTTGCCTCAGGAGGTTGTGACAGCTGAGTCACTGGACTGCTTCAAGTCCAGGCTGGCCTCCCATCTTTAGAACCTGAAACAACCACCCCTCACCCCCTCCCCTTTCCCACCACCCCAAGTCCTCCCCCCCCCCCCCCCCTTGCCCTCCTCCTGACCACTGTTCCCTAAAATCTCCCCCCCCCCCTTTTTTTTTTTCCCCTCACAACAGCAATCTTCGGCAATCTCCCCAAATACGACAAAACCATCAGCAAAATGATATTGGTCGTACAAAGGAAGAAGAAGAAGAAGACGATTTGACGGAGAAAGTTCTGTGGATAATGGGGAAAGTGACGGTGAAGAAACTGAATGTTCAGATGAAGTAAAATCCGGTGAGTGCTCAAGTGCCACGCCCACACGAAGTGAAAGAAAACTGTTGAATCTATATACTGTACCTGATGATTCACGTGAAAGCAGTAAAGAAGGTAGTGCATGTAGTGATGATTACATCAGTGAGACTGACTCTGAACCAAATGAGGATGATGTTTTTAGTCAAGAGTGTGAAGGCTTCAGGTTGATTGATGCTGATATTCTCAACCGCAACATTATGTCGCAGTTGTCTTGTAAGTTCTGCCATAGTGAGGTGAAACTTTATGAAGTTGAAAGGAAAGGGCTGGGCAGCAAGTTTGCTTTCATGTGCACAAATAAAAAATGTGATAAGCAAGAGTCTTTCGCCTCATGTCCAGTTATCTCAGAGGGAAATGTGAGTATCTATTCAGTGAACAGACGCTCCACTTTTGCGATGAGGTGTATTGGAGGAGATCATGCAGAATTGAGAACTTCTTGTGGAATGATGGACTTACCAAAACCTGTGTGCAAGAGTTCATTTAGTATTATAAACTCCACAATTCATAAGGCTGCATGCACTGTGCAGAGAGAGTCAATGAAATGTGCTGCTAAAACAGAATACAGTATTGCAGAGGATAATGGCAGTGAACTACGTGACATTGATGTGTCATTTGATGGCAACATACATGACCCGGGGTCACTCCTCTAATGTAGGTATGTCAACAGCAGTGGGATTAGAAACTGGGAACGTACTTGACACTGGTACTAAAAGTAAACTGTGCAAATCCTGTGAATATTGGGAAAGACAGGATCCAAACAGTATAAAATATCAACATTGGCAAGCGCATCATGGCGACAAATGCACAATGAACCATGAGGGATCCTCAGGGAGCGTGGAGGGGGAGCTGGCTAAGGAAATGTTTTGTCACTC
>CM031622.1:10551577-10574077 GCA_018398815.1 Conus ventricosus
ATGAAGGGACTGTACCGCTATAGTGTATCAAGGGACTGTACTGCTATAATGTATCAAGGGACTGTACCGCTATAGTGTGTTAAGGGACTTTACCGCTATAGTGTATCAAGGGATTGTACCGCTATAGTGTATCAAGGGACTGTACTGCTATAGTGCATCAAGGGACTGCATTGTCATTCAGAATCTCTGTGTGAACCTCGGCTGGCTCTCCTCAAGGTGTGGGGGGGGGGGGGGGGGGGGGGGGCGTGGCGCCGAAGTCCAGTACGTCCCATGTCCCACCTGGTTTTCTAAGAACTACGAGCTGATTTACGTATGAAAAAAAATAAATGTCATATTGTACTGTTACATATCTGTTACATGCATGTTCTGTGCGCTGATCCACCAAATTAAACTATCAGGAAGAAATCACTATTACCCGTTCGTCCATGAATACTTCCCATGTGCGATGGGCGTGCACATATCACAGTGAGTCCTAGCCTTACCTACCCGTACTGAATCAGAACATGATCATGCGGTTTTGCACGTGTTATAAAGGAAGATTGATTTTTAAGCCTGTATGGGATGTAGTGAAAGAAACTGAACGTCAGGGGCTTGCAAAGAGAAGATTTTTCACCACTCTTCTTTGATTCCAATTTCTGCAGTCAGTATCGGCTGACTTGGAATCAGTGTCTGCAGTCAGTATCGGCTGACTTGGAATCAATGTCTGCAATCATATCGGCTGACTTGGAATCAATGTCTGCAATCAGTATCGGCTGACTTGGAATCAATGTCTGCAATCAGTATCGGCTGACTTGGAATCAATGTCTGCAATCAGTATCGGCTGACCTGGAATCAATGTCTGCAATCAGTATCGGCTGACTGGAATCAATGTCTGCAATCAGTATCGGCTGACTTGGTATCAATGTCTGCAATCAGTATCGGCTGACTGGAATCAGTGTCTGCAGTCAGTATCGGCTGACTTGGAATCAGTGTCTGCAGTCAGTATCGACTGACATGGTATCAATGTCTGCAGTCAGTATCGGCTGACTTGGTATCAATGTCTGCAGTCAGTATCGGCTGACTTGGTATCAATGTCTGCAGTCAGTATCGGCTGACTGGAATCAGTGTCTGCAATCAGTATCGGCTGACTTGGAATCAGGAGAGTTATGGTCCACTGGCCACAGAACGTTATGGCTTCTGTAAGTACCATGCCACAGTTGAGCACATTGTCCGGCTTAAAATCACCAGCCTGGACACTGTCATCATCAAACACCATGTTGAAAGCTTGACAACACCACTTGAAAATCGTGTGTTGCTTCGGATCTTCAGTATCTGGGTTTTTCCAGGCTTTCTCATTCTTTTCAATAAACAAAATGTGATTGGCTGTTCAAAGTTCGTGTTGGAACCATGCTTTTTCTGACATCCACAAGCAGTGATTAGGTATACCTCATGGGAACATCCTTTCTCAAGCTTCTTTCAGCATTAAGAATCATGGCATGGTCACCTCATTTCAAGCATGCTCTAAACTGGACTATGAATTGGTGGTGTACGATTTTTGCACGGCCATCCTACCTCAAACTCTGGATCCATACGCCATCAAATGTTTAGATTCTGGGGTCTTTCCGTACTACCATTGTGTAAAGTCTGTGCATAGAGGCCGAAGAACTGTCTCTCGACTGATGCTTACCTGAACCATTGTTTGTAGCTCTTCTCTGAAGTGAAAAACCTCGCCTATGATACTGTTGTCCAGAAGAAATACCAAAAATAATTTGAGAAGTACCCCTGTTCAGTTCCTCTCTTGGGTATCCGTATTCCTCACTGATCTAACAATGTAGACATTGATCTTGGAGTCGTTTGCGACTTGTCCGAATTGTCCATGGACTTTCAGAACACAGGAAATCTCTTCTTCGACCTTCCCTGTGGCCGCAGAGAGTCTTCCAGCTCTTTGGCGTACAGTACGCTTTTTGTTGAACTCCCCCCCCCCCCCCCCCCAATATTCCATCCTTTCAAAAACCTTTCAGTGATGGCTCCACATCGGGGAAAGGAAATGCTTCTGCTGCTTACTGATTAACTACATCTTGTCATAAATGTCATAGAATGTTCTCTAGGACCGCGACGTCTGCACTCCTGAATTCATCGTGCTGGTCCTGTCACGGCCAACGATCTCTACGTTTCAGCTCGGAGACTCTGTCATTCTCTCTGACTGCCCTTCTGCTCAGCACGCCATTGCTGACCAGAACCTGAAATGCTGACTATTTTAGAACTGTACGCCTGTCTGGCATCTGATAGCTACAACGTAGTTTTAGCCTGGGTTCCAGGCCACACCGGCGATTGAGGCCATGAGGTGGCTGACTAGTTTGCCGAGAACGCCACAGAGAAGGAATCGTGAAGATTCTCTAGTCCTCGCACCGATTTGAAACCCAAAGTTCAGAATTAGGCCGATCATATCTCGGAAGACGACTGGAACACATAGACGACTAACAAACTTTCTGAAATTCGCCCAAACGTTATTTGTTTCTTCCTATCTATCATTGGTGGCCATAAACAAGAACACTGTTTTATGCTGATTGCGCACAAGCCACTCCTCTTGGACCCATTCTTATCTTTTGAAAGGTGAAACACTGTGGTCTATTCCATGTCATGTCATTCACCATAAAACAGGTGCGTGTAGAGTGTTGGGATTTTGCATGATGTCAGACACAGACACTTTAACACAGACCATGAACACCCTGTGCAGTGATGTTCCACAGCATATGATGTTTTAGCTCCTAACAGAGAAAAAAGTTTTCCTCTTTTCCAAGATTTTATGGACGATAATTAGTCAGCGGATTTGCTTGTTTGGAAAAAAAAATGCTTAAAGGCAAGAACGTGCAGTTTAACAACGACACAACCCTGAGAGGGCCCCCTCGTGGTCGACTGAGCTGTTTAAAAAAATGCATTGAATTGGATCGCTAAAGTGCAGGTCAGGAAGGAGTGAACCGGAAAGGAGGGGTGGGTGGGGGAGAACCCTCCTCGAACAAATTTTGGATTGGACCCCCAGACCCGTCAGACTCTCTGAGTGTGTGCTTCATCTACATAGGCACTCATCCACGTGGCCAAAGTAATCAGAAACACCACGAATATACTCGCTCTGCCTCTCTGTCTCTGTTTTTGTCTGTCTGTCTGTCTGTCTGTCTGTCTGTCTCTCTCTCTCTCTCTCTCCTCTCTCTCTCTCTCTCTCTCTCTCTTTCTCTCTCACACACACACACACACACACACACACACACACACACACACACACACACACACACACACACACACACACACACACACTATGCAATGCATAACATCTTGCACACACGTAAAATCCCATCACCAACTTTCGGAAGAGTAGGCCAGTTTGGCCGTTGATATGGATGACATATTACACATAGCATGCACCCTGCGTGAGAAATGGAAAGAATGAAGGAAGTAAGGAAAATGAGTGATCGATATTGAACGATACTGACTGGATGACACGAGAAACGACTGAATGAAGCGCCGGCTGGCTGCTCTTCAGTCGGCACTACCCAGGTAGGCAGCCCGTTGTGTAAACGAGTGTTGATTGTAAAGAGCTTAGAGCTTGGTCTCTAGCCGAGAATAGGCGCTATATAAGTATTCATTATTATTATTATTATTATTATTATTATTATTATTATTATTATTATTATTATTATTATTATCATTATATACACACACACACACACACACACACACACACACACACACACACACACACACACACAGAGTGTAAAACATTCTTTCAGAGTGTTGGGACTTGCATGATGTTAGACATGAGCATTTTACAGCCGACTCCATGAACACCTTGTTCAGAGATGTCCCACCTGATCTGGTCTTTGAATTTTTGAAAGAGGGCAACATTTTTCATCTGATCTAGGATTTTACGGAAGAAAGTTTTTTTTTTTTTTTTTTTTATTTGTTTAGCTGTATGGCAAGAATGCCATGTTTCTCCTGATGGAAAAGTATTAGTGATCTCTTCCGAGTGTCACGAGATTTACTTGAAAGAAGACATGTTAAACATAGCTATACTCCCAAACATCCATTCGGCTTTGTTTTCTGCCTGTCTGGAGAACATTTGCCGAATGGTTATTTTGTAAAGTGCAATTTTCAGTTACAGTGCGGATATGACAATATCAAAGAGGAATTCTTTGTCCATGATATTGAAAAGAAACCATGGTTAGTGTTAAAATGTCTTACTTTTTACTGTCCGTTTATTTTGCCAACAAGAACAGCACACCTGCAAAGCATTTTGGTTGCGTTTATTTCTAATCATCACAAATAAGACAAACATACATTTTTAATAGTTTTCGGGGATCGCTTTTCTGATATGCTAATGTTTGTGCTTTTATTTTTCTTTCTTATGGCTTTCTTTCGTACCTGCTATATTGTGATGGGTTTTTTTTCTCCTGCGTTTTAACCAAAATCTTTTTAAGCTATTTTTCCATAAATTAATGAACTCAACTTCCATTGAACTCTTTGACTGCTGCTCATGAATGTCTTCTTCAATGGAAGGCAGCAACATCCTTGTGATGGGATGGGGCAGACAGATCGGGTCAAAAAGTTCCACTGTCTGTCTCATCTTGTTTCACAGAGGACACTTCTGTTTACTGATATGAAGTGTTGTTGGTGTCGTACCCTGGCTAAAAGACTCCGGGGATCATCCGAACAGCCGAAGTACTTTTTTTTTTTTTTTTTTTTTTTTGCTGTCCCAACCTCTGCGCCACCTCAGAGGCAGTGCACCCACTCCGCTCATTCCGACACCCCGTCCACAGCCACAGCCCGGTCGGCCCCGCCGCAGCCCCGGCGCCGGTGTCGTATATAATACTGTCGCTCATAAAATCGTGTCGCAGCGACAGTATTTCCCGGGAAATACTGCAGCTGGTTCATGAAAAATTATCGCTGCGACCATATTTCACAGGAAATGTTAACTCTAGCAGTAAGATTTTACGTGAAAATGTGTCGCAAGCGACAGTATTCACTGACTACAATATTTCACAGTGTCCTGTCGCAAAAAGCTGTCGCAAAATTACGCTGCGACCATATTTCACAGGAAATGTTAACTCTAGCAGTAATATTTCACGTGAAAATGTGTCGCAAGCGACAGTATTCACTGACTACAATATTTCACAGTGTCCTGTCGCAAAAAACTGTCGCAAAATTTCGAGCGACAGTATTTTATGGACAGCTACAATATTCTATGGGACATTTTTCGTGAAAAGTTGTCGCGCGACAATTTTTTCCAGCAAATATTGTCGCTGCAACAATATTTCACGTGAAATGCTATCGCTGCGATACAATTCCACGGCGACAGTATTATATACGACACCGGCAATCAAGTCGTCAAGAGGCAACCCACCGGAGGAGACACTGCACTGCTGCCGAGTCACTTCGGTGGTGTTCAGTGGCGCCTGTTCTGATCTAACATACGCAGGACACCACCTACTAAGCCCCCTACTGACGACAATAATTGCTTAGTCGCGGAGCCGGCGTGAGTGAGCTCTCCCTCCGGAGGGCGCCATCACGTCCGTCTAACGACAGCCCCCATGGACTCGCGGATACCGGTGACCCAGACGGAACCAAACCAAGGCCACAGACGTGGAGAGGACATCAAAATTGAGGTCACCATGAGAGCAGGGCATGAAGGGCCACAGAATTTGAGACTTTTTTATGCTGATCGATGAGAATGAGGATGATTAAGATGATGCTACGGATTTCCATTTTGGTCTGAGACTATATGACAGGACTGTACTCTACGCTTCCTTTCATGATATATCCCGGAGTCAACCAGGCCCGAGAGATACAGGCACCTGCAGTGTTGGTCAAGAAATTTGAGCAACACTCTCAGAAACGCATCCATTAAGTGGATGAAACTCGACTGTGTGGTCCCAGTCTTCCCAACTGAGTCCGCAGCAAACTCAACTCTGGGTAGGAGCTGGTCGAGGCATAAAAACCCGCATGACTCTGATTGGATTCGAACTCACGACCTCCCAGCCGGGAGTTCGCGACGCTAACCACTTCGCCACGGCGGCTGGTTAGCCGAAGTATTTGAACACTACAGTACAAATGCATCAACTAAGGATGAGAACTTTATGTGTGTGACCGTTTTTGATTACCCCGCCACGTGGGCAGCCACACTCCGACTTCGAGGGATTTGGGAGACTGAGAATGTTATGCTAGGAGCTTGGCTCGACTAAAGACAATCCCCATATAGCTATGCAGAGCATAACAACATTTTGATGTAGCCTTGGTGTTCTATTAAAGACAATTCCCATATAGCTATCCAGAGCATGACAACATTTTGATGTAGTCTTGGTTTTCTGTTAACGACAATTCCCATATAGCTATCCAGAGCATGACAACACTTTGATGTAGCCTTGGTGTTCTATCCGATGTCAGTTGGTCTGACACAGCCTTAAGCCAAGGCGGACTGAGACGAAGTGAGAACGCCTTAAACATTGCCCCCCTACTCGCATCTTGTGTGCCACTTCAGCGGCATGACACTCACGTTGCTCGCTCCGGCTACCCGTCCACAGTGACGACCTGGGTTGTCCAGCCACAGCGTCAGTTCCGGCAATCCACAGGGAGCAGCCAGTCTCAAGTCAGAAGCCACCCACCAGAGGAGACACTGCACTGCTGCCCAGTCACTGTGATGCTGTTCAGTGGCGCCTGTTCTGCTCCAACGGTTGCAGGACACCACCAACTAAGCCCCCTACTGACGGCAGTATTTGCTGAGTTGCGGAACCGGCGTGAGGAAGCTCTTCTTCCAGTGACAGTTCCCATGAATTTGCCGACACCGGTGACTCCAGCAGAACCTCACCAAAGGCACGGATGTTGAAAGGAAAGTTAACCTGATTCACTGTGACAGCCGGGCATGAAGAGCCACAGGATGTGGACATTTGAAGCTGACAGATGTGGATGAGGATAATTAAGATGATGCTATGGCTTTCCATTCTGGTCTCAGACTGTATGATAGAGTGGTGCTCTATGCATACTTTCATGATACTTCCTGGCGTCAGCCAGACTCAAGAGATACAGACACCTGCAGTATTGGTTAGGAAACTTGACCAACAGTCACCAGCCGCCGTGGCGAAGTGGTTAGCGTGGCGGACTCCCGGCTGGGAGGTCGTGGGTTCGAATCCCATAAGAGTCATGTGGGTTTTTTTTGCCCCGACCGGCTCCTACCCAGAGTTGAGTTTGCTGCGAACTCAGTTGGGAAGACTGGGACCACACAGTCGAGTTTCATCCACTTAATGGATGCGTTTCTGAGTGTGTTGCTCAAATTTCCTGACCAGCACTGCAGGTGCCTGTATCTCTCGGGCCTGGTTGATGCCGGGATATATTATGAAAGGAAGTGTAGAGTACAGCCCTGTCATGTAGTCTCAGACCGAAATGGAAATCCGTAGCATCATCTTAATCATCCTCATTCTCATCGATCAGCATAAAAAAATGTCTCAAATTCTGTGGCCCTTCATGCCCTGCTCCCATGGTGACCTCAGTTTCGATGTCCTCTCCACGTCTGTGGCCTTGGTTTGGTTTCGTCGGGGTCACCAGTATTGGTGAGTCCATGGGGGCTGTCGTTAGACGGACGTGGTGGCGCCATCCGGAGGGAGAGCTCACTCACGCCGGCTCCGCGACTAAACAGTAATTATTGTCGTCAGTAGGGGGCTTAGTAGGTGGTGTCCTGCGTATGTTGGATCAGAACAGGCGCCACTGAACACCACTGAAGTGACCCGGCAGCAGTGCAGTGTCTCCTTCGGTGGGTTGCCTCTTGACGACTTGACATCGACTGCTCCCGGTGGATTGCCGGTGCTGGGGCTGCGGCGGGGCTGGCCGGGCTGTGGCTGTGGACGGGGTGTCGGAATGAGCGGCATGGGTGCACTGCCTCTGAGGCGGCGCAGAGGTTGGGACAGCAAAAAAAAAAAAAAAAAAAAAATTGACCAACAGTCTCGGAGACGCGTCAACTAAATGGCTGAAACTCAGCTGAGTGGCCCCAGTGCTTGCAGTTGAGCTCATAGCAAACTCAGCTGAGTGGCCCCAGTGCTTGCAGTTGAGCTCATAGCAAACTCAGCTGAGTGGCCCTAGTCCTTGCAGTTGAGCTCATAGCTAACTCAACTCTGGGCATGGGCCAGTCGGGACGTGTTTAACATGTTTGCTGATGGAGATGTCACGGTCAGGAAACCGGACAGACTCCTCACCACTGCCACAGCTAACAATCTAACAGACAGTATTGCAAACAAACACATAGGATAAGTACTGAACACACAGACAAATTCATTCATAGAAACAACAATAACCCTGTCGCATACAACAGTAGCCTTTCTATTAATTAGCTTACAGTTCACTTTCAGTCCAGGCATTTTACAGGTAAGTGAATGGAATGGTAACTGTAAATCACACAAAGTATCAGGTATCAACAATGCACAATACAGCGTCGTGGCAAATCAACAACAAAACAGTATATTGACTCTTGATATGTATTTAACACTGGTCCTGACCACAGTCTCTCTGCCCAGCATTCTGATGCACTGCAAGATTCGGGGAAAATGTACAGAAATGGCACAGATGAGACAAGGCGGGGGGGGGGGGGGGGTGGCTATGTTTAAGGTGTTACCACTTCATATCAGTCCGCCTTGGCTTAAGCCTGTATCAGACCAACTGACATAGGATAGAACACCAAGGCTACATCAAAATGTTGTCAATGGTATGCTCTGCATAGCTGTACGGGGATTGTCTTCAGTCGTGACAAGCTCCTAGCATAACACCATCAGTCTTCAAATTCCCTTGACAAACAAAGATAAACATCCAAACGTCCGTCTAATCACAATTTAAATCGATATTAAATGGCTTCCATAAAATAGTGTCCGTATGAAGAGGTTTCCACACTTTAGGCGGGAGCAGTAAGGGTTGGTGGTTTAATTCACTGTTCAGAGAATTTCTGTGAACTCGTTTTTTTTTAATAAAACATTCTCAACTGCGATACAGATTTGACAGACTATTTATTTAAACAGCTACTCTCGTCCTTCTGCAAACAAGAACAGCATAACTATAAGCAGTTCATATGTATTTGTGAATTATGACAAGTAAGAAACGAACCAGCCTTTAAAAGTGTTTTGTCCGATCAAAACAAAACACAAAAAACCCAGCGGTTTTTTTTTCCATTTCTTTAGTATTGTTCATATTTTCCTCGAAATGTTTCACACTCATAATAACCAAAGCGTTATATTCTGTAATTCTTCCTTCGTGATCAATGAACACAGATTCCAATTAACCCCTTGCCTGCTTCTGAGAAGGGCACTGGCCAATGGCAAATTGTATCATCCTTGTAATGGGATGGGGCAAACAGATCGGATTACCAGGTTTCCCTGTCTGTCTTGTCTTGTTTAACATGGGACAGAATACGTAGGCTCAGGTGAAAGAGTTCCACCTGTAAAGTGTCCACAAAGCACGGTTAGTAACTCTCCTTCACCTCTGTATGGACCGACCTCCATTTCGTAAACCACCACAGTAAGGGATTCGTATGGGTCAATGTCTTCATCATTAAAACACTTTATACGTTCTCTCTCTCTCTCTTCTCTCTCTCTCTCTCTCTCTCTCTCTCTCTCTCTCTCTCTCTCTCTCTCTCTCTCCTCTCTCTCTCTCTCTCTCTGATACTGCTAGCCATCGTTTTAGATATAGACTTGAACATGAACGAGAAGTGTTATGTCGATTGTGTAGTTGAGCTAAAGAGGATGAAATTAATTTCTTGTGTTGTTGTCCCGTTTTCAAGGATGTTAGAGAGAAACAAATCGAACCTAATTGTTTTAATAACCCATGTAACTTTCGATTCAATATGTTATTGTCGTCTTTTAAAACATGCAACGTTCATGTATGAAACTTGGAAAAGATTACGAACAACAACACTGTAGCATGTTACAGTTATGATTTGTTTCTTTGTAACTTCGTCTTATGCAAGTTAGTATGAAACTGATACAATATTTACAGTACTGCCGAAGCACTTCTTGTCATAAATTTGATTTCATTACTATATGTGTCACCCCCTTCAGTTAGGGGCTTTGGCCTATACTGAATGAATTATTCACATTCGTATTCGTAGAATTTGTATTCTCTCTCTCTCTCCCTCTCTCCCTCTCTTCTCTCCTCTCTCTCTCTCTCTCTCTCTCTCTCTCTCTCTCTCTCTCTCTCTCTCTCTCTCTCTCGTCCATGCTGTAACGCAGAACAAAACCAAGAGTGTTAAAACACGAACCGCGTCTGAAAATGACCACGCCTTCAAACTCCCCGAACACCAACGCACCAGCCATCCCCAGCGATCACGAGGCCGACAACTGTGTCCTCATTGGTTGGAACACCAGTGTCCCATGGGACAACCCCAGAAACCTCCTCAGTGTGGAAACAGCCACCGTCATTGAAAAGGTCGTGACTGCCGTTCTCTTCCCTGTCCTGTATTTGATCGGAGCTCCTGCCAACATCGTCAACCTGGTGGTTTTCTACAGGCAGGGCCTGAGAGAGAGAACCAACCTCTGTCTCTTTTGTCTAGCACTCGTTGATCTCATCTACCTCACCTTTCTCTTAATCCTCTTTGCTGATGGTTTTCACACTCCCTTCACAACGGAGAGGTTTGGAGTGATACACGTCTACATCACGAACAACAACATCACAGGGCTCACTGGTGCCAGGTACGCGTCCATGGTGATGTCAGTGATCGTCTCTGTAGAGCGGTGTGTGAGTGTCTGGCTTCCTTCAACATCCCAGAGAGGTACACCGACCAAGATCTTAGCAGTCATCATCGTTGTCAGCACAACTGTTGTAGGGTCCGTGCGTTTTGTAGTCACCGCCATGTACCGAGCAGTTTGCTTCTACGAACTGCGCACAAGACGAAAGTCATGGCAACTCACGGCCAGCGAGTATTACTTCCAGAATCAGGAGATGCTGAATGTCGTGGATGGAATATTCTATGGGCTATGTGTTGCTGTTGGCTGCCCGGGGATTGTTCTCGTCACCATCATCATCACGGCTGTAAAATTACAGCGAGCCCTTCGACAGAGTGACCGTACATCTTTCTTCTTGTCGGACAAAGAAATCAGCTCGACCAAAATGGTCATTTGGCTGTCCCTGAAATTCTTCGTTCTGTCTATCCCCTTCATCATTCAGCGAATTTCCCCAATCGTTGACCCTCGATTCAGTGCTGTCGGTCAGTATTTGAACACGTACACCACTGTGGTCAGTGTGGGCTCACCTGTCTTCCTACCTGAGCTCCAGTGTCAATGGTTTCGTGTACTACTTCACCAGCTCCAGGTACAGAGAAACCTTACATCTTCTGCTGGGCTGCAAATGCTCTTCACGGTAGAGTCAAGGACGAAAGTAGCATTGGAAGTGTTCATGTGCAGTTGTGACACACAGACGAGGCGAACTGTTCGGTAAATGACGGCTTGGTGTGTGTTTCCCGTGAGGACTGAAGAGAAGGTATCTACGGATCAGAGCACCTGTCATGATCACTCGAGCCAGAGCCGATTTGATCTGGTCTTTCTCTCGGGCTTCTTCCTTCGTTTTAAGCAATACATGATAAGAAGTGTTTCTTTCCTGTTACTGTTTCCTAGCCCTTAAAATCTTATTTGCAAAACCATTCAGGTAATAAATGGATGGAAAGCTGAAACTGGGAATGGCTTTTTGTTTGTCGAGATCGGTAAGTACTTTCCCTTTTCCGTGTTGGTCTTAGCAAACCTTCGGCTAATCTTTTTAAATGCAGAAAATACGGCATAGTAACAGCCCTCTCTCGTTCTCTCCTCTGCTTCCATCAATGTATGTAACAAATGCACGTGGTATAAAATGCATAATCACATGCCAAGTGTATGTCGCATGATGAAAAGTGTTATGAACTATAAACAGTTCATCTTTGGCCCTATATTTGACGTCAGATCTTAAATTTACTAAAAACAAAAAACTATACAGTGGATGTCATTTACAGCCGCAGACAAACTGTTTTTCCACACCAGATTAGAACAGCTTCTGTTGTTTTTCCACACCAGATTAGAACAGCCAGCTTCTGTTGTTTTTCCACACCAGATTAGAACAGCTGAATTGATTAACAGAGACAGCAATCTGCGATATTTTCAAAAGCTTAAACGAAGTACAAGGTAATACCCGACTTGCCATAGCAAATTGGGTAATACCTTTGCCATAGCAAGTTGGGTGTTACCTTTCACCATTATCTTAGGAAACAGTCAAAATAATCCATGATGGATATCTTTGTACGCCCTGGATCATAATGATATGTATGCAGGGAAGCCACAAACTGAGACAGCGCAAAACGCACGCATACACGCGTGCGCGCGCTCACACACACACACACACACACACACACACACACGCGCGCGCGCGCGCGCGCGCGCGCACGCACACACACACACACACACACACACGCGCGTGCACACACACACACACACACACGCACACACACACACACGCACGTTCGCACGCACGCACGCACGTATGGAATTTGTGATGACGTTCAAGGCATATAGTAGGCTATGACAGTACCGCATGCTCTCTCTCCTCTCTCTCTCTCTCTCTCTCTCTCTCTCTCTCTCTCCTCACACACACACACACACACACACACACACACACACTCTCTCTCTCTCTCTCTCTCTTTCCCTCCCTCCCTCTCTCTCTCTCTCTCTCTCTCTCTCTCTCTCTCACACACACACACACACTCTCTTTCCCTCCCTCCCTCCCTCCCTTTCTCTCTCTCTCTCTCTCTCTCTCTTTCTCACACACACACACACGCCGAGTCAACACGTTTCTGTTCCGCTCTTCATTACTGCATTTTTTCAAGGGTTACAATTCGAAGTTCATCTAAATGTTTTGCATACTTACGTATGAAGGTGCTGTGGTTTACGTAGCGTGTTTCCTTTGACCATACTTGTGGAGGTTTGGTCACATTTAACATTTTAATTATTTCGTATGAAATAATGAAGAGAAACTTGCCTCAAATCAGCTCACGGGCCAACAGGCGAAGTGTGAAGTGAACTGTTGAGTTGCACGTGCCGCCCATGTGTGCTGTGTGCTGAGACGGTCTGCAACTGTGTGTGCTTCTTGATTTGTGTCATGCAGCGCTGAATTCTCTCCCCTCATGGCCCCCCACCCGTGTTGGCCGGTACTGACGTAAACAGTACGGGTTTTTTTTTTTGTTTTTTTTTTTTTGTTATTTTGTTTTGTGAAATTAATGGGAGCGTAGTGTTGGCAAAAATGGATGGCACCTCAAAGTTAGCAGGAAACAAGTTACAACCTACAAACGATGACATTCAAAAAACATTTTCCTGCTCAGAAAATGAACTGCTTGTTTGGAGGAATTGCCTGTTTTATCGGTATGCTTCAATTACCAATGACACTGTTGTGATTGAAAAGAATGACTACGTTTTGTGATGGCAACATTCTTTCCTTTCCGATGTGGATCAATGAACCTGTGCCCTTCAGCCTCGCCAAGTCGGTCATACGGATCTTCTGCGGTGTGTCCAAAACGTCTTACTGTGACATTATATTTTACCAGGAAAATGACAGGAACCTTATTGTGTCAGGGAGCAGACTGCGAAAAATGGGACACGGCTATATGTGAGATCTTGAAAGACACTGTTTCCAAATACTGTAATAATGATGATTCACATTCATTGAAAAAAGTGCTGACTTCTATTCCCTTAACATTTCTTACCTTTGATGACAGCATTTGCTATTTTCACCTGGGGTGTGCCCAGGATGCTTTTTCTCACCTCCCCCTCCCACATCGCCTGCCCTTGCCCCTGTTGATAAAAGTCTTTTGCTGGATTCTGTGTGTGATCTTTCCGCTACGACGCCATTCTCTGAGATTAAGCTGACTCAAGTAGCTGGTGATGATAATGATGAGCATTCCAGACGCAACAACATACTTCTAACTCAGTTGATGGTTTTTGTTCCACAAACAGCTCAGCAAGAGCTCGAGGACAGATTGGGGTAAAATCTTCCCCGAAACTTGCCAAACGCTCAAAGCGCAATCGTAGACGAACCCTGTGTCCTATTCAGCATGTTGACAGGTCGGTCAGTGATAAACTTGATTCCATAGAACGACCCTTGATATCATGGTGAATAGCCAAACTGAAAGACACCTGAGTGAGGTCCAAAACTGGAAGATTCTAAAGTTGCTCTGAAGAGGGAGCTTAAACATTATACTGCCCACAAAATAGAATGTTTGCAGTCACATATAGATGACCTTACATCTTCTATCTCTAAAATGGACAACACCATTGTTAGTTTGGTCAAAAAAACCTCTCCTTACAAACACAGGTTGGAATCTCCAGTCCCACATCCAAGTGATCAAAAACCGACCTATGGCTATCAGTTTTTTCCACCCAATGTGACCTTACTGTTGCTGACGTCAATGTAAATGCTGTTGACGTACAACAGAGTACATTGTCTCTCTCTGAAGATGCGGTGTCTTCCCCATCCCCCGTTCATGGCATTTTAGATTATAGTACCCCCACAGACCTGACAAACCCCCCGAAGGTGAGGCGAGTGAGGAGTGTCCGGCAAACAAATGTCAGTCTGATCCTCAGGATCAGCATGCCCACATAGTCAACATGGACGTGCCTGTCCAAAACCGTTTTGATCCTTTATCCAGTCTCCATGAGAAACAGCAGGGACCTGACAACACTGCACTTTTTAAACACTCCCCCAATGTTCAGAGTTCTACAGAAAACTACCTCCAGCACCAGGACTCTACACATAGCGCTAACCCAACACACCAAAAAAAGCCCCCTAGAAATCACCATCCCCAATCATATACTTCATCACTGCTATAGGTGACTCGGTTATTAGGAATTTAAATCCCCAAAGGCTTCAGACGTATAACGACCCTCTTTTTAAAATATGCATTCCCGGTCTAACTGCAGTCGACATCATTCAATGGTTAAATGGCTTAGAAAAACAAGAACAGATACAAAACTGTTATTATACACGTAGGTGACAATGACTGCCCAGCTGGTCATGTCCCAACCCAGGTCTGGTGTGAACTGATTGGATTATGCCAGACCTGTTTTCCCCTCAGCTTATATAGCCTTTAGTTCCATCATCCCAGCTCGTGGCCGGAGTAACTTACACAACAGCATTGCACCATCTAATAGGAACCTTTATTCAGCCTGCACCAGTATGAAAGTAGACTTAATTGACAACCACAATGCCTTTGTCACCCCACGTGGTACACCACGTCTCGCTCTGTATAGAGATGTCACCCATCCTAGCGTGAGAGGCACTGGCAGTAAATTTCAAAAAAGTTCTTCCCCAGATTGTGCAACCTAGAGTCGAAGACTCTTTCCGTGGACCTGTCTTCTCTCGTGGCCCATCCCAACGTCCCTCAGTTTCTTACTTAGACCACAGTATGGGGAGAGTCCCATTTTACAGCAATACCCAGTACCGCTCACTACCCTACCCTTCGGTGAATGTGTGAGTTCCCCCACTAGCTTCCTCTTCCCACCCCCCCCCCCCCCCCCATTACCCTCCCATAATGGCCAGGTCAACTGTGGCAGGACCTATCCAATACAGACTGGATATCCACGTGATCAGGTCCCTTTAGAGAGGTTGGAACGTGACACTGACGAGATGACTTTTCCCTTCTTGGTTAATCAGTGTAAAGATAGTAGACCTATTAATGCTTCTAACGATGCTTCCCTTTAGTATTCCCCATTCCCACCACTCCTTCCCCAGACAAAATTACACAGCTCCCTACTCCGCCTATCCCAGAACCCCAGCTCCATACCCATACTTGCCCTATGTGCCTGGAGGAGACCCCCTTTCCAAGACAGTATATTGGTTCGGGTGGTTTTAACTCCTTATCCACACAACAGGGTGTATACTATGACACCCGAAATAGGCCACCACCCAGGAATCCCAATACCAGTATGCCAACCATTTAAACATGGCACCACTGATGGCCTACCAGCGTGGTCTTCAGCGATCTATACCAGCCTGGTAGACAAATACCCCATTTATCAATCCTAATGCTCATATGATCTACCCCATAATGGAAATTGCTGGTAATGTGTGAATTAAAGTTGTTTTTTCATGTTCGTATGACCATTTGCTCTTTATGTATTCATTATTGTTATGTAGTCTCCGAACGTTGAAGGGACTCAAGTCGTCAGTAGATTTGAAGTTTGTTTGTATGAACGGTCCTGCTTACACGGGTGGGGGCAATGATGATATTGGATCGTGGTGCTTCTCCTTAGAAAATGTGTGGCCTTGTTGGTGTGTGAAAGCTTTCTTTATAAATATTCGCATTATATTGATTATTTAACTTTAGATTACTTTTCTTCGTAGTTAAGTTCACTATTTTTGCTATGAGATTTCTAGTGCATGTTTGTGGTCATTTTGTTTCCCTCCGTTGTTTTAAAAGTGCATTGTCCTCTTTTAAATTATGGAAAATTTCAATGCTACAAATGGCAAAGTAAATGGATTATGAAGGAATTTTAAATGTTCCATTTGAAAAACAAAATACAGAGTTCCCTTCTATTTTTTAAAATTCAATGTTTTTTTCATGTTTTGGGGTTTTTCTGAATCGGAAAATAAGGTAAACGCAGTTCCTCGATTCCTGGTTCAATAAATCCGAAGAGATGCTGCGTAAAATTTAAAAATGGTTTGGTAACGATTTTAAATCAATCTGTAAATTATGGGGTTTTAAATATGTTTAATAGATTTAATTTTAAAGTTTTTGGGATTGAAATTCCCCCTAATGGGGACCAAACCGTTTTTAGCCGGCTTCATAGCAGAAACCCAAAGAGAGGGTAGAGTGGTCACAGCGTTTCGAACTCAGATGGAAGTTTTTTTTGAGTTTTCAAAGGAAATTGTCCTGCTAGGCGTTTTAATATTGACTTACTGAAGCCCCACGAAACATGGAAAAGTGTTGGATTTTAACCTGAAGCAATTAAAAAACACCCCACTAGGAAAACGCCACGTCTGAAACAATAATAACCACATTTACGCATTTTCCCAGAAAAAATGAAAAACGCCCTTTTCCCAGTCCTTGGCCAAGCGCCCTTTTCCCGTTGCAAACCTGGTCAAAAAGAAAAAAATTCCCAATGGGGTCATAAATGTATATGTTTCGCCCTATAGAAACTTTACTGGGGAAAAGTTTCCGGTCTGACTTAAGCAGGCAAATTTACAGGGGTTTTCCCCAACATAAAACCCCCGGAAAAGCATTATAAATAGGTTACAATTTTCATGTCCGTTTTGAAAACAGCCCCCCTAAAAACCAAGCGGGCAAAACATAGAAAGCCCCCAGGGTTAAATGCAAAAATTTAATGTCGAAATCCAGACTGCGAGAAACTTTTGCAGACACGGCAAAGACGAAAACTTCAAAAAAACAGCGAAAAAAAGTAACCGCAATGAAACGACGCGCTCGAAAAAAGTTTTTTAATGACTGTTAAATCTAAAAGGATACGAAATCAATTTGGAAAGCTATAAAAACTATCAGGGGAAAAAGTCATTAGAACAGCCCCTTGTATGAAATCTCTCTGCCGAAAAGTGAAAAACATTTCAGAACTTTCCCCAAGATTGTTGCGACAGACAACTCCATAAACGATTTTGTTGTTGTTAAAAACATTTTTGTGATTAAAAAATCAATACAAAAAACTTCATTCCCATTTTTAGTGTGCAGAAGTTTTCAAAGAACTATCACTTTTAAAACAGTCTCTTAACGGTTGAGGGATTTGACAGCAAAATTTAAAATATCGCACCCATTATTGGGAAATACATTACTATTTTACAATCTCTGTTTGAAAATTTTTGTTACCCACAAGTATTAAGGATCCCAAAGGGGGCTGCCGATTCAAAGGTGTGATCTTTCGGACCCACCAATTAAACCGAACTATTTATCGTTTGTCCAAACCCTTTGGAAAACACTTTAAAATTTTTCTTCAGGCACATTTCCCCAAATATATCTTTTTTCCCCCCAATCAGAGGGATTAGACCTTTTTTTCCTCCAAACCATGCTCACAAACTAATAGAAGAAGGCTTTTGAACAAAAACAATGATTATTCACTGCTGCTGTCTTTTTTATTTTGCAAAAGCATTTGGTACCTTGATCATGATCTTTTATCTAAAAATGTATTTTTATGACTTACCTCAGCCGTAAATCCCCTTTTCTCTTTTTTGAAAATAGAAGACAAGCATATTTCAGATTCCATTAGTCCCTCTTATGACGGGAAAATGGTTTTCCTAAGGATCATTTTAGGTCCTTTTTTGTTCCATTTATGTTAACGATTTACATTTCAGTAACGTCGTTACTAAACGTTTGCTTGTGAACTCCCCTTTAAAAATAAAGAAAAAGCCGGAAAAAGTGTGCTGCAACATGCAGAAAAATTTAATAAATTATTTAGCGGGCCCAAAGAAATCATTGGCTTTACCCTCTAAAGTCAAAGTACTGTTATTACCACCAGACGAAAAGACAAACTTTAAAAACCGCCTGCCAACCAAAAAATTATGACAAAGCATTGGAAGAAGTCGAATCGCACAAATTGGGGTCTTACACTTGCTAATAACATTCTTGGCTCCACAATCTTTATTTTGTAAAAAAAAAAAATGTCCAAAAAAGTGTTTCAGCTAAATAGAATAAAGCATTTTTTGATGACATACTCGAAAGATATTTTTCCAGCATACTTCCAAACCGGGGACTAGACTAGCTTAAATTTTCTGGGATTTGGGCAAGTAAAAACCCCTTTAAAGACCTCTTGAGAGCTTAAAAGAGTTTCTCAAACTTACGCTAAAAACCCGTCCCCTACCCCGTGATTACAAATACTTTGTATTCTTTTCCCTTTTTTTTTAAATGCGCTTTTAAAAAAGCTAATTTATGTACAAAATTTTAAATAAATTTAACGCCGTCTTATCCCATAGAAAATTATCGTAAACGTATTCGTAGCAACGTACTATTTTTCACCCCCGACCTAGGAAATCCTTCATGACCCCCCTTACTTACCGGGTGCCAGACTTTGGGAAGGAATTGTCCGACATCTTAAAAACAGCTGTTGTTTTAATCTTTTCAAAATGGTTACCACAATATGTTAGGAAACATCTTTAAAATGCCGGCTGGTTTCGATTTTTAAAGGGCCTTTTCCCCAGCCAAGTCAAATGGGCCCTTTTCCGCTCAATAAAAAAATGGTTGTAAGGTGGGGGTTTTTGTGTTTTTTTGTGTGTTTTTTTTTTTTAGGGGAGGTGTAAAAAACTTGTCGCTTACTGTGCCCTCAATAAAAATTTGTATTTTTTCTCTCTCTACCCTTCACCCCCCCCCCCCCCCCCTCCTGCCCTAATCTTTTTTTTTCTTCTTGTGGGTTTTTGGTAAGGTGGTGGTGGTGTTTTTGGGGTTTTTTTCTTACTTTTTTTTTCAAAAAGGTTTTTTATGCAAGCAATTGTTGCATTTTTTTTAGGTTGTTGTTTAAATTTTTTTCACTATAAATTGATTTTTTTTTCCCTTTCCCGGGGGGTGCATGTGGGAAAGGGATCCATGCTTGGTCCCCCCCTCTTGAAATGGAATTCGTTCGTTCGTTCGTTCTTCTTCTCTCTCTCTTCCCCTCCTCTCTCTCTCTCTCTCTCTCTCTCTCTCTCCCCCTCTCTCCTCTCTCTCTATTTACCCCCCAAACCACCCTTGGCCTTTTCCTTCCCCCCTTTCCCTTTCCCGTTCGGGTAGTTCACGCGGTTTTTTTTTTTTTCCCTTTTCGTTCGTTTTTCAATGGTGTGGACAAAAGCTAATTTTTTATTGAACTGTACAAGATTTGTTTTACTTGTTTTTTTTTATATGTATTTTCATTAATTTGATCTCAAATTTTTTTTTCTTTCCTTTGCCCCCAGGCTGGGTGGAAAAAAAAGCATTTGTATTGCTTATCTCATTTCCCTGGTAAAAAAAAATTTCGTTCGTTTGTTTTCGCTCTCTCTCTCCCCTTTTCTCTCCTCTCTCCCCCTCTCCCTCTCTCTTCCTCTCTTCCTCTCTTCTCTCTCTCCTCTCTCTTCAAATATCAAAATGTCATATGTCAAAACAATCAGTGTTTAGAAACAGAGTGGGTTGATGCCCATATCAATGTTTGAATTTTTTCAAATGAAATAATGATTCAGTCACTAAACCGATCATTAAAATTTTTTGGGGCGAAGGAAAGGGTTTGGGCTAACAAAAGGACTGAAAAAAGGGAAGTAAGATACGAAAATCTAAAATAAAGATGAATTGAACAGGTTGCACTTGTAGGGTGAGGCACAACTTCTCGCTTGGGCTATTGGAAGGTATATAGATAAAGACGCGTTAGAACGACATCCACAAACACTAAAACCTTTTTTTTTTCTCATGGGTTTACAAACATTCCACGAAATTTTCTACAAGGTTAAATCAACATTCACCACAAGCTTTTTCATTAAAGAGGAGTAGTTTTAGGACCTGCACGTTTACCCCCACACAACCCAAAATTTGCTCAGTCTTTTACCCACATTATTGGGCTTTACCAATATAATTTAAAAACACAAGAAGTTAAGTTTTCCCACCAAATATTCATCCTGCATGTTAGATTTTCAAAAATAATCAATGATTTTTTTTTGGGACTAAAAAATGACATATTTAAGGGTAAAAGACTATGAACTTGTCGCGCGCGTGATAGTCGGCAAATACTGGTGATTATTTTTTCCCACGCTAAATCCACTACACACAAGTGTATTTTTGTTTCGAAATATTTTGTTTTAGGGCCAGTTGAGGTAAAAGGGAAGGGGTGTCCTTTTAAGCGAAAGTGCGCGTGTACCTTTACATATTTACACACACACACACACACACACACACACACACACACACACACACACACACACACACACACACACACACACACACACACATGCTTCACTGAGCATCCACGCATGCATGTGAGCATTATGGCTGTATCTGTGTTCATGTTCATGTTTCCATGTAATAATGGTGCTATGCTACAATGTGATATCCCATGGGGTTTTTTCAGTCCATCTAGCTTAGTGGTTCATGTGCATCTTTTTCTAGCTGTAAATCACACACACACACACACACACACACACACACACACACACACACACACACACACACACACACACACACACACACACACACACACACACACACACACATTTAAAAAAAAACTTGCGCTATTTTCAAATACAAGGTAGCTTGCGAATTACTCCTCAACTGGCTTTATGTTGAGACAAGTAATAGTGTAATATTCCTGAAGATTCAGTGACAACAGTTGAATCCATCCTTTTTTTCTTGGATTCACTGCAAATCGGCTTCATCTGATGTAAGCTTCTTAACATTCTTTTTCTTTTTTGTGTGTGAATGTACTGGCCTTTCCACAACATACAGCTTGTCTCTTGAATTTGAAAGGTCTGCAGTGAGATGATTCTTCATAAATATAGCGATTAGAGCTGGTCACCACAGATATAAGAAATCAAACCACCACCTTCCTCACTCCTCTCCTCCTCGCTCTCTTTACTCCCCCCCCCCCCCCCCACCAGCGCACATTCATTACAGGTGCACACACACACACACACACACACACACACACACACACACACACACACACACACACACACACACACACATACACACACACACGTGCGGGCACGCGCATGCATGCATGCATGCACGCACGCACACGCGCATGCAGGCATGCATGCACGCACGCACGCACCCTCCCCTCCCCCTCCCGCCCCACACACAAACACACGTGCGCGCACACACACACACACACACACACACACACACACACACACACACACACACACACACACACACACACACACACACACACACACACGTCACACGAAACAGTTTTACAATATGGATTCACTTGTTACACCGATGAGTCATGAAGATCATAGGCCTACAAGACTGATCCTTCATCGTAACAAATCTTGTGACGCCATGAACATCACGTACACACTTCGTCAGGTGCTGCTAGAGATAAGATCTTAGTTATATTACAGGTGTAGATATAATTTTCACGTCATGACAGACAAAGAAAAAGATACTTAACACCCCGATGTGGCGTTTTTGTTTCCGTGAAAACTTTGTTAATTTGTCTCACAGGAATTAAAAACCCACTTCAAAATCGAGGGTGTGAAGCCTCTACAAAATTATGACTCGACAATGTCACTCTCTATGTTCCAAACAAAGACATTGACGTGGTACTGCAAAACATTCAGTCTGATTCAGATTCAGCTCGGGATTTCAGGTAAGAAGAAGACCAGAACCCTGAAGGCAATGGCAGAGGCAGCCGAAAAAAGTTCCGGCTGGATGTGGTCGAGGAGGAACAAACGTGAACTTCATAATTCTTAAATTTTCCATTAGCAATCGGGTAAGACATCTGTCTAAAAAGACACGCCTTGAGACGCCCACCCATCCACAAGTTGTGGGTTCCAATCCCAGCAGCGCGGGAAAAACAAAGTTGGCAGTAGAAGGGCGTCATGACG
>CM031622.1:10579077-10696577 GCA_018398815.1 Conus ventricosus
CAACTGCTTAAGAGTTGTCTTTCCTACATCCGGCCAACTAGCTAAGTATATTGTAGTACACTATCCACATCCCATGTATCTTGATATTTGGGAATGGAGGGTCTTGCTTCAAACACCCCTTTCACTAGACGACACACTAACGGGTGACTGCCTACTGCCTCGGTGCCTGGCCTGTGCAAATAAGCTGAAACTGCACTTCGTGCTAAATTTACTGTACTGTGACCAGCCCCAGAAGCATACATATCTCCCAGAAAATTTATTAAATGGACATAAGTTGGTGTTTTTATTCCCTTGCCATCTACAAAAATTTCCCACCTTCTAATGTAAGTCATACGCTTTATGGGTAGAGTTTCTCCAAGAGCTCACAACCAAATCAGCAGCCCCACTGCTTAGACCAGAACTGGCCAAAGAACACCCGAGATCCTGCAAACTAGCAAGGGAAGCATCTTCTGCTGTATCAGGCGATGGACTGCATCTGGGTGGCTGGGGAGATGCAACAGGTTCTTTCTGCAGGTCAGACGCACTGGCTCTGCAGTCAACAGTCGCATCAGTACTGGATACCACGGCTGAGTTGGCCAATCTGGGACCACCAGCACACCCGAACTCTGACCCCTCTGCACCTTCTGGAGGAATCGGGTGACAATGCTGAAAGGAGGAAAAGCATAGAAATTGATGTCTCTCCAAGTTACACTGAAAGCATCAATAGCTTCTGCATCTGGATCTGGCCTGAAAGAGATGCATCTTTTCATTTGCGCATTCAGCCTTAGAAGCAAACAAATCTGTGTCAGGTGCTTCATTCAGCTGTCTAAGAGCAGCTTGCAGAAGATCATTGTTCAGCTTCCATTCAGTGTTCAGATTTACCTTCCTGGATTCTGCATCAGCTACCACATTTTCCACTCCTGGTATGTGGGCTGCACTGACAAATATACCATGTTCAATGCACCAAGACAGATCTGAAACGTTAAATCGTTATAGGAGTCAGAGTGTGATGTACCCATGTGGTTTAAGCATGCAGTCGCTGTGGAATTGTCCAGCATGAGCCTTACATGTTTCCCTTGAAGCTGCATCTGAAAAGATTTCAAGGCAAAAGTGCAGCTTTTAATTCCAAGTAATTCATTTGAAATTTCCTTTCTGCTGGTGACACACCCCTCCTGAAGAGACTTCTGCACACACACAGACCCAGCCATGAAGGCTTGCATCAGAATGGATCACAATGTCGGGATCTCTGCAACAGGCATCATTGAAAGCATCAGAAATATTGTCAATCGACCATGTCAGCTCCTTTTTTGCAGGTTTAGATATCTCCATCACCTGGTCAAAATGTCCTTTGCTTTTCTTCAGAGCTCTACGCTTATCTTTTTCCAACTGCCTGTAACACAGGGACCCAAATTTAAAAGCAGGTGAGCTGGCCACCATTAACCCAATGACTTTTGCCAAATCTCTTATGGATATCTCAGCTGCCTTCAGCAGGTTCTTGCAGCTTTGAAGTATTTTCACTTTCCTTTCTGATGTCAAAGTAGCCATCATTGAGACTGAGTCAACGATCACTCCTAAATGCTGAATCACAGAGGTTTGTTGAAAAACTGACTTTGTGGGATGCACAATGAATCCTAGCTTACGTAATGTGTCCAGTGTGTCCATAACATTTTCCTGGCACTGTCTCTTTGAAATGCCCATAAGCAAGGAGTCATCCAAGAAAGCTGTTGAGATATGTCCTTTCAATCTCAGGGTAGCAAAAACTGGCTTCATTATTTTCGTGAACAAACGTGGGGCCAATGCCAACTCATTTGGGAGCGCATTGTATTCGAAAATTGTTCCTTTCCATTCAAATCTCGGCAGCTTTCTGTGTTCTTTGCTAATGGGTACAGAGTAGAAAGCATCTGTCAAGTCCAATGACGCCATCAATTATAGCGGTTTTTGCTAACCAAAGCCAAGGCCGTAGCCAAAGTGTCCCTTGGAAAATGGTGATATGTTATTTCTTCATTTAGACTTTTTCGGTTTAGGACCATTCTCTGTGATCCATCTTTTTTCTGCCGAGCGAAGATTGGTGACAAAACTTCTCCATGAGGGAGCAGGATGGAAGGGAATTGAAGTGTGGGACGTAATGGGAGTGAGAGAGAGAGAGAGGAAAGATTATGTTCAAATAGTGGAGACCAGAAACAAATCGAACTGAACGTCAAGTCCTTCGGATGGGGACTATAAGCGAGTCGGACCCGTGTGCCTTCCTGGCCCCTGCACACATTAAAGAACCCACGGCAGTCGAAAATCGAAAAGAGTAGGGGGGTTCCCCGCTGCCCTGGCAAAATTGATGTAGATTGAAGATAGCCGCCTGGTATTTCTTACCAAGCCACAAAAATCGTCACTTACTGTTGTCGTGTGCCATCGTGTACCGGTGGAAGTGGAGGACACGTAATAAACATCGCATGCATCCTATGTGAGAAACTGGAGGAATAAATGAGATAAATGAAAATGAGTGACTGAGAAACTGGAGGAATAAATGAGATAAATGAAAATGAGTGACTGATATTTGAATGGTACGGGAAACGACTGAATGAGCGCCAGTAGGCTGCTCTTCGGCCGGCTCTACCTGGGTAGGCAGCCCGTTGAGTGAGTGAGGTAGTGTGTTATTGTAAAGCGCTTAGAGCTTGGTCTGTGACCGAGGATAGGCGCTATATAAATACCCAATATAATAATATAATAACTCTCTGTTATAACTTTTTTTCTAAGCGATTTCTCAATGTCTTCATCAATTACAGCTGTTTCTGTAGCATTTATTCTGAATGAATATAAGGATGGACATGACAAAGTACCTAAATCATCCAGATTACAATCAGTCTCAATTTCAGCACCAGTCACTGATTTTAGGATGTTGAGATCTGATGTCAGCTTAACCCAATTTCCTGTAAATTTAGCCAATCTTCCTGCTTCAAACTCTTCTGCTTCCAGTGTCAGCAACTGAACAATGCTATCTAACTGTGCATCAAAATCACTTACCTCAGTTACTGAGACTGAGAGAAGCCGTTCCTGTGGTTGTTGCGCCCTTTGGGAAAGCTGTTGTAGCGCTGTCCCTGTGTCTGTGGTTTTGGGTACTGATAGCCCCCACGTCTGGCTGGGAAATGCCTGTTTGAGACGGCCCCTTAAAAAGACCCTTTCCTGTTGCCCCCATTTCTGTCATACTGGAAGCGACTACATTTGGGGTTGTTTCTCTGTTTCCCAGCAGACAAGGCCTTGTAGCCTATCTTCTCCATTTCATTTCTATCTTTGAGGGCCTAGGGTGGATGCAAGATTGTCGCCAAATAAATGTTCCGTAAAGTCTATCGTTTCGTCGCACAAGCGCAGACTGACCGCTGGACACATCGCTCGACTACGGAACATAGACAGCTCGTGTGTGGCGTGTCCTAGCAACGCAGTTGCATCTGTGCAATACCGTATTAGTTCTGCATTTTGTCGCGAAGACTCGTTCTGTTGTGCCACGCGGGCAATCGCGATTGTTGCCTTGATAATGGCGCGCTGAGCGTGTGCGATCTTCAGATCCGATTGGCATTGATCTGTTGAATGTTTGGACCATACCTCCTTGATTACCAATGGCACAACTAATTTTGTACAATTTTCCGGTCGATTGTGAGCCTCAGATTTCTCCCTCTGGACCTTTTCACTCAACTTTAGGCTAAAACGGCCATTGACTAGTGTTGCCAAACCATCACTGACCTTTGAACCTTTCTTTTCCACTGAGGTCCTGTTCGATTTCATCGAACAGATGTGCATTGTCTTTCTTAGTGGTGCTAGAGGTAGAAGGTAGAACTACACGCATTTCCCTCAATCAGTGCCTTTTCACACTGCTGTAGATCTAGCTCTTTTTCATCTTCTTGTAAAACAAGAACATCCCGTTCGTCATATTCAACATCAGAATCGTTTCCGCTCATGTCTCGGCAACGTTTTAACGAAGTTCTCAAAAGAGTTTCAAATTCATCGAACTTCTTTTCCCATTTCACATCCAAACTCTGAGCTATGTCTTGAAGCATGTCCTCTAATTTTTCCACCAGTTTGGAATCTCCCAAGTCCTTACCTTCAACGGTAGACCTTTCATCGTGATCATGTGAGGCCATGGTGGCAGACTTGGTACCAGTACAGGGCTGAAAGCCAGCAAATACGATTTTGTTGATCTGAGCAGCAACACGAAATCTGGCTGATAAAAAGTCACTGAAAGAACCCAGCTTTGCTATCTTTAACCAATAAAGCTAAAATAAATTTTTAAAAAAGATATAAAGGAATGGATTGACCCGTGAAACAATGATTTTTATTTTGGCAGAAAAAGCACGTGTCTTGTCTCTGGCATGATACAAGCATCACTGGCTAGATGCACGCTCATCACATCTCACGTCATTGTGAATGACCAATCGCTAGACAATTACTAATTGCTAAGGAACCTAGGTTTTCATCCCTTTCAGATTTTGGGTACGGGGGTGGGGTGAGGATGTGTGTGTGTGTGTGTGTGTGTGTGTGTGTGTGTGTGTGTGTGTGTGTGTGTGTGTGTGTGTGTGTGTGTGTGTGTGTGTGTGTGTGTGATATAAAACAAACAAATTCTAGCTCCATATCCTCTTGATCATACCTATCTCCTGCGAACAGAGACCTGACACAACAGGGGTTAACTTGACGAGCTGGGAAATGATCTGTCTTGACATAATCCACGTAGGGGTAGCCGATTGATGCACATTGACCATCGTGTTCCTCATGCTCAGGAGAGGTCTAAGCTAGAGAAATGCGTGAATGAATGAATGAATGAAAATGTTTTAATATAGGCCTCAGCCTCCCAAAAAGAGAATAATGAACGTTACATACAGTTTTACAATACCTTGCAAAAGGAATACCAGGACATATCATAACGTACGCATAACGTGCAACATTAGTAAATAGCTGTTTCTCTACATTTGGAAGACATACTACGAAAATCTTTAGATAACATGAGGTTTTGCGCAGGTTTTTTGTCAGTAAGATCAATTTGAATAACTAAGGTTCCTCGTAACATCTGGACTCTAGAATTTGTTGTTTCTAATTTCTTTCAGTCTGTATCAATAGAAAACAAAATCCACGTCATCTTCTTTAGGCATCTCGCATAATGGACATACCAGATCGCGATCATTTTCTCATTCTCCCGGATTTCGTTTCCTTCCATTTCAGGTCGCACCGCAAGGCAAGCACGCGCGTAAAGAAGACCACAGAGACAGGAAGAATGTGATGAAGAAGACTTGATGGAGAGCCAAAGACAGAAACAATCCTGGACAACAGATCAGAAGATAGAACAGTATATAGGTGCGTCAGTGTTGGTCTGAACCCTTTCCATAACCTGTCTGGCACTGGAGACCCTTCCAGAGGCATTCAAGCCTACCGCTCTGTGTTTAGGTCAGCAGCATCTTGATTATACAGGGCTGACCAACGCTAGTGTTTGTTCAGGTGATGATGCCCCAGTCAGCACTACCAACAGAACCACAGGGTGTGCTATCACTCCAGCAGTGAAATGGTTGGAGCTCATGGGAGGGCACTGACGCGCACACACACACACACACACACACACACACACACACACGCGCACGCACGCACGCACGCACACACACGCACGCACACACACACACACACACACACACACACACACACACACACACACACACACACACACACACACACACACACACACACACACAAGAAAGCAACACAGAGTGATTACATAGATCCTCTTTATTTACACATGTGAGTCAGTAGGATGCCATATGCGTCACTAATGCCTCAACATCAGCTACACACCCACATCTGGAACGATATTAACTAGGACATGAGAACTAAGGCAATGAGAGCAAAGCACCTGCCAGAGCTAATTCACTGGCTGTATGCATGCCCTTTTCACCTCAGAACACTATTGGAGACTTCATGCCTGCAGATGGACAACCCCCTCTTCTCTCTCTCTCTCTCTCTCTCTCTCTCTCTCTCTCTCCTCTCTCTCTCCTCTCTCTCTCTCTCTCCTCTCCCTCCCTCACACACAACACACACACACACACACACACACACACACACACACACACACTCACACACACACACAAACACACACGCACGCACGCACGTACGCACGCACGCACGCACGCACGCACGCACGCACACACACACAGAGTAGCGGTTGGAATACCTTAGATTTTAACACCCCCAAATCAGCATGCCACTCTCCCTCTTGCATTTCAACTTCTATGGTGTCTGTGGACCCCGGCCTGTGATTGTCAAATTCAGCAGGTGGAAGGACAAAATGTCAGTTATGACAAACAAGGAATTCCGTGCCAGACTGAAGGACAAGGGAGTAACTGTAGCCAATGACCTCACCCACCAGCAAGCCAGTATTGTCGCCGAGGCCAAGAAAGAGGGTAAGGTGGCTTTCTTCAGAAAGGGGCAGTTAGTAGTGCAGCCCAGACGACCTGACCCAAGAACGTATGCGGAGGTGGTGGATTCCGACTCTACGCGGTCATCAACAACTGCGGCTGCCCCCTGCGTGACACTGTAAACAAACAGGTCAGAGGTGACAGTGTACCGTGCGGCACAGCCAACGCCGGGGATTCCCCTACTCGTCCGTCGCCATCTCGGCAGGCCGGCAGCCCAAGGTCATCACGTGCAAGTCGTGATTGCAGCGGGTCACGGCAGTCGGCAAGTCGTGATGGCAGCGGGTCACGGCAGTCGGGCGTGCGGGAGTTTTTTCAACGCACGCAATCAAGGCCAGGAAACACCTCGGACAGCACGCCTGTGAACAAGACCCCAGGCAGGTACCCCCTTCCTCGTCGTTCAGACAGGAACGTTAAAAAACAATAGGACAGGCTTGGCCATCCATGTGATCTGAAATTCCTGACTTTCAATATTGAAAACTTGTACACGAAACTGACCGATATCTCTTTCATAAAATACATTGAACTATTTGATTTCGTTTGCTTGACAGAAACTTTTGTGGATAACACTTTTGACTATTCCGGAATCTTCATTAACTTTTTGAAATATTATGTACCTGCAAAAAAGTTATCAAAACAAGGAAGAAATTCTGGTGGGTTACTGTTTTTAGTACGCAGATGCTACCAACACTATGTAACACATATAAAGATTGATTGTGAAAATACTGTGGTTGTGAAATTAGATAAGTGTGTTTTTAAGGTCGATAAAGATGTGCTTATTATTGCAACATACGTTGCTCCGGAGAACAGTCCTTTATACAGTAACAAAATGCAAAAAGATGGAATTGTTTTACTAGAAGAAGCTATCCTGAACATCATGAATGATGAAGAGTTATATCTTGTGATTTGTGGGGATCTAAATGCGAGGACAGGGTGGAAGCAACCTAACTGGAATGAAGCACTTACCTATTCTCCTATTGATGATGTCGATGATTATGATGTTGATATTTATAACCGACAGTCAAAAGATCTGTTGATCAATAACTTTGGTGAGTCTTTGTTGAATTTGTGTTTTATGTTGGACTGTATTATTGTGAACGGTGCATGTGTTGGTGATTTTGATGGTCAGTTTACATATGTTTCACCACATGGTAATAGTGTTATTGATTATTTTATAATGACTAAAGGGCTGTTTTCAAGTAATTGTCATTTACATATTGGAGACCGTGTGGATTCTTGGCATTTGCCAGTCGAGTTTACTTGGAAATGTGGTCTTGATTGTATAGACAAATCTAGAACTGTAGAGAATGAGGAAAATTGTATTGTGTGGTCTGAAGATTATTTGTTAGAGTACACACATGAGTTAAATTCACATGTGTTTCATAGCCATATCCAAGAAGCTGTTCAAGCTCTTTCAATCGATGTCAACATTTCTCTAGATATATTTGTTAAAACATTGTATGGAGCTGCTGCCTCCATGATTCGAACTGTAGGCAATAAGAAGAAAAGCGTAAATGAATGGTATGACAAACAATGCGCCCAAAAGAAAAGAACGGTCCAACGTTACCTTAAACTATTCCAAAGGTCAAAAAAAGTAATGAGCAGCACAAAGATAAGTATGTGGATGAAAGGAGACTATATAAAGAACTTTTATTCTGCAAGAAAAAAGAATTGACAATGAAAGGATAATTAAATTAAAACAGTCAACCAACGAACCTAAGGTATTCTGGAAAATAATCAGATCTGTGAACAGAAAAAATGTAGTGCGCAATGATATTTCTATGGACCAGTGGTGCGAACATTTCCACAGGATATTTAATATGATGACACCTGGACTGGATCAAGAGGAAATCTTAGCAGCAGAACTAATGGACAATTCAGACGAGCCACTTTTTAACGACCCTATTTCTCAAGAAGAAGTTGTATCTAGTATACATAAACTTAAAGCCGGTAAAAGTTCTGGTACTGATATGATACTTGGTGAAATGCTTAAACATGCCAATGAAACGGTAATTAAATTTCTCGTAGTGCTTTTCAATAAGATATTTGAACAGGGCATTTCTCCAAAAGACTGGTGTAAATCCATTATTATTCCAATTTACAAGAAAGGGGATGCAAATCTACCTGATAATTACCGTGGTGTGGCGTTAACAAGTATCGTGAGCAAGGTGTACACATTTATTCTGAATAAGCGACTTTCACGATGGGCAGAAGCTGAAGGAAAATTAGCTGAGGAACAAGGTGGGTTTAGGGCAGGATATAGTACAATTGGTCACATTTTTACTTTACACTCTGTCGTTGAAAAATATTTAGCAAAACATTCTAAGCTCTATGTAGCTTTCGTCGACTTTAGGAAAGCATTTGATTCTGTTGACAGAAATGTCTTATGGCATGTGTTAAGGAGAAGTGGCGTTGATGGAAAAATGTATAAAGCACTTCGGGGAGTTTATGACTCAGTCATTGCATGTGTAAGAGATAAGCATTCATACTCTGATTTTTTTTATTGTCCGAGAGGAGTAAAACAAGGATGTGTACTCAGCCCAATTATGTTCTCCTTTTTTGTCAATGAATTAGCCATAGAATTAATCAGGGAAGGGAAGCACGGAATCCAGATGGTACCAGGAACTTCAGAACTATTTTTATTGCTTTTTGCAGACGACGTGATTTTGCTCTCAGATACTGTTATAGGTCTACAAAATCAGCTGAACAATCTGAAAAAAGAGGCTGACAGATTGCGTTTAGAAGTAAATCTAGATAAGACTAATATTATGGTTTTCCGTAAAGGTGGTTATCTTGGAATAAGAGAAAAATGGACATATGGAAACGAAGATATAAGAGTAACAAACACATACAAATACTTAGGCTTGATATTTACAACAAAATTAAGTATGAATGCTGCCCTTCTAGACATGAGTAGAAAAGGTAAAATGGGCGTTATTGAAATTCTAAAATCACTAAAGAAACTACATACAATTGATCCTTCCCTATTCTGGAAGCTTTTTGATACTCAGATTGAGCCCATATTGACTTACGCAGCAGAAGTATGGGGGTTAGAAGATACAGGGTTAATAGAAAAAGTACATACTTTTGCCATTAAACGATTCCTGGGTGTACCACTACACTCTTCAAATAAAATGAGTTACGGAGAAACAGGAAGATATCCTTTGTTCGTTCGAACAGCTGTAAAATGTATTAAATACTGGCTGCGACTGGTAAAACTGCCAACTAATAGAATATGTAGGCAAGCCTATGATATGTTGTTATTACAATTAGAAGCAGGTAAATACAATTGGGCATCAAAAGTTAGGAACACTCTATATAAAATACGCTTTATATTTGTATATCATGTGCTTGTAGTTTTCATTGAATGTATCATGGATGTACATTTTTCAGACGTTGTATACAATTTTAGCAATGGTCAGCGGCCGATGTGGCTCCATCCAATGACACGAAGAACAAGCAGAGCAACGACAACATCATCATCATCAGCAACAACAACAACAACAGCACACCACCCTCTCCCAAATGGGAACAAACCAAAGCAAATTTTGACACAAATTATACTGAACTGAACAAAAACGATCCACCATATCTTTTAAAAAATTATGTAAATTCTCATTTGGAAAATCAATATAAGGATCATCTGCAAATTTTTACAGATGGTTCAGTGTTAGATGACCATCGAGCAGGAGCAGCTTTTATAATACCAAAATCAAAAGTGGAGGAATTATATTATCTTGGCAAACACTTGTCAATATTTACTGCAGAATTAGTTGCTATTCTAATGTCCCTGAAGTATGTTTTAAAGTCTTCCATAGAAAATTGTCAACTTTTATTGTGCAGTGATTCAAAGTCAGCCCTTTCTGCCTTACAGTCTCTAAATCCAAAGATCCGCTGTGAGACTATTACAGAAATTAATTATGTGACACATCTACTATCGATGAAAAGAATAAATGTGACTTTCTGTTGGGTGCCCTCACACTGTGGAATTTCCACAAATGAGAAAGTTGACCAAGCTGCTCGGAGAGCAGCTCGCAACATTGATGGAACGACTTCTCTGAACATTCCACTAGACCTATCAGAATGTTATACTTTAATTACTAGAGTATCCTTTAACAGTTTCAAGAGGTTATTGGAAGACACACATAGCCAATATTATCACAACTGTATACAACCAAATCCCGACATCCAGCCCAAGACTCAATTAGACAAATTTGAAAATACGACATCTAGAGAGGTAGCAACTTTAATTCATAGGATGCGTTTAAATTCACTCCGAACCAAATACAGTAAAAATGTTACATGCATGTGTGGGGAAACTCTTTCTGTACGTCACCTGCTACTAGATTGTCCAGGAGTAAAGAATACAGTGCTCAAAACTGGTTCTAATATTTCACATAATAGATCGACTCCACTGACTTTACCAAAAATATTAAATAATTATGCTTTACTTTGTTCGTTATGCCCCCATCTACTACGTAGTCCAGTAGGAATTTATCTTTAACTTTCAACAACCCCTCATACACAAAAAGAAATTAACACACACACACACACACACACACACACACACACACACACACACACACACACACACACACACACACACACACACACACACAAGCGCACACGCACACTCACTCATCCAAATACACAGGCGCGCGCGAGTGCGCTCTCTCTCTCTCTCTTTCTCTCTCTCTCTCTCTCTCTCTCTCTCTCTCTCTCTCTCTCTCTCTCTCTCTCTCTCTCTCTCTCTCTCTCCTCTCTCTCTCTCTCTCTCTCTCTCTCACACACACCGTCTGAAATCACCTTGTGTGGGAAGACGTTAAACTGAAGAACAACAACAACACACACACACACGCACGCACTCACTCACACACACACACACACACACACACACACACACACACACACACACACACACACACACACACACACACACACACACACACACACACACACACACACACACACACATCCACACGTTTAAGGTGGTCCAGATCAAAGTCATTGGCGTCTTTATAATTATGATTGGTCATAATTTCAAACAGCACTGTCGCTAATACGATCTGATACAGTGGAAAGAAATACTCCGGAGTTCAGAAAAATCCCTGTGTGATCACTTATGATCTCCACTGAAATATCACTTTGTAACAGGCTGGGTTGATGTTACAAAATCCACACAACCATCCATAATTCGTGAAGAGACAGAACTGGAATATCGTTTTTCTCTCATAGGAAGTTCACATTCCTGAATCAGTATAAGACGCAGTGAGACCACGTTTGGAATGTCTTCACTTGATTAGAGATGCAACTGTTTCATATGACGGTATATTACTTTAAACAAATTGTCTCTTGGCTTGAAGAAAAGTTTCGCATAACTCAGTCACGGAAGTCGACAGGTTTTTAGACGAATTTCACTTGATCTCGTTCACTTAGTACAAAAAAAATCTTTTGTTTTAGAGCCTCATTAACAGTTACTTCTGAAATGAATACTTACGGAATTTGTGATGACATCAAGGCAATAGTAGGCTATGACAGTACCGCATGCTCTCTCTCTCTCTCAACGTCTCCTCTTCTCTCTACTCTCTCTTCTCTCTCTCCTCTCTCTCTCTCTCCTCTCCTCTGTGTTGTGTGGTGTGTAGTGTGTGTGTGTGTGTTAGGTGTGTGTCCCTGTCTGTCTTCTTCTGTGTGTCTTCTCTTGCTGTCGTCTGTCTGTCGTCTCTCTCTCTCTCTCTCTCTCTCTCTCTCTCTCTCCCCTCTCTCTCTCTCTCTCTCTCTCTCTCTCTCTCTCTCTCTCTCTCTCTCTCTCTCTGTATGACTGTCTGTCGGCACGACGAATGAACAAAGGGAGTTTCATATTCTAATCACTATTGCCTGTCCGACCACACAGAGCCTGTTCAGGGCTGTCAAAGGCACACAGGAGGGAATGTCACATAACAAAACAACTTAGATCATCTAAATGTGAATGCATCCTGAAAAGAATAACAAAAGTGGACATGACATGATGCCCAGACTATCGTTATCTTGTTGCATACGAAATCAGGCTGTCTGAGAGCACAACGCATTTCCCCTGATTGAGCGCTCCCAGATTGTCAAACATCGTGCACAATTTCAAGGAAAACACTGAAATACCACCAAAAAATACAAAAAAGCCACCCAGGCAAAGGGTAGCGCTGTAGACAGGGCAGCCAGTGCCCACACAGGACATTGTGTGTACTCCCTTCACCATGGAACTGCAAAATTACAACACAAACGCTGGCATGTCATAAACTACTACCACAGGTTGAAAACAATTGTCAAAAATCATGCAAAATTTCAAGGAAACCACTTCAATGCCACCAAAAAAGCCTTTCAGGCAAAAGAGTAGCGCTGTATAAAGGACAGCCAGCGTTTACACTGGATAGTGTGTACCAGCTTCACTCCGGAACTGCAAGATTACAACACAAAAGCTGGCATGCCGTATGTCGTAAACTACTACCACAGGTTAAAAACAGTGTCTGGGTTTACAGAACAAAGACAGATGGTGGTCCACAATGGCAGATAATCAGTTAGATGACAGTAACGAAAAAAGAAAACAGGTCTTTAAAAAAACGACAGAGTCACAGAAAAGAGGAATATGCAAGCGCAGAACTCCAGCAGGTGGAAGAGCTCTTTGCACTGACATAACACCCCCCCCCCCCCCCCCCTCCGACCTCCCCAAGCATAGAACAACTGCGAGATTGCTATGAGTGCACAGACTGGGACGTGTTTTTTTATGCTTGTGTTGATGTAGCTGAAGCTACTAATGTCATCTCTGATTATGTCACCTTTGTGAAAACATGTTGATACCAAGGAAACCTGTTAAAAAATTTTCCGAACAATAATCCTTCGGTTTTCAAATCTTTAAAGAAAACACTGAATGAAAAGAAAATCGCATTTCAATCGAGGGATGATTTTGTAAAGAAAACGGTTCAAAGAAAATTAAGACATAAAATAAAGGACGCAAAGATGGCATACAGAGAAAACGTAGAAAAGCAGTTTGATTCGGGACACATGCGAAATGCATGGGATGGCCTAAAACTCTCACTGGATAGAATAAACCACGACGTGTTTGTAATCTATCAGCAAAGGAATGTGATTTTGCTAACAAACTAAATGATTTTTATTGCCGTTTTGAAATTAAACATGTTGGTGAAAATTTGAAACCTGTTTTGTCGAATATTTCAAACAGCTGTGATAACGATGATGGAGGTGGGGGGGGGGGGGTTCATATTGATGATTCTGCTATTCGATGTTTGCTCAAAAAGATAAAAATAAGTAAAGCTGCAGACCCAGACAATATTTGTGGAAATCTTTTAAAATCATGTTCAGAACAATTGTCATATGTTTTCTATAGGCTGTGCTCATGGTCTTTGAACTGTGGAGTTGTGCCCTCTGTCTGGAAACAAGTTCAACAGTTTGTCCTGTACCTAAAAAACAAGAAATCCGAGTATCTTGAATGTTTATAGAACTGTTGCTTCGACATCGCTTGTAATGAAATATTTTGAACGCCTTGTCTTTCAGATTGTTCTTCCCCAAGTCAAACAGCTTTGTGATCCATACCAATTTGCATACAAACAGAAGTACACATACTGCAATAATCGATCTTTTAAACCATGCATACATACACCTTGAAAACAATTTTTTTTTCGCGTCCTGATTTCTGATTTCTCACCAGCTTTTAATACTATTCAACCACACATTATGGCAAAGAAATTCGAACTTTACAGGTCAACCCAAAATTGATTTTATGGATTATGAACTTTTTAGTCAACAGGTTACAGTGCGCACGCTTTGAGGGAAAATATTCATCAGCTAGAACCACATTTACTGGTGCACCTCAAGGCATCGTTCTCTCCCTTGTACTCTTTACTCTTTATACAGATGATTGTACTGGCTCTTCTGTCACTCATGTGATAAAGTACTCAGATGATTTTGCTTTAGAAGATCTGTCAAATTCAGATACCATTTATTTTCAAGCGGTGGAACGTTTTTGTACGTGGTGCAAAGAGAAACTGTCTTGACTTGAATGCCAGACGAAGGAGATGACAATTGATTTTCGAAGAAACCCAGCTCCTGTCCTTTACTTGTATATCGAAAATATCAAAGTGGAACGTGTAAGTGAATATAAGTGTCTGGTTCTATTTTAGATGATAAGCAGAATTTCAGCGCAAATGCTCAATTTTATCTTAAAAAAATATCAATCTAGAATAAGAATACTGTCTCAGAAACTTCGGTCTGTTGCTGTTAAAAAGGACATCTTAAATACGTTTTATCGTTGTTTTGTAGAATCAGAGTTGTTCTTTGGCTTTTTATGCTGATTTAAAAATCTTAGCGTGAAAAACACAAAACATTTCATGCAGAGTGGTGAATACATGTGGAAAGATTATTGGTAGAATCAAGAACAGTTAGATAAATTGTATAAATGTCAAGTCACACAAAAGCTGTGAACATTGCTGCCGACAGTTCTCATGTTCTGTCAAAAACTCTAACGTTCTACTCTCTGGATGAAGATTTCAAAATTCAAGACAAGAAACAAAAACAGTTTTGTTCCCAATTCCACCAAATCCTGAATCATAACTAAACTTTCGGCAAGATCTGGTTCAGAAAGCTTGTTTGTAGATCGATCGATCTATCTATCTATCTATCTATCTATCTATCTATCTATCTATCTATCTATCGATATATATATGACGAAAAAGAAACACCCGAAGGTGCTGGGGAGGACCCAGAGAAGCACTGTCTTCACCCGCCTTTAGAGCAGTCCTGTACCACCCTTGGAGGCCCGCGCTGTGTTGACGATGGGTACAGGCACGCGCAGGACACTCCATTACGATATCAAGGGACATAACTGCTCCTGAACAGAGGTAAATTAGACTACAGGATGCAGCTCATAACAGCCTTAAAGTAGCATCCCCATGGGTGTACCAGCCCGTATTTCATGACTGCTGAGCCCACCGGCGAAAAACACCACCCTCCAGCTGCCGAGCACACCCCACAGACCCAACCACCCCTGCCCACGGGCAGATAAAGACAGTGCCACTCCAGACACAGCCAAGCTTTCGCCATACGGTCTTATGTGCCCTCAAGAGAGAATCCAGAGTTGTAGTCTTTCCCACTGTCAACAGGACTTTCCCTGTGGTCAGTGGGTCTTTCCTCACCGTCACTGGACCTTTCTCCAGGGTCAGCCTAGTTAAGGCAAAGAAGAAAAAGAAACACCCGAAGGTGCTGGGGAGGACCCAGAGAAGCACTGTCTTCACCCGCCTTTAGAGCAGTCCTGTACCACCCTTGGAGGCCCGCGCTGTGTTGACGATGGGTACAGGCACGCGCAGGACACTCATTAAGATATCAAGGGACATAACTGCTCCTGAACAGAGGTAAATTAGACTACAGGATGCAGCTCATAACAGCGTTAAAGTAGCATCCCCATAGGTCTACCAGCCCGTATTTCATGACTGCAGAGCCCACCGGCGAAAAACACCACCCTCCAGCTGCCGAGCACACCCCACAGACCCAACCACCCCTGCCCACGGGCAGATGAAGACAGTGCCACTCCAGACACAGCCAAGCTTTCGCCATACGGTCTTATGTGCCCTCAAGAGAGAATCCAGAGTTGTAGTCTTTCCACTGTCAACAGGACTTTCCCTGTGGTCAGTGGGTCTTTCCTCACTGTCACTGGACCTTTCTCCAGTAGTGGGGGGAAACAAGTGTAAGCTAATAATTCTTCTGTCATTATAGTAATGACTTGACATAGATTTGAATATTCAAAAAGAAAAAAAGAAGAAAAAATGGGGTGGGGGTGAGGGTTTAAGATGAAGAAAATAGGAACATAAAATTAAGAAAATATGTTATGAATATGAAAACTCTTCGCTGGCCGCATGAGGGAACCATCGCAATCCCTCTCGAAGGCAGATCTATTTATATTGCCTGCTCCTAGGGCTTTCGTCGGCTGGATCGGACTCATCAGGGAACACGGCTGATTGTGTCTGTGCTCTCGGCGTCAATAGAGACACACTACAGTCCATAATTCTGTGGTGTTATCACTACCAAGGTTTCAAAGAAGAATCCAACATCACCCCCAAAGCAGCCAGCGAAGGGTAGTAAAATGAAAGAAAACGAAAGTGTGGAAAGGAAAAGAGTTGCTGAAAGACTAAAAACGTTTTTGTTTCTTTTTTTTTCATTCAAACGCCTTCCTTGCGCTGAAGTCTGAAGCGATCAAAGCTAAGTGAATTTTCGATGTCCTATTTGTTTGTATCTTGCCTGAAGAAGACCTAAGAAGTTGAAACGCGCCGTGTTTTGTCTTGTGACTCGTTTGTCGACGCTTCTCTGGTTTAAGATTTGTTTAGATTTCCGCCTGCAGTCGTTTCACTTCGCAACTAAAAAACGTTATATACAAACAGTATAAAATGTAGGGGACAATCTTTGAGCCTATGCTTTAGGATCCATTTAAGGATGCAAGGAATATATTATATATATATATATATTATATATATATATATATTATAATATATATATATATATTTATATATATATATATATATACAACAAACTAATAAATTCCAAGGATAAGTACCGCACCGTTCCAGCAACTTACAGAGCAGCTTGGTGTTGCAATGACTGCAAGAAATATTGAATTATAAACAAAGCTTGCTCTTATGTCTTAGATTGAAGAAATAGGGGGAGATACGCATTCATATCTGCAGTGGTAGATGATTCTGCCTAACTAACAGTATGTGCTTGAGTGGGTGAATGGGGAAAAATAAAATAAATGCTTCTCAAAATGAGCCTTCAGCAAGCTTATTTTCTCCAAGGGGGAGACATCCTCCAATAGGGAGGGAAACTCACTAACATATAACTCCTGGTCATATACCGATATTTCGAAACTTGGTGGTTTCTCCTCAGTGACCGCGGAAAGTGGTAATTTGACTCCTCTGCCTTTTCAGTTTTAAGAAGAATGCAATCCCAGAGAAGGTTGGTGTGCAATACCGAAGTATGTTTGTTGAGTTTTCAAAAAACCAACCAAAGGTGCCATCTAAGAAGCAAAAGAAAATCATAAAAGAGCAAAACAAGCTACATTTTCTTGTGAAAAGTAAAAGTCAGCCCTCGATATATATATATATATATGTGTGTGTGTGTGTGTGTGTGTGTGTGTGTGTGTGTGTGTGTGTGTGTGTGTGTGTGTGTGTGTATATATATACATATGTGTGTATATATATATATATATATATATATAAAGAGAGAGAGAGAGAGAGAGAGAGAGAGAGAGAGAGAGAGAGAGAGAGAGAGAGAGAGAGAGAGATCAATGTAGCTGCACAGCCTAAAACGATTCTAAAAGCGCTCAAACACTTGGGGAGCAACATTTGTTAAAATAAGTAATAAAAGGAATATTAAAATACTCTACAAATTTGTAGAATATTTTAATATTCCTTTTATTACTTATTTTAATATATATATATATATATATATATATATATATATATATATATATAATATATATATATATATAGATCAGTAAATTTAAAATGCCTAAAATAATTTTTTGAGTGCTCAACCCCTTGGGGAGCAACATTAAAACAAGTTAAAAGAGGAGTCTTAAAACTATCTACAAATTTGTTTCAAGCGTGTTGCGCTGTCATCAGGATGGCTTTTGGTTTGCCCACCGCCGATGTTATATAGCGTGTGGGCTCCCGTTTGCGGTTGTTTGCACGTGCGGGTTGGCTGCACGTGTTTTTGGCTTTCAGGTTTTTGTTTTGGGTGTGTTCACTAACAACGATTTCCATTTATGCCTGCAGTTGTTTACTATTTCTGTTTTGGTGTTTAAAGTTGCTAAGTATGGTTTGCATAGTATTAACCATTTTTCAGTTAAACATAGGTTGCACCTTTTTGAAACATTGCTGTATGGTGATGCCTCTTTTATGACAAAAAAATATTGTGAAGGCTGATAAAACTAGCAATTACTACCAAAATGGAACCCAAAAGAATACTCTCAACTCCTTGACAAAAACATCCAGAAAAACTACAAAAAAGCCGACAAAAATATACATGACAGTATTCGCACTAAAGAAAAAGAACTTGCAGAGCGCATAGACCTAAGTGACAGGATAGAAGCGACAGCAACAAAAGAAGCTTTCATAACACTCAAAGACCACAAGCCCAATTTTCATAACAACCAACATGTAGACTAATAAACCCATCCAAATCTGAATTAGGAAAAAATAAGCAAGAAAATTCTGGAAAAAATAATAAAGAACGTAAAATCAAACTCTGAATACAACCTCTGGAAGAACACATACGAAGTTATCCAATGGTTCAAAAAACTCAATAAACAAAGTAATACAGTATTCATCACATTTGACATAGTAGACTTCTACCCATCTATAGATAAGGAACTACTCACCAAAGCCCTGAAGTTTGCCAGTAACATCACAGACATAACAGGGTCAGAAATGGAAATCATTCTCCACACCAAGAAAACATTACTACACAGCAAAAATGAAACCTGGATCAGGAAAACCAACAGAAACTCAACATTCGACGTGACCATGGGATCATATGATGGTGCAGAAACATGTGAACTGGTCGGACTATTCATGCTGTCCAACATCAAGAAAAAACTCGGAACACAAGTCGGACTATACAGAGACGATGGCCTTGCTGCACTGACCAACAACCCAAGAACCATCGAAAATAAGAAAGAAACTGTGCAAAATCTTCCAAAACCACAACTTAAAGATTACCATTGAAGCAAACAAAAAGGTAGTGAATTACTTAGACATAACACTGGATCTCAACAATCACATATATAAACCATACAAGAAACCCAACGATACACCTCTTTATGTACACACCAAAAGTAACCATCCACCATCTATATTAAAGACCATACCCCATGGCATAAACAAGAGACTATCAAACCTGTCATGCAATGAGAGAGTGTTCAACAATGCAGCAGTAGAATACCAGGAGGCACTACAAACAAGTGGATACAATTACAAATTACAATACAACCCAGACAACAACACACAAACAAAAGCAAGAAAAATAGGAAAAGAAAAATCATATGGTATAACCCCCCATACGACGGGAAACTCAAAACAAACATAGGGGAAAGAATTCTTCAAAATCCTAACAACTTCATTCCCAAAAGAACACAAACTGTCCAAAATATTTAACAAAAACACTGTCAAACTATCGTACTCATGTATGCCCAACCTTAAAAACCTAATTGACGCATCCAACAAAATGAAAATCAACACAGCAAAGAAGGGTGAAGAAAGGAAATCTTGCAATTGCACCAGAAAGGAGCAGTGCCCACTAAACAATAAATGTCTTCACAACAACATTGTATACCAGGCTACTGTGACATCAGAAAATGAAAAGAAACATACATAGGGATCACTGAAAACCACTTAAAAACCAGATATGCAAACCACAAACAGTCATTTAAATAAAGAAAAATATAAAACCAAACAGAACTGAGCAAATATATCTGGAAACTTAAAGACGCAAAACAAAAGCTACAACATATCCTGGAAAATCATAAAAAGAGCATCACCATACAGCAATGTTTCAAAAAGGTGCAACCTATGTTTAACTGAAAAATGGTTAATACTATGCAAACCATACTTAGCAACTTTAAACACCAAAACAGAAATAGTAAACAACTGCAGGCATAAATGGAAATCGTTGTTAGTGAACACACCCAAAACAAAAACTGAAAGCCAAAAAACACGTGCAGCCAACCCGCACGTGCAAACAACCGCAAACGGGAGCCCACACGCTATATAACATCGGCGGTGGGCAACCAAAAGCCATCCTGATGACAGCGCAACACGCTTGAAACAAATTTGTAGATAGTTTTAAGACCTCTTTTAACTTGTTTTAATGTTGCTCCCCAAGGGGTTGAGCACTCAAAAAATTATTTTAGGCATTTTAAATTTACTGATCTTAATCGCTCCTCACGTTGAGCACTGTAGCCTGAAGGATTTTAAAATGGAGGAAACCAATTTTAGGCAGTCAAACAAAAAATATACCGTTTTCAAATCCGCAATCATATATAAAAAAAAATTAATAGAACAAACAGAAAAGTTTGTACATAAAAATGAGATGGAAAGCATTCTTTTTTCTGAACCCAAATGCAAAAAAGAGGACAAAAACACCTACGATTTCAAATCATGGCGATCTCCCCCCAGCCATAGACGAAATGAAACCCTTTGAAGATCAAATAAAAAGAATGATAACCAATATTGAATTCAAAAAATCTAACATATTTCAAATCATGGCGATCTCCACCAGCCATAGACGAAATGAAACCCTTTGAAGATCAAATGAAAAGAATGATAACCAATATTGAATTCAAAAAATCTAACATCGGTTTTTCCAAACACCACTAAAAAAACAAATAAAACAAGTACAAAATGACAAAAAATATTTGTGAAGGCTGATAAAACTAGCAATTACTACAAAATGGAACCCAAAAGAATACTCTCAACTCCTTGACAAAAACATCCAGAAAAACTACAAAAAGCCGACAAAAAATATACATGACAGTATTCGCACTAAAGAAAAAGAACTTGCAGAGCGCATAGACCTAAGTGACAGGATAGAAGCGACAGCAACAAAAGAAGCTTTCATAACACCAAAGACCACAAGCCCAATTTTCATAACAACCCAACATGTAGACTAATAAACCCATCCAAATCTGAATTAGGCAAAATAAGCAAGAAAATTCTGGAAAAAAATAATAAAGAACGTAAAATCAAACTCTGAATACAACCTCTGGAAGAACACATACGAAGTTATCCAATGGTTCAAAAAACTCAATAAACAAAGTAATACAGTATTCATCACATTTGACATAGTAGACTTCTACCCATCTATAGATGAGGAACTACTCACCAAAGCCCTGAAGTTTCCCAGTAACAACACAGACATAACAGGGTCAGAAATGGAAATCATTCTCCACACCAAGAAAACATTACTACACAGCAAAATGAAACCTGGATCAGGAAAACCAACAAAACTAAACATTCGACGTGACCATGGGATCATATGATGGTGCAGAAACATGTGAACTGGTCGGACTATTCATGCTGTCCAACATCAAGAAAAAACTCGGAACACAAGTCGGACTATACAGAGACGATGGCCTTGCTGCATGACCAAAAACCCCAAGAACCATCGAAAATAAGAAGAAAGAACTATGCAAAATCTTCCAAAACCACAACTTAAAGATTACCATTGACGCAAACAAAAAGGTAGTAAATTACTTAGACATAACACTGGATCTCAACAATCACATATATAACCATACAAGAAACCCAACGATACACCTCTTTATGTACACACCAAAAGTAACCTTTCCACCATCTATATTAAAGACCATACCCCATGGCATAAACAAGAGACTATCAAAACCTGTCATGCAATGAGAGAGTGTTAAACAATGCAGCAGTAGAATACCAGGAGGCACTACAAACAAGTGGATACAATTACAAATTACAATACAACCCAGACAACAACAAAAAACAAAAGCAAGAAAAATAGGAAAAGAAAAATCATATGGTATAACCCCCCATACGACGGGAAACTCAAAACAAACATAGGGAAAGAATTCTTCAAAATCCTAACAACTTCATTCCCAAAAGAACACAAACTGTCCAAAATATTTAACAAAAAACACTGTCAAACTATCGTACTCATGTATGCCCAACCTTAAAAACCTAATTGACGCATCCAACAAAATGAAAATCAACACAGCAAAAAAGGGTGAAGAAAGGAAATCTTGCAATTGCACCAGAACGGAGCAGTGCCCACTAAACAATAAATGTCTTCACAACAACATTTTTATACCAGGCTACTGTGACATCAGAAATAAAAAAAGAAACATACATTGGGATCACTGAAAACCACTTCAAAACCAGATATGCAAACCACAAACAGTCATTTAATAAAGAAAAATATAAAACCAAACAGAACTGAGCAAATATATCTGGAAACTTAAAGACGCAAACAAAAGCTACAACATATCCTGGAAAATCATAAAAAGAGCATCACCATACAGCAATGTTTCAAAAAGGTGCAACCTATGTTTAACTGAAAAATGGTTAAAAACTATGCAAACCATACTTAGCAACTTTAAAACACCAAAACAGAAATAGTAAACAACTGCAGGCATAAATGGAAATCGTTGTTAGTGAACACACCCAAAACAAAAACCTGAAACCCAAAAAAAACACGTGCAGCCAACCCGCACGTGCAAACAACCGCAAACGGGAGCCCACACGCTATATAACATCGGCGGTGGGCAAACCAAAAGCCATCCTGATGACAGCGCAACACGCTTGAAACAAATTTGTAGATAGTTTTAAGACTCCTTTTTTAACTTGTTTTATATATATATATATATATATATATATATATATATATTTTATATATATATATATATATATATATATAAGTGTTCTTTAAAAAATCTGAAGGTGCTCAACCCCTTAGGGAGCAACATCTGTTAAGAATATTTTAAAAAATGAAGTATTAAAATCAACAACCTTGTTTCGAACCTCTCGCTCTCCTCAGGATATTCTTTTGGGGCACGCTATCTGTCTTTTATAGCGTGCGGGACCTGATTCCATTTCTGCATGTGTGAGTCGCTGCACGTGTGGTCTGTGGTTCTTGTTGGGGTCTGTTCAGGTGGGGTGCGCTAACAAAGACTTCCATTTGTGCCTGCAATTGTTAACTATTTCTACTTTTGTATTCAAGGTTGCTAGGTGTGGTTTACATAATATTAACCATTTTTCTGTGGAGCATAGATTGCATATATATATATATATATATATATATATATATAATAAATATAAAATATATATATATATATTATATTATATATAAATATATATATGTGTGTGGGGTGTGTGTGTGTGTGTGTGTGTGTGTGTGTGTGTGTGTGTGTGTGTGTGTTCACGTGCGCGCGTGTGTTATTCTATGTGTGCGAGTGGGTGGATGTGACACGTGATTTGTTGCTTTTATGGCCATTCTCAATTCTCTTTGTAGATATTAAAGTGTTCTTGACTTGACTTGATTTGACTTGACTTGGTGCACAGCAGTCCTGAAAGATCTGCCTTTTGCCACACACAACGTGAACCAGGTGAAGGAAAATGGTGTCTAACTACAATACAATTTTATACTTCAAAGAAAACATGCATTTGTTAGTGAAGACAAGTTTAAAATGACATCTGTTAATACTGGTACCATGGAGAACAAAGCGATTAATGGTCCATTTCCTGCATCTGCCTGTACGGTTTAGTGACAGTACACTGGGATACGTTGCTGATCATCAGTCCATCACTCCCTCATCACTGTACTGAGTGTGAGTAAAGTAGGTCACACGCCAGTCATATGGGGTTGAATAAGCTTTTATGAACCACTTTTATTGCTGGGCAAACCTAACGTAGAGAGAGAGAGAGAGAAGGAGAGAGAGAGAGAGAGGAAGAAGAGAGAGAGAGAGAGAGAGAGAGAGAGAGAGAGAGAGAGAGAGAGCAAAACTGCACTGACTGCATGTGTGTTTTGTTGCAGGTTCTTCCCCAGCTCACTGTGACTGCAGTGTGAATCAGCGGAGGTCACATAAGCAGACTTTTTGGGTCTGAAAATACACTCCTTGTGAATCCTGTTGTGCACGGTATAATGCAGACCATGGTGGACAGCGCAACTCCACTTTCCCCGGGAGACATCACCACCCAGTTCCATTCTACCAACCAGACACCCCACCACACCACCGCCATTCCCTTCAACCAGACACCCCACACACCACCGCCATTCCCTTCAACCAGACACCCCACCACACCACCGCCATTCCCTTCAACCAGACACCCCACCACACCCCCGCCATTCCCTTCAACCAGACACCCCACCACACCACCGCCATTCCCATTCAACATCGAGGACTACTTAGAAAGCAAGAACATTCAGTTTGTGGCAGCTCTGGTTCCGACGCTATGCTGCATCGCCCTCGGCATGCCGTTTGGCCTGGCGGGTAAACACCTTGGTGTTCATGGTGTATTACAAGAGGTTCAAACCCAGCGTGACCAGACGTACATTCTGGCCATGAGTGTCTGTGACCTGATGCACAACGTGCTGACCCTGCCCGTGGACATTGTGGAGATTCGCTTCAGCAACACGTTCGAGGACCGCTGGCTTTGCAAGTTCTTCCGCACCGTGAAGAGCCTTATCAGCTCCCTGTCAGCGGCTCTTCTGGTTTGGGCCCTGGCTTTTGACCGTCAGAGGGCCATCTGCAATCCGGAGTCCAACCCCACCACCCTCAAACACGCCGTTGTCGTTCTGGTGGAGTGCTCGGTGTTGGCCGTGTTCTACACTGCGCCCTATGCGGTCCTCACTGGGCCTGGCCTAGTGCACTACGTGGACAGCAACGTCACCGGTCTGGAATGTTCCATCGACGACCAGTACGCCTCATCTCTTTTCCTCTTCATTTACAATGTCATCAGCAACGTCTTAATGGCCCTATGCTTTGTGCTGATGCTGGTGTCCTATGTGAGGATAGCACGGGAACTGTGGTTGCACAAGAAGAATACGGCCATTATCATGAACACTGCTGCCGGCAAACACAAAACGAAGGTGGGTGTTCGGCATTCACATGCCTTGGCCATTGAAGACGATTCTTCAGGGGCACCCACAGCTTTCTGTCAATAGTCAACAGTCTACCAAACCCAGAAACGACGTATCTAAAACGGACTCCGTGGTAATGAGTCAAAATGCTCCTGTCCATGAAGAGACGTTAAAGGAGTCACGAACAAAACCAGCACAAAATCACGTTAAGGACATGATTCGGATTTTTCTTCACCTAGCAAAGACTTGGTGTACGATATATCCTCTCGGACAACAAACTCTGACACTGAGATCTCTCACTGCGATCAAATCGTGAGTAACATGAGAACAGACACCAAAGAAATGATCTTCATCCAACCAGCGTGAATAACAGGGCTGTCTCTGGCGGTGTCAAGTTCACAACAATGGCGGAATAAGCTCAGAGCAAGAGCAGCGTGCAGGAGCGTCAGCTGGGTTCAGGTGCAGGTCTGCCACAGACCAGACAGGCGTCCCATAACGCCAAAGGCTTTGTCAGCCGTGACAAATCCACCCCGAAACCACACGGCTCTGTGAGGAAGATCCCGACAGAACCACCTTCATGTGTTCGTGCTCAGGTCGTGTTCATCATCAACTATCTTCCTTACATCGTTTTGGTGACGGTGCGCTCTCGGCAGGGGGAACCTGCTCTTATTTAGGCTTTGGGTATCAATGGTTACCGCATTGGACTGCGATCTCATTTCACAACAGTATCATAAACCCTTTGGTCTACAGCTTTTGTTCCATCAGATTTCGACAGGAATGCTTACAACTTTTCAAATGCAAACTCAAAATAGCGGTCTGAGATGAAAGAGTGAAAAAAAAAGGAAAAAGCGTAAGCAATTCAATGGCGTGTATGGTTATGTTCCATGGAAGAGGAAAGGGGAAGCTGTGAGGAAGAGGGATGAGCAGCTGAGAAGAGAGGGAAGGGTGTCTCCTGTTTTCCTTTGATTCCCTTAAATTAAGACATGCGCATTCAGCGCGTTGTACTTTAAACGAAGACCGTTTTCATCGATTGGCCGTTTGTAGCCCAGACAGTACCAAATGTCCGACGTCAGTTGAGCACTGTTATCACGGATGACAATTTATTTTCTTTGGCACTTTCTTTTCTGATGACCTCAAACCTATTTTCCTAGTATAAAGTTTATTCCAGTCACTAAGACAAGTTGGTGTTGTAGTGGTTTACCTTCGGAACAATCAGTGCAGAAACGTGTAAGACGGTTTGGTTGGTGCTTCCATTGGACTTTAGTTGTTTGATTCACCACAGAATGAGGAAGACTTCTTTGCCATGTTTGGCAAGAGACACCTATATGTGACGTATCTCTGTTCTATGTCTTGGAAAAGATTTATTTGTGATTACTCATTTGCTCGATAGAAATTACGTAAATGTTCTGTTTTGATAAATGTAAACTACTGTTTGTTGCAAGATTTGCACATCATTTAACATATCTCTGATGAACGCATAAAGCAATAGTGGCAAGTCATTACAGTCTTACTTATTGAAAACTGCTGAAAACGTTAATAGCAGCTTGACTGTCCTTATAAAGTAGGTGCCATCTTCATAAAGGGGACAGTGGAAAGGTCTTCACAGCATTTTACATTGTGCAAAGTTTGGTTTACTGGCATTTGACATTGCTGAGAAAAAGTCCATGGTAAAGTTTTCCACAAATGAGACTAAATACAGTGTAAGGATTACAACATGTGATTTAGTTTGAATTGTTACCATTCTGCACACATAGTCTTTCCAATCTTGCCACTTATAAAAATGTTTGAACACTGGCAATGAAAATAATCAGCTCCTTGAACACTTTCATTCAAATAAATGAACGCTAAACAAAGGAGGTAATTTGCTATTTCAATTGACAATAGGGAAGAGGTGGGTATGAAGGGTACTGAGTGCAGGGGAAACTACCCACAGAAAACTTTTAGTTCTCTCTCAGAGGTGAAACGCCCATGTGTACTGTAAGCAGTGTTCTTACGGATGGTGTGGTGCTGTATGTATGACTTTCTGACTCTCACTTTCCAAAGTTTGGATGCTTGTAACGATTTTTCCTTACACACACCAACATCACACGAACATGAACAACCAAGCACTCACAAGTTCAGCTTATTTCTTTTATATGCTTCCTGAACCATCTAAACATAAACACATGTCAGTATAAATCGGCATGAAATCAATACACGCTACCATCAGCAAGGAATTTAACAAACACAGGAGCTTCAACCATCACTCTCAAAACTGGACACATTAAATATTTCTTTTCTAATACAGTTCTCACTGGCACCGCCAGTAGTGTCCCAACAGACAGAGTCCATACAGCTGGCTGCAACGAGCCCCAGTCACAGTTTTCACACGGCAAGCACAGCCGTTCACGAATACCGTTCGAAGTCCATCAGGGTACACCCACACAGAAGATCACGTTGGACAACCGACCAAGCGGTCAGCCTCTCCACATCATCTTGACGGAGAATCCCCCAAATCACAGTCTTCACACGGGAAGTAGAGCTCCTCACGAATACCGTTCAAAGTCCCACAGGGTACACCCACACAGAAGATCACGTCGGACAACCGACCTGGCGGTCAGCCTCTCCACGTCCTCTTGACGGACAATCCTGACGCCCTTTACTACACAATTCCACTATCGACCTGGCGGTCGGCCTCTCCACGTCGTCTTGACGGAGAATCCTGACGCCCTTCACTACACAATTCCACTATCGACCTGGCGGTCAGCCTCTCCATGTCGTCTTGACGGAGAATCCTGACGCCCTTTACTACACAATTCCACTACCGACCTGGCGGTCAGCCTCTCCACGTCGTCTTGACGGAGAATCTGAGGCCCTTTACTACACAATTCCACTATCGACCTGGCGGTCAGCCTCTCCACGTCGTCGTGACGGAGACAACGGCAGGGGCACGGCTGTACCCCCACACCAGGTGATAATCAGTTCCAGGCTGGACTCAGGGGCCTCACCGGTTTTTTTTATTCTCTCGCCTGTTGTTCTTTTCAATTACGTCATGTTGGTATGTAATTTTACTTTGACGTCATAATTTACGTTGACGTCATAATACTCCCCTTCCTAAAATAAAGTCTTGATCAGATTACAAGATCTTTCCTTGCCCTTGACAAGAACTTTGTAATCTGGATTCAAGACTTTGACCGCTAGGAACGGCTCAGGCCAACTGGCTAACAACTTGCTAGAGTCAGTCGGTAACAAACTAAGACTTCATCATCAACTCCGAAACGACGTTCCCTGGCTTCTTCTCAAAGTAGCTTTTATCATTCACGGCAGAATTCAGCAGAATTATCCATGGTAACTTACATGAGTCAGCAATGACATTCTTGAGTTCAAGCAGGTAAGAATAGAGAGATTTGACTCAACATCTGAACATCTGACTGAGTCCACGACTCTTGCAACAAGGCATTAGGACACGAACCTGCCGACCAAACAGCAGCTGAAAGGGAGAGAAACCTGTACTCTCAGAGGGCAGCTCCTGCATGCACAGAACACGCAAATAACGATGCCACACTTTGGTTGAGTACGGACAATCTTTTTCAACATGGACTTCGAAGTGCCATGGAATCTCTCAACATGACCATTCGCGTGCGGGTGATGCGGCGATGTGCGTAATCCTTTGCACCACACAAAGCAAGAAATGCTCATGAGATCAGAGTTGAAACTGCGTGCCCTGATCAGACAGAATCTGCTTGGGGAAACCCAAACGAGAAAAAGGCGCAGATGTTGAAAGGAAAAGTTAACCCGATTCACTGTGACAGTCGGGATGTGGAGCCACAGGATGTGGACATTTGAAGCTGACAGATGTGGACTACCATGATCAAGATGATGCTATGGCTTTCCATTCTGGACTCAGGCTGCGTGATAGAGCGGTGCTCTGTGCTTACTTTCATAATATTTCCTGGCATCAGCCAGGCCCGAGAGACACAGACACCTGCAGTATTGGTCAGGAACTTTGAACAACAGTCTCAGAGACGCGTCAACTAAGTGGATCAAACTCGCCTGTATGACCCCAGTCCTTGCAGTTGAGCTCATTGCCAACTCCACTCTGCACAGGGGCCGGTCAGGAACGCGTTTACCATTTGATGCAGATGGAGATGTCACGGTCGCTAAATCAGACCGACTCCTCACCACAGCCAAGAATCTAACAAGCAGTATGCAAATAAACACAAAAATTCAGCATGATATTTGTCTAATATCACGAATAGTGGATAGGCGTTTAAATGAAGGACAACATACACAGCCAAGAATCTAACAAGCAGTATTGCAAACAAACACAAAAATACAGCACTGATATTTGTCTAATATCACGAATAGTGGATAGACGTTAAATGAAGGACACACACAACACACCCAGCACTGAACACAAAGACAATTTTATTCACAGAAACAAACAACACTCTGTCACATACACTATAGCCTTTCCACGAGCTAGCTTGTGGTTAATTTCAGTCCAGGCACTTCACAGGTGAGTGAATCGAATGATAACTAACTCTCACAAAGTAACCAGCCGCCGTGGCGAAGTGGTTAACGTCGCGGACTCCCGGCTGGGAGGTCGTGGGTTCGAATCCCATCAGAAGTCATGTGGGTTTTTTCTGCCCGACCGGCTCCTACCCAGAGTTGAGTTTGCTGCGGACTCAGTTGGGAAGACTGGGACCACACAGTCGTAGTTTCATCCACTTAATGGATGCGTTTCTGAGAGTGTTGCTCAAATTTTATGACCAACACTGCAGGTGCCTGTATCTCTCGGGCCTGGTTGACGCCGGGATATATTATGAAAGGAAGCGTAGAGTACAGCCCTGTCATGTAGTCTCAGACCGAAACGGAAATCCGTAGCATCATCTTAATCATCCTCATTCTCATCGATCAGCATTAAAAAAAAAAAAATGTCTCAAATTCTGTGGCCCTTCATGCCCAGCTCTCATGGTGACCTCAATTTCGATGTCCTCTCCACGTCTGTGACCTTGGTTTGGTTCCGTCGAGGTCACCGGTATCGGCGAGTCCATGGGGCTGTCGTTGGACGGACGTGGTGGCGCCCTCCGGAGGGGAGAGCTCACTCACGCCGGCTCACGGACTAAGCAATTATTGTCGTCAGTAGGGGGCTTAGTAGGTGGTGTCCTGCGTATGTTAGATCAGAACAGGCGCCACTGAACACCACCGAAGTGACGCGGCAGCAGTGCAGTGTCTCCTCCGGTGGGTTGCCTCTTGACGACTTGACATTGACTGCTTCCTGTGGATTGCCGGTGCCGGGACTGCGGCGGGGCCGACCGGGCTGTGGCTGTGGACGGTGTGTCGGAATGAGCGGCGTGGGTGCACTGCCTCTGAGGTGGCGCAGAGAGTGGGACAGCAAAAAAAAAAAAAAAAAAAAAAAAAAAAAAAAAAAAAAACTCTCACAAAGTATCCGGTAATAAACAATGCACATTATGGTATTAAGGGGAAAAAAACAAATTGATTTTGATATACATTTAACATAGTCCAGACCAAAGTTTCTTCCCCAGCATTCTGATACACTGCAAGTCGGGACCAAATGGCAGAAAACAAAGCAAAGCGTCTTAAACTCAAGTTTACAAAATGAATGCTGTGTTGATGACGCATCCTAGGGGGTGGCAGCCAGACTCACCAGTAAACAAATAAATGCAGTTTAAAGCACTCCTCTTCAATTTACTAGGAGTTAACAGTGGAACTCATATGTGAACAAACAAATTCCGCCTAAACACTTCTTTTCCCAATCAAAGCTTCACTGGCAAATTTAAAAAACGACTGCCGGACTCACATGTGAATAATGAATCCATGAACTGGCATACTAGGATAAAAACAGCCAGGCTCACGTGTGGATAAATCAGTCTTATGAATGCTCCTTTTCCAAAATTCTCTTGCATATTTGCAGAGGCCGCCAGACTCACATGTGAAGAAAGCATCCGTTAACCACTCTTCTTCCAAACTTTGCTGGCTGGTTAGTAGGAAGTGACGTTAGGATCGCTTGCGAAAATACCTGGTTTAACTACTCCTCTTTCCAACCTCGCTGGCACGTCATTGAATGGTGACAACAGGGCTGTGAATAACATCCAGTTCAACCTGCCCTCTTCCAAACATCACTGATCCATCACCAGGAGGTACCAACAGGGCTCACCAGAAAAAAGAACTACATTGATTATCATTCATTGTTAAATCACCAGAGTTTGACGCTGTCACAGTCTGTCCACATCCCTTTGTGGGTTCAAACACAAGATGGATTCGACCTAGGACTGCGAACCTTCTGGAAGAGAATAATACTGTTGAAACAGTATAAAGCAGAGACAATCAAATACAGTTCACCTGTCACAACTTTCAAGATCAACTGAAAGGATTTAAACAATACTTACTCCACTTTAACCAAAAAACTGTAACACTTTTTCGAGTAACTTACGATCCTCTACCTTCACCCCCTCTCCCTCCTACCCTTCCACTGCTTGGTTTTCATAACCGAATCATTCACAGGTAAACTCACGCCTTTGCATACGCATAACCTCATCAAATACAAAAATACGATTTTAACATGAGTCACAAAAACACGCTGCTTGCAGTCACGATAACGACACAGGCACTCGACGACAACGATGACAACAATGGCCACGTAACAAGATCTTGTGTCATCGCTAAACACTCATCCAGGACACTTTTGGAAGAGGGAGATGAAGGGGAAGACAGAAAAAGGGGGAAGTGACAACTTAGCAAAATGGACCAGGACAACACTGGCGAGATACAAGCCTTGCCCCCAACTGAAAGATCAGGAGGAACTATGTGAATCATTCCTCAGCGTGGTTCTCCTGTGACTTTCCAGTGGAGGTAACCTTTACTACATTCAGGGGCTGACCGTGCACCCAGACATGCATTCAGACCTCTACTGCTTGCACTTTATTGTACTTCAGTGAAATTGCATACCTTTTATCTGTTATCAATATGTCCATAAGCTCTCTAAAAGATATATAGTTTAAAAGATAAAGAAATAAACAAAGTATTTGATTAGAAGCAATCTGTCAAAAAATGTGTAAACAAAGTATTTGATTAGAAGCAATCTGTCAAAAAATGTGTAAGTGAGCATGCCACGATATAAAGAAACGAAAACGTTTTTTTTCCTTTTAAGGAAAATGGTGTATATACTCCCTCCAGAAATGAACAGTCTCTATGTCTCCTTTATTTTCAAAGCAGGGTGTACACACACGCAGGTGGTGAGAGATGCAAATGTTTTCACCTAACGCATGAAAGAAGTTAAAGAGGAGGAAGAAAATAATAACTTTAGAGCTATATTTCATGGATGCTTAATCAACGGGAGAGCGCTTGCTCTTAATCTCCATAGCTGTTGTAATCTTTACTTTATCAAGGATTCTGTGGTGTTTTTTTTTGTTGTTGTTTTTTTGGGGGGAGGGGGGGTGCTGGTTGCTGTCTGTTTGTTTGCTTTTGCTTTTTGTTGTGCGTGTACGGTTGGCCTCTTTGTCACATTGTCTTCTATTACTGTTGCAACACGAGCAGCTATGGTGCTGGACACACAAGTGTGGTGTAACCATGCGTCACCCTTCTTCCACACTAATACGTGCCCACTTCTTTAACGTATATCAGAGACAGAGAAGGTAATGCTGTCTATTCTTTTTTTCTTCTGAAGAAATGAAGTCCTGAGTTTGGCCTGTGCCTCAACAATGTTGCCAGAGCATCTGTAGTGCTGGAGTACTGTGACATGAAACAGATGTTTTGAAACTCGCTCTCAAATACACCATAACCTGTTGGTACTGACTCTCTCTCTCTCTCTCTCTCTCTCTCTCTCTCTCTCTCTCTCTCTCTCTCCCCTCTCTCTTTCAACCAGTCAACACCTTTCATTGATTTAACAAGCTGGATGACGCACATTGTTTCCGTTTTCTGTAATCAAAACGTGGCCACCTCAACAATGCAGTGAAATAGACGTTCTGCGGGAAAACCCCCTTCCAAAATCTTCCTAGGATTACAGCCATATACATGCATTTTAATAAAAGGGATCAATAGACATTTCTTAATGCAAAAGAGCAAATTTTATACATAGAGAGATAGAGAAAGAAACGACATATATATAATATATATATATATAATTATATATATTTTTATATATATATATATTATATATATATATATATATATATAATATATATTAAAAAATATATATATATATATATCGAGGCTGACTGCTAGAAGTCAGTAACTCGTTTTTTTTCGATTTTGAGTTTTATACTCTTCTGATAGATTTGGACTCTCTTTTTTCGATGGCGATGTCAGATTTTCGTTTCTAGAAAAAATTGATTGAGTTATTAATTAAAACCTAAATCAATTATCTTTGTCCCTGGTTCTTTTGATAGCAAAAAGCACTTAAGTAAAGTTCCAGATTATAGCTCGCTTTGTTCTACAGGGCACCACAAAAAGTGTGGGAGCAAAATGTACGTATCTTGCTATCATGACTTATAGCATGACAGCAAAGCATTCATTTGCCTGGCAGAGTACTGCTAGAACTCGGATTCTCAACTTACTGAGTTATAGCAAACAACTTTTTTTTAGAATCTCTCTTCCCACGGGCCAAACATAGCAGGTGCAAGATACCGACTTGTAGCAGGTAGCGTCAGGGGTCTGCTAATGTAAAACTTGGTGTTGAGTTTATGTGCATCTGGCATTGTCCGTTGGTACTATCAATTAAACACATCGGGCAGTAGGCAGCTTTTCCCAGCGTGGGAATGGCTCCAATAATTTGGTTCCCACGACTAGGGACGTTTTCCCTGGAACAGCAGCAGTTTTCTTCCCATTTTTCCCATTTTCATTTGAAGAAGCAACACATTTTCTCAGTCGGATTTTCCAGCTCTTTGTTCTTCCCCATTTTGCCATTTTCAATTGAAAAAGCAACACACTTTCCCAGTTGGATTTTCCAGCCATTTTTCATCGCATTTCTCTCAAAGGTTTAATGATGTTTTATTTTTCTGTCACTGTCTCTGTCTCAGTTTCTCTTCTCTCTCTCCCTCCCCCTCCCCTCTCTCCCCTCTCTCTTCTCTCTCTCTCTCTCTCTCTCTCTCTCTCCCCTCCCCCCTCTCTCTCTCTCTCTTCTCTCTCTCTCTCTCTTCTCTCTTCTCTCTCTCTTTTTTTCAATAATCTTATCTCCTGTGCATGTGTGTGTTCGTCTTTTAATAAAAGCGAAATTACATAAGTTACGCATGTGTGTGTGTGTGTGTGTGTGTGTGTGTGTGTGTGTGTGTGTGGTGTGTGTGGTAGAAGAGAGGAGAGAGAGAGAGAGAGAGAGAGAGAGTTTTATTATTCAAGTAATATCATGAGCTGATGCAACTGTTTTGTTGTTTACAGCCGCGGTGTAATGATGGCAGAAGGAGCTGAATTCAGCCGGACGAGGCAGTCCCCCCCAGTGAGGACGACGAGCCATTGCCCGGGCTCTCAGACGTAAATATAGGATGATTGTTCAAGTGATGTTGAGCCGCTTTTTAAATAACGCGAAACAATCAGCTGACAATGCACTTGATGCAGCAAAACGTGCGAGCTTGAAGAGGCTAAAAAAGCGTCCAAAAAGAGACATTGACCCCCCAAAACCCTCACTTGACAACATCCTTGGATCAAATGGATACGTTCGCGTTCCGATCAAAGCTGATGGCAATTGCTTTTTTGAAGCTGCAGTGACACACATCGAGGCGTGACAGCCAGTGAACTACGGGCCAAGCTGTGATCTTCTCCTGACAGAGAGGCAGCTGTTCATGCCATTTCTGGGGGCTGGGGCCCAGTGAACTAGGGGCCAAGCTGTGTGATCTTCTCCTGACAGAGAGGCAGCTGTTCATGCCATTTCTGGGGGCTGAGGCGCGTGACATGGACAACACTGCTACATCGATGCCATCGAGGACCTCCGGACTGAGGCAGTTGGTCCACAAGCATTGCTGATCTCTTGCCACTGGTCCTGGCAGAATGGACAAAAAGGCATGGGGAGATCTTCACAATCGGGGGGTCCAAACTCAATGTGGAGCCGATAAACGCAGGAGAATTGACAAAACCAAATATCAGTCTTGCCCTGTTTCAATGGACCTCAACACTCGATGCCTGCATGTTCATTCCGCAGCCCACAGAGCAGTCCAGCTTTGACTCAACGGTGTGACACAGAATGACCCCTTCCCCGGGCACTTCAGCAAGCCATGCATCTCGGGTCTCCTCAGCAGCATTCCACCCCAAGAAAGCAGGGCCTCTACAACACCCCACCAAAAAAAACTGTCAAGGAAAACGTTCTGCAACCCACAAACGTGGGAAAAAGAACGTTAGAAAGGCTCTGAAGCTGCAAGGTAAAAACATGTAGCTCAGTCAGGAAAAAAACATTCAGCAAAGGAAATACGCTCTGTTGACTGCACCAAATGCGGGTTTGATTGTAAAAAAAATTGAAAATGATGATCGCCAGGCAATTTTCGACATTTCTTTGCCTTCCCATCCTAGACACAAAAGCAGTTTGTATGCTCAAATATCACTGAACAAGAGAGCAAGACCATACTCGGCAAGGACAAGTGTCCATTCCCCAAGAAACGCATCGTAGCCAGATCCTACACTTCACCATCAAGGCAGCAGGTCAGGGTGTGCAAGAAGTTTTTTCTTGCGCCCCTGGATGTTGAGAGGGCTATGTCAACCACGCCATGGCCCAACAGCGACATGGGCACCTTTACAGGAGGTGATGGACGGGGAAAACACCCAGTCACCCAAAAGGACACAGACAGCTGCGGTGGAAGACGTACGAGAGCACATCCGATCCTTCCCCCGTGTTGAGAGTCACTACACAAGAAAGGGGCACCAAGAGACAGTGCCTTGACCCTGCTCTCACCGTCACCAAGATGTACCATCTGTACAAGGTTAAAATTTCCAGGCTGAGGGAAACACTCCAGTGTCTTGTCGTAAATACAGAGATGTATTCAAATTCGGATTTCAATTATCTTCCACAAACCAAAGAAGATCGTGCCTAGTGTGTGTGAACTATGCGGCAAAACTCAAAGAAGGCGTAACAGACGATGAGGAAAAGGAATACCAGAGGCAACCCAGATGAACTAAGAGCAAGAGAGGAGAAGGCAAAAGACAGGAGCTGGCCAAACAAAATTCGTCAATCCAGTTGTTACCTCTTGACCTTCAGGCTGTTCTACCAACCCCAGCGGCCTTGTTAGTCAATTGTACCCCAAGCGCAAGCTCTCGTATACAATTTCACGGTGTATTCTCTGGCAGATGGACAGGCAAACCTGCTATGTTTGGGATGAGACAAATGGAAAGAGGGGCTCAGTGGAAATTGCCTCTTGCCTTCTTCTCTACTTCCCGTCACTTCCAGTGACAGTGAAAGAGGTTGTGCTCTATTCAGACTGCTGTGGAGGACAAAATCGCAATCAGTACTTAGCAGTAGCCATCCTGTACACCCTCGAGCAAGTTCACAATATCACTTCAGTCACCCACAAGTACTGGAGACCGGCCTACGCAGATGGAATGTGTTCTATGCACTCAGCAATTGCATTCGCACAAAAGCAAACCCTGTTTAACACTCCCAGTGGTGGGACATTTTTTCCCCATGGCGAGGCGGCACAACCCCTACACTGTCGTCCCCATTCGGTTCAGTCACATCCTTGACTTCAAGCACTGGCATCACAGGTCATCCGCAACACCAAGGTGGACAGGCAACAACAAGCGAGTTGAGCTGGTGAAGATGAAGTTGATCCACTTCAGCAAAGGCCAAGGGCACCATGTACTTCGAGTACGACTTTGATGACAGTGATTACCCCCAGCTCTGTCTCTCAACACCCTCAGCAAGGAGGAGGCAGCCATCTCTGGGCAGATCATCAAGCCTCGTTACCCGGGCAAGCTGCCCATTTCAGAGGCCAAGAAGCGACACCCGCTTTCCCTGTGTCGCTCAGGTGTTTATTCCAAGGAGCACCGCCCCTTCTACAACAACCTGCCGACCTTGGCCAACCAGGTGGACCGTCTGGAGGAAACTGGATGTGAACGACTGTGACAATTTGGGGGGGAGACAGACTAGAATTTGCTGCCAAATCTGTTTGGGGAGGGGGATGGGGAGGGGGTTGTGTGTTGTTAGCAGTCGTTACTGTTTAACTGCAGAGAACAATGATTATCACAAACAGTGTGCTGTGCTAGAATCATTTTTGAGAACAATGATTAACACAAACAGTTGTTGTTTCTAGAACTGATTTAGATTATTTATGAAAGGAAAGCTTGAAAATGTACATGTTCTGAATTTTGGAGATGGTATTTGTGAGATCGGAGTGGTATGTGATTTCACTGTTGAATAACTATAATCTTGGATGGCTATGTCTCAACAAAATATTCTTCGTCAGCGGCGAAAAGAACAGAGAAGAACAGTTGGTATGTACAGTTTTATGTCTTTTTTTGTATTTGTACATAGTTTCTTTGCAATGTTTGATTGATTTAATGTTTCTCCTCATGGGAAAAGGCACATTACTTTGTTTTTCCATGTCTTGCTGTCTATCAAGTTGAAGGAATTTTTAACTAAAAAGATTAAGTGCAAATGCATAGTTTTATCTCTAGAAAACACACTCCATTTATCTCAGAAGGAAGCTTAATAAAACTTCTTAATTCGGTTGAGGATTTTTGTCAGTATGTTGAAAGTGACCCATGCCATAAGAACCTGCTAGAGGTAATTATTTTGGATAAAGACTGATAGTCCCAGGATTGGCCAGCAATACGGGGGATAGTGCGTGCTAGAATTCAGCAATCCAAGTTGAGTACTTCTAGCAGCCACAGTGCAACCGCCCTGTTTCCTTACGGGGTGGGCTACATCTCAGTAACAGTTGTTTACACTTCTAGCAGTACAAACATGGACAGAACAGTGGGTCAAAATGCTGCTGAAATTTCTTATTTCAGTTGGTACTACCACAATTACAAAAAAATTAATGTAGGAATTTTTTCCTTACCTATTACCTCACCTTTTCACCATATGTTTACATTGAAACAAAAGTGAATTTGCAAAGCATTCCGCATCATAAGAAACATAAAATTACTGCTAAACTTTCTCTTTGTGTTTTCTTCAAAAGTGCAAAATTCAAATTACGAAGTTCTAAGCAGTCAGCCCGCGAATATATACTGACTTCCATAAAAACGCGAAAACAAAACAAGCTGAAGGTTGGGGGTGAATTTTTATTGGTCACAATTGTAACAGAGTGGAGCGAGAATTCAACGTGATTTGATTCATTACACCGGTAATGTGTGAAAATGTCATCAGCAATATGTCTTTTGTGTGGAAAATCCCAAGGTCACGTGACAAACCAGCTTGAAGTCCTAATACCGTGTGTGGCCACCATTTGCGTTGACAACTGCTTGACACCTGCGGCCCCATTGGTGGACCAGGTGGTTGATGCGTCCCTTTGGCACACCAGCCCACACATGGACGATGGCCTGGTGAAGTCGAGCCGCTGTTGCTGGTCGTGGACGCAGGAGGTCCAACGTCTGCCAAGTTCATCCCAAAAATGTTCTATTGGGGTTTAAAACGGGGACTGAGGCTGGCCAGGGCAGCACATTGACGTTGTTATGCTGAAGAATTGCTGGGTGGCCCTGGCGGTTGTGGTCTTGCATTGTCCCGTTGGAATGTCCACTTGTGTGCGCAAAAAAAGGATCGATATGGGGTTGGCACCGGTTGTGTAAACGCGTGCATTGACACCCTTCCGGACCAGACCAATGTTCTGAAAAAGACTGGTCCATGGGGTGGTAAGCCCAATTGCACCCCAATATCAAACGTTCGGGCCTTTCCCCCGGGGTCCGCTCTACCCCACAGGAGTCAGCATAGCGTTCACCAGGTCGAGCCATATTCTGACACGACCGTTCAGCCATGTCAATACAAAAGGCCTCAAACTGAGAACGTATGCGTCCCCACTCTGCCTGCGCCAGTTGATTCGGGTTGTGCCCACTGCAGCCTGTCTGCCCGGGGCTTTGGTGTTTAGTACCGGACCTCTGTGAGGACGCCTACATGCCGCCCGTTCTCCGGGAAAATGCCGCCGCATAGTGTTTGAGGTGATTCGTTGTGGAGTTCCCCGGCACCTGTCGAGCAGTGTTTAGCGGGTGTTTGCCGCCTGTCCCGCGATGGGTCGAACAAGATGGCGATCCTCTTTTTTGGGGTGGTGACCCAAGGACGGCCTGGCCGGGGACGATCATCAGTGGTACCAGCGACTCGCATGCGGGCTGCAGACGATAGATGGTAGAGATGTGGACGTTAAAGATGTTGGGGAGCTGCCCGGCACCACACCAGCCTCCAGATGGCCTAGGGGACGATTGCGTTCCCCTTTCTCATAGTCTTGGCATCTTCGTTTGCGTTCAGGACGGCAAGTCGTTACTGAACTTGTAGCGCGGCTTTATAAGGCTGCATGCCTGCGTACTTGTCGCTGGTTAACTTTGCTCTGCATGGTGTGCACGTGCCTCACATGCAGCAAACCAGTTTGCCATTTTTGTTGACTCTCCAATGCCGGGAATGATGTGTTGCTCACACAATTTTTTCTCTGCACGTGAGTCTTGGACCCATACAACTTGCCACAATGGTTCAATATTGTATATTCACTCCTTTTCACCCGAAAAATAGCCTTTCAAATTTTCGCGTTTTTTTTATGGAAGTCAGTATATATATTAATTATATCTATATCTATATATATATATATATCATATATATATATATGTGTGTGTGTGTGTGTGTGTGTGTGTGTGTGTGTGTGTGTGTGTGTGTGTGTGTGTGTAAGTGTGTGTGTGTGTGTGTGTGTGTGGTGCGTGCGTGCGTGCGTGCGTGCGTGCGTGCGTGTGTGTGTGTGTGTGTGTGTGTGTGTGTGTGTGTGTGTGTGTGTGTGTGTGTGTGTGTGTGTGTGTGTTTATGAACTTTAAATGCAAAATACGACACAAGAATTCCAAAAAGAGGGTCCAAACATTAAATATTTTTAGAAAGTTGGAAACGCGCATTTCCATACTTGGGTACTCGGGTTTGTAAACAAAAGCATACATAACCACATGGAAACATTAATTAAGAAAAGGAGACAGAAAACAAGAAAGAAAGAAAGAACGAAGGAAAACATGAAAGCGAAAAAGAAAGAAAGAAGCTCTGACACCCTTGCAACCTGGACAATTCCAAGAGAAATAAATTAAACCATATTTGCCCATTGTTCCTTTTTAGGGATGGTAGATAAAACGGTCATTGGCATTAACACTGAATGATAGTTTTGGTTTATATGTTTACATGTATTACCACTGAATGATAGTTTTGGTTTATAATTTTACATGTATTAACACTGAATGATAGTTTTGGTTTATATTGTACATGCATTAACACTGAATGATAGTTTTGGTTTATATTTTACATGCATTAACACTGAATGATAATTTTGGTTTATATTTTTACATGCATTAACACTGATGATAGTTTTGGTTTAAATGTTTACATGCATTAACACCAAATGATAGTGTTGGTTTGTTGGTTTATATTTTTACATGCATTAACACTGAATGATAGTTTTGGTTTATATTTTTACATGCATTAGCACTGAATGATAGTGTTGGTTTATTTTTTACAAGGACAAGGAAGGTGGTGCATATGATCCACAACTCTTTGTATTAGTGCTTTCCCCTATATGTGTTTGGTGGAAGCAGCTATTGCAACGTGTAGGATGTTTTTTTTCTTTCTCAGTTATGAGTCACGATCAAAGTTAGCTCCAAAGCTGTTTTTGTTGTAAAGAACATTTTTGTACACAATTGATGATATAACGTTGATTTTTTCATAACAAAGAACTCATTTTCTTCTTCTTACTATAAATGAATTTCTGCTGATTTTTGTCTTGGTTAAAAGAGGCATCACTTTCATGGAAGATCAAAAGGAATGAGGGTTCTGTTTGTCACTCTCATCATGGTTTGTGCTCAACAAACGGCACACATTCATCAAGTAGCTTGAAAAGTAGTGTGACTACAGGCAGAAACTGAAACGTGAAACAAAAAAATATAATTACCGACCCGAACCAGTCGCTGTGCACCTCAACCCTCCCTAACACAACATCAATCGTGTCAAAGTCCTGGAGTTCTGGCAATCGCACAATGACAGCTCTGAGTGTGCCATGCAGGAACCCCATCTTAGTGCCGGACTGGGGACCCTCCGTCCACTTGTGTCAGCATCCAGAATTAGCGTGCACCTGTCCAGGCCCGCATCATTAGCCCACAGAACTCTCCACAGACACACAACCACACCACCCTTCATTTACGTCCTAAAATTAACGTTACAGCTGTTTCCTTTTCTCTCCTTGTTTTATTATGTATATCTTCATCAATCTGATCTGTACCTACTCATGTTTTCACACCATTTTCATACACTCATTCTCTTTAAAATACATTCTTTTTTTTACATGTCTTTTGTTCCCCTCCCCCTCCCTGCCCCAATTGTCAACCGTTTTTTCTGGTTCTACAGTAGTTTTAACTTTTACTCACTACGTATCCTTCAATTATCATCATTATTATTATTATTATCATTATTACTATCATTATTATTATTGTCATTGTTATCAATGTTGGTGTTCTTGTTATTATTTTCATTATCATATCATTATTGTTGTTACTGTTGTTGTTGTTGTTACTACTAATGGTAGTAGTAGTAGTAGTGATAGTGTTTTTGTTTTTACTATTGTTATAATTACTATTTTTATCATCATCATCATCATCATCATCACACCACCACCATCATCATCATTATCATCATCATCATTGCTACTAATACATTTCCTGTTATGTTTATCTTTTTGGTGATCAATAGCACAAAACCTAACCATGTAGCGTGTTAAGTCGATAACAAAAAAAACAAAGAAAGAAAAGAAGGGAAAAAAAGAAAAAGAAAACAGGAAAAGGCTAAGGAGAAGTGACATAATCAACAGCATCATTCATAATGCACATATAAATCAATTTTAGAGTGTCCATGTGATGTATTCGAAAGAAAAAGAAGTTCGACGAATATGATCAAACCCCTTGGTTAATTAGATAATAACGGGGTCATCCCGAAAGATCCCCGCACCGATAGATCCCCGCACCGAACCGATAGATCCCCGCACCGATAGATCCCCGCATCGGTAGATCCCCGCAAAGGTTAGGGGTAGGGGTAGGGTTAGGGATCTATTGGTGTCGGGAGCTATCGAGGTGCACCCGATATAACAACCCACCTGCTCCCTTTCTCCTTGTACAGACTTTCACATTCGATTTTGTGCTTTGCTTTGTGTTTTTCTTTTCAAAATGTTTACACCACCGAGACAATGATGACACAGTGTAGGCAGCGTTTCGTGTTTCTCAGAAAAGCAAGAAAGTTCGTTCTACCTCAAAGCAAAACACCGACACAGTCTGTGACCCCTCCCCACCTCCCTTTCCCCTACGATACTCCATCTACGCAGCATATGTGTATTTTTAGTTTCGAAATATTTTGTCTGAGGACCAGTTCTAGGTAAAGAAAGGCTGTGCCTTGAAGCGAAAGTGCGCGTATGCCCTTGCATATTTACACACACCCACGCACGCACGCACGCACCCACGCGCGCACGCTCGCACACGCGCACACACACACACACACACACACACACACACACACACACACACACACACACACACACACACACACACACACACACGCAAGCACGCACGCACGCACGCAAGCAGGCACGCACGCTGCACACGACACACACAACACACACACACACACACACACACACACACACACACCACACACACACACACACACACACACACACACACACGCACACACAGTCAGAGTTGTGACTGTATCTATGTTCTTGTTCAGGTTTCCATGTCAAATACTGCCATTCTACAACCAAACCAGTATTCAGTGATTTATGTTTTTACATCACTTAGAGTCTATGCCTCTCTTTTTCTAGCTACAACCCCACCTCCCCACCCGTGTGTGTGTATGTGTGTGTGTGTGTGTGTGTGTGTGCGTGCGTGCGTGCGTGCGTGCGTGCGTGCGTGCGTGCGTGCGTGCGTGCGTGCGTGAGTGTGTGTGTGTGGTGTGTGTGTGTGTGTGTGTGTGTGTGTGTGTGTGTGTGTGTGTGTGTGTGTGTGTGTGTGAGTGAGTGAGTGTGTGTGTGAGCGTGCGTGCGTGCGTGCGTGCGTGCGTGCGTGCGTGCGTGCGTGCGTGCGTGTGTGTGCGTGCGTGTGTGTGTGTGTGTGTGTGTGTGTGTGTGTGTGTGTGTGTGTGTGTGTGTGTGTGTGTGTGTGTGTGTGTGTGTGTGTGTGTGAACGTGCGCGTATAAGCGCTTGTAATCTTATAGATAGACATTTTTATTTCTTTCGTCTAAACTGCCAGCGTATGCGGAAGTCTATGTGTCCCCTGATATAAATGACACCTTTCCCTCCTCTTCTTCCATTCCTTCTTCCCTTCTCTGTTGTCTTTTCACTTTCTTTTCTTCTGTTTGTCTTCATTTATTTCAATATATAGAAAGAACAACAAAGCAGCAAATTCATATCCCACAGTCGTACCGTCAAGAACTCTTCAAGTTCTGACGTGATGTTCCCGTGTAACTGGACTAACCTTCTGAATTACTTTCAGTTCAACAAAACTGCATTCATTTGTGAAGGTCACGTAACTGATCATTTAAAGTGTGTGAATTTGTGTGCGTTTGTGTGTATTTTTCATAATAGGTAGAACTGTCATATCTTAAACTTGTCGTCTGAAAGACAAACGCATTTTTGTTGTTGAATATTTCATTATCAATGTGTAACATTATATAGTTTACATAGATCAAGCCATACACATAAAGTTCACTAGTAATCACAAACACACGCGCGCGGGCGTGCACGCACAAAGAGAGAGAGAGAGAGAGAGAGAGAGAGAGAGAGGAGAGAGAGAGAGAGAGAGAGAGAGACAGAGACAGAGACAGAGACAGAATGAATGAATGAATGAACGTTTATTCATATAAGCCTTAAATCTTTCCCTAATGTCATGAGTTTATTCAAGTGTTGCTATCTACAATCTATCAAAAACAAAACCTTGCTACAAAGGCATTTACGTTTCCCACAGCTTAACTTAACCACACCTCATCAAAACCATTGCTAAACCCACACAGTGATTTCTACTTCTTCTTTCTTCATGAATCTAAATCATTTCCCATTTTGAATGCTAAGTAAGGTAACCTTACCTATGTTCGTCTATATGCAATAGTCTACGGCATGTGTCTGTGTTTGTGTATGCACATATGGTCTTTACCAATGGCATGGAAAAGATTCCCTTTCGTACCCTTCCCCTTCAGAAGAAACGCTTTCTGTTGTAGACGGGGAAATATCGTCCTAGGGGAATATTGAGCAGAAGGAATATCGGACAAGCTGAGGAGTGTTGACCAGGGGGGAAATCTCAAGCAGGGAGAGTATCCATACGCTTCCAGTTGGAAAACGAAGGGAGTAATGTTTGCGTGGAATGTGTAGGCCAATGGTTGATTTGACATGAACACATCAATGCACAGGCCAGTTCACTATGTTTGGTTCTATGACAGTATCTCACTCTCCCTGTGCTAATCCAAATGTGGAGTTTAGGCTGTAGGTCTGACTGGACTTAAGAGACGTTCCCTCTTTCTGTCCCCTTGCTGTCAAGTTAGTGGCTCTTACACACCACTTCAGTGTTACAATTTACTGCTTTTGGCTTCCCGTGGTTATGTATAACATCTGATTTTCTGTGTTAAGTTCTGTGTAATATATATGCCTGCAGTTAAGACACCCACTTTTAAAACTGGCAACAACGGTGTGCTACAGATCTCGATACACAAACCTTTGCCCAATTTCAAACTGAGTCAACTTGCCTGTCCAGACTTCTGGCCGTTTCATTGCAAGATGAGGACCGTAAATTCTGTATAGGAAAAACTCAAGGGAGAGCCTTTGACCGCTAATCTTCAGAGAAGGACCCCCCCACCCCCCCCCCCCCCCCCACCCCTCAGACAGGTGTTTTCAGCTCTGAACTCCTCCACTGAAAGGGGCAAGGGCTCTCCAACGTCATGACGCCCTTCTACTGCCAACCTTTTTTTTTACCCGCGCTGCTGGGATATGGAACCCACAACTTTGTGGATGGGTGGGCGACTCAAGCGTGTCTTTTTAGACAGATGTCTTACCCGATTGCTAGAATGGAAAATTTAAAAAGAATTATGAAGTCACGTTGTTCCTCCTCGACCACATCCATCGGGAACCTATTATTTTCGCTGCCTCGTGCCTTTGCCTTCATGTTCAGTCCCTTCTTACCTGAAATCCCGAGCTGAATCTGAAATCAGACTGAAAGTTATTAGAATTACCACGTCAATGTCTTTGTTGTAGCATAGAGAGTGAACATTGTCGATCAAATTTTTAGAGGTTTCACAACCCTCTGATTTTGAAGTGGGTAAAGAACAGGCAAAACACGGAGGTCTAGCTCAACCGTCTCACTCGTTTTCGACCGGTTGAATCGACCCCGCTTTTTCCCTGATTCTCTGACAATAAAGACTATCAATAACCAAAAAACTAACGATTAATCTACAACAAACATACTGTGTAGGGTTATCCGTTATCAATACATAATGTGCTAAACTTTTCAATTTCAGTTTTTGCATAATCCTATGTTTTTCCTGATCGTTTTCAATAACACATTTTCACGTAAACAAACAATCTTCAAATGAGTCACTGTCTTTCATGTAAAATAACACAATCAGTCCTTTAATTGTTCTCTAAAGTCTTTAAACTTGAGTATATAAATTTGGCATAAAATCCACACACTTATCCCAGCATGGTCTTCCACTGAAGAGCTAGTTTACGGACAAAGTGTTTCTCTTTTTAACAAAAAATGTCTCTTTCTGCTGAACAGTCCTCTATAATAAATATGTCTGCATTTCCTTCAAACAATATAAAAAGCGTTCTAGACACGCACTCAGTTTATTGCGAGCTTTAACTAAAAATATTTATCATCAGTCCATATAAACCTTCAATCATGATATGCTTTGTTCCATTTACGTGTTGGGCAGAAAATCACAATATGATCAAAAATTAATAACGATAAACTTGTTTGTAAAAGGTCGAGACAATATTGTTATTCACAACCAGTTTTGTTCCACAAATTAATGAACCATGAGGGGTTTTTGTCATAAAGTTTAACAGCTTCATAGTTGATAGAACAAACTTTTTAATCTAATCCAGTTATTGTTTTTATCAAGCACTCTGTTAACACTTGTTCAGTATAATAAAATCCATAAGATTCTAAATGTGTAGATTAATCCAATTCAGTCTGTAAGATTGTTTTCTATTTATACTTAATATTATTTTGTATGGTTGTTGTTATGACCTTAATATCCCACACCATTAGAAGAATGACGAACAGTAACTTTAAGTTTTTCAACGTCTAAGTTTGCCAGCTAATTAGAATTCCTTTAGAAGGACGTCACAACGCCCACAACCCCATCCCTTTCACAACTTTTAAGACATGAAATTGCAAATATCATTGTGAACGCATCTCCTAATTTTCCTTGCGGAATGAACTGTAAATCTTGTAGAAGCTCCTTTAAAACCGTTTCTCTCTGTGGAGGATGTACTGTTTTTTCCCATACGGCGATTATTCAATCTCTTTCCGACCTAATGTCATCTGGCATAAGACTTACATAAGAAAAGGGCCAGAGTTGAATGCTTTTCTGAACTTTTTGACGGCCAAAAAATGTAAATGGGCTTATAATTCAAATTTTATTTCCCATTCTAAATATGTTCCAATTGCCATTTTGAGTCAGGTTTTCGAACTACTATTTTATATTCATACTGACCAACATATAGTGACTTCTAGATTGCGCAGACTGTTCTAGTTTTAGGAAACTTTTTGGTCAGTCGCCAACCCTTTGCATTTATCATCACCATCTTAGTGTACACAAAACCATACAAAGCGCCTATTCTGCACACCAATCTGTTCAAAGTTCCGCAACGTCTCAAGGTCTCTTTAAATTCTAAAGTTATACACCTCACAGGGCGCTAATGTAACACCTAGATCTTCTGGCCCCCGCGACATTTTTTTAGTACACTTATTTTTTTTATTTCCAAACAATGTGCAGGTTATCACATTTTACAACATATTCCTTTTTGTCTGTGATCATTCTATCAATGATCCACCTCCCACAACTAATCTATTAACTGTAAATTAGGAAATGTAAAATCATAATTGCAATATGCACTATTCCCTGAATGGAAGAGCTCAAAACAGTTGAGGCTCTCCATCATGTAAGTTTTCATCAGTGCTACCTCGTCCAATGAACATAGAGAAATGAATGTAATGCAAGAATGAAGCGGGACTTTCCCCCTCATAATTAGTTGAGTCCTGGTGAAAACAATAAATCTTTGAGGTCCTAGTGTTAGCTCTAAAGCCTAACATTTTAGCTAGCTCTTTTAACAAAAAGAAAAAAAAACAATAATGTGCATCTTCAGGTTTGAAATGTTAATATGTTTTTTTAGAATTTGCATTGTTAAGTTTGAGAGGAGATTGACAAAGTTACTCAATGCTTCTTTTTAGTGAGCAAAACCCCGTATAACCATCAGGGGTATTGTTAACTGGCTAATAAAGTTTTCTTGCCCTTGCCATATTTTCTAATCTTATTATTCTATCTTGGTTTCGCTTATATTAAAACCATACGACATTGTAAAAAATTCATGGAGTGCGACCATTTTGTTCCGCAATCGTTATCAATAGCATGTTCTAAAGAACGACGGACTGTCTTGAGTTTTATAGTGACACAAACATAAATTTTAACGAAATAAAAAAGAGCGCGTTCAATATAAAATACTAATGCAAAATATTCTGTTGGCCGCACTACAATGTAAAAATATAACAACTGACAACCCTCTGAATTTCGTGACCCCAGACTATCGCTTTTCCAAGTAAAGGTGGAGTACTCCATTAAGCAGATATCTTAACCCTCCAATTAAAACAGACTACATCGCTGAAAGATTGGTTCAAGTCATACGATGCAGATTTATCCGCACCAGTTTAAACTTTGCTTTGTTTTGTCAATCAACTGGGTTGGAGTGTCGTATGGCTGATCATTTAACTCACTCCTGACCTTTGTGAAGTCAGGTGTACAGATTTCATTTTTATTACCACCTTCAACTATTTTGACTGAACAGCGACGCCATTACCAAATGACAAACCGTTTCATCCAAATCAGCACCCAAATAGACATGAATGCTATTTGAAAGGATTTGTCACGAATTCATCTTAATGTTTTAGAACAGACATTAGACAAAAGTCGAACTTAATCAAGGCTTAGGCAACCCTTAATTTGTGGGCGTGCACAGAAAGTATAACTATGACTGGAAACCTCCTTACACATCTTTTCACTTCAGGCACAGGCATTCACCTCGGGTCCATAGAGCAAGATCATCAAACAGCATGGACAACATTTATCTTCGACACATTCTGAGGGCCTAACACAAGCGGGAAATACGAAAAAAACACCTTATTCGTACTTACGTTGGTGTTGCTAGGTTCGCAAAGCACAGACAAGTCGATCATAACTAATTCTTCTACAGGCTTTGAAATGCACACAAACAATACATAGGCAAATTTAAGAGGGACGCCATTAATTCCTACAGTTGATTGAGATACAAGGTATAAAAATGTACCAAAATTTTACAATACGCACGAGATCAAAGTAGACTTTGCTGTTTGCTCTTGTTTATAACATGCTGCCTTCAGACCTCAGACTCCAGATAGGTACAATATAAACAACAATAATGAAATCCTTGTGGCAGGCATGAACAAGAAGGTCGGAACAAACGACAAAAATTCTGAGCCCAGGTAATATTACAAACAAAACAACAAACACGATGACCCCCCAAGACTAAGGTCATCCACTCCCTGAGGACCAAAGCCCAAAGACAAGTTGAAGACCTAGACTCTGTTCGTGATGAACAAAGAATATAAAAGACAGCCGCAAGTTGTTGGTTTAACTGGCCTGATTAACTCTTTCTTTATCTTACAAATATAACCCAACTATTAAGAAACTAATGCCCATAATGCTCGGCCATAAAGCCAACTACTTTGCTTGCAGTAGACAAAAGCCAGCTAACGATACTCCCTAATATACCAGGCAAAGAGTCTATAGCTTTTACCATGCTAATATTTTAATAAACTCGCAAGATGATCAAGTAGTTTTTTTAAAACCCATCGATTATCAGGAGATGGGCGTGGAGGCACGACTTTGACCACCGTCCGCCATAAATAGCCATCACCAGTGAACTTATTGCAAATCCTAAGGCTGTTATAACGCTTATATGTGACTCCCTGCTCTCAAAACAGTGTACTTATTCGTTCTGCTAGCGTTGTGTCTTCAAATAACATATCTTCCGATAGTTTTCTTATACTGCTCACTTTGATTCGGAATTTGTTCTCGTTAAATAAGACAAAGCTTCTAGTCTTGCTGATCTTTGTTGTTCAAGATCTTTTAGTTTTGGTTATTTCTTTTCTTTAACACCACGCCCTAAGTGGCGTCCATCAGCCTCAAAACGAGTTTTTCTTTTTCTCTTTTTATATCCACATCTAGTACAAACCCAGATTTGCTAAATTGTTTTCCTAATTCACCTCTACAACGGATCTTAAAGTACGAACAAGGGCTACTAAGTCTCCTAGGTAGCCGATGTTCGTGTATAGTTTTTAATGCCCTGTTACTTCATCTTCAGTGAGTTCGCTCCTACTGTATTATTACAATATTTGACAGCTGTTGATATAAAACTTCAAGTTCCCATGTGTTTGATTTGGTTATCTGCGGGAGTTCCTTGTAGTGGTTTTTTAGTTTTAGCACCTGCCTCCCTATCTAATCTGGTTTAGTAAGGCCAAGGCGATTTCGAACTTCACAACTGAAGGTGTTTATTAGATTGTAACCCATCCCAACAAACTTTGATGAGTCCGTTTTATGTGTGTAAGCTGAAAGGTATGTCCTTGCTTTGTTTTTTTACATACAAATGGTCCTCTTTTTACTTCAAAAACATCAGGTATATTGTTTCGTCGGGAGGATCTAGTACCTACACTTAGGTAAATTATCAGAACCTTACTTTCATGTTAATTCACTCCTTGGACGGCCCCCCTCTAATTCATCCCGCAATGAGAACGTCGAGCGATGCGGGGTCAAAGGAGTCCATTTCAAACCATGTCCGGGGGGCGTCCTGTAAGATCATTAATATCCATAATCTTCTTCAACCTCCAATTCCCTGCCATGTTTTTAAATAATTAAACTTTTTATTATTGTTTAAAAAAAATGGCACAAGTATATTTTCGCTTCTTGGCCCAATAAAGTCTGAAAAAACCCCATGTCTGTGAAGGGAAATAAACGAATATTACTGTATCCAAATAATCCAGCTACTATTGAAAGCAGACCAAATTCTTACTATTAGTTTCCTGACCTAGGAGCGGATGATTTGTATTGTGCCAGGCTCTGCACGCTTACTTTAAACTATAACTCGCTTCAACAACAGACCCAAAGAATCATTGTCCAGAATTTTTGGGCGGGCAATCCTAAGAAAATTTCGTAAAACTTGAGGAAAGAATATTTTCGTTTAAACAATGCAGATAGAACATATTATTAACCTAATCTGATCTATGCGAACCGCGATGAAAGGGAAGATCTTGGCGTTTTCAAGGAATCGCAAAGAAGAAGCACTACAACTTAGAATAGCACGGCCGAACTCGCCCCCAGATGTATAAAAGCAGCAAAAAGGCTTAGCTCAAATTTGGCGTATATGAAATCTCTTTTTTTTCCATTCCCCTAGATTATGAGTGTTAAAAAGCGCATGCTCCATACTACAAGAGCAATTAAAAAGACAGGATTGTCATACTAAACTAACTTTTACTTTAAAACAAACTTGGTAATCAGATCAACAGACGCCGAGCAAAGTCCAGCAATTATGACATCTCGATAGAGTTTTGACGTTGTTAGCAAAGATAAATTAGCAGGGCTGATTGATCAACAATATAGTCACAATTAGTAATATATTAACTAAAACGTGGCGCCCTCATTCCACATATCCTAAAAGCAGGGCAGACGCAATATGGACTTTTAATCCTAGCGTCGCAGTAAAATCGCTTAAAGTATTTTATTGCTGTGTGAAGGACTGAAGAAACCTTACGTCAAGAGCAAGTAAACAGTTTTTTAATCCAAAAATAACGAAAGTGCAATGTACAAATTGCAGGTAGTCCTAAACCAAATCTACGCTAGCGGATTAGACCTTATCACAATTTGACGAAATAAGAAAATTGTTTGGTGTGGGAGGGGCCGAATCCAACAGCAGACCTTGCGTCTACAGATCATCACCTTCACAGTGTTAGCTTGATGAATATTTAACATCAAAATACGGTATATGGATTGACCTAAGGTCACAGAGGATAATGAGTTGCAAGGAAGTGGAGAACGGTTAAAGACGTAAACCATTCAAATAGAGAAAGAAAAAGAAAGCCGCAAAACAGCTTAATGTACAATAGATTTATTAATTTGAAGCACAGCTGGAAGAATAAAAGAAAAGATTAGCCATACCCGAATACTAAATTATTTTATTTTAAAAAAAGCATGAATGATTTGACGTTTAAACCAAAAGGTACCTACAACCCAGAGTTATCCAAAAGAAGGGATAGTACAAACCCCCTGACATAAAAACCTTGTAGACTAACCACATTACGCAAAGCAAAACAAAAACTAGATCCGGACCTTTCAAAATACAGCAAAACCAAACGACTGAATTCTGCTGCCTTAAATGCGTTACATATGATAATACTGGAGCACGACTATACGTGCAGTAACTGCAGGAACGAGTGTTGTCCTCTTAGCAACGGGCATAGGCCGTACCCGCAGCTTTAACACTAGGCGTTGTCCTTTACTCTTCGGCCCATGTGCTCATAGCTGTAGGTGCTGCTGGCAAAAAAATAAAAACTAAACTCCAAAAGTACACCAGCTAAGTTTCAACTAATAACAGCTAAACTTAGTTCCTTTAAGCAGATTATAAATTAAGCCCTAGCTACTCAAACATTCACGGATGAAGAATTTAATCGTTTACAGCCGATTTTGATGACTACAAACGACAAAAGTTTGGATCATCAAAGAAAGGCGAGGACAAGTTTATCTCAAACATCCAGACCCGAGCAAATAAAAAAGGAATGCTAAAAAAAGTAAACGAAACATTAAACTGTTCTACACAGGCTCCCATTAACAACGCCAAAAGGGTGTTTTTATACTTAAGTTTATGCGTCCAAAACACCAAATACCAATCGATATTGATTAATAAATTTTTTTTGATATTAAACATAATTGAGTTAGAAAAGAAACACAGCATGGATAAAACATATGAAGGTCCAGACGAAATAGTTTTGAAGCAATGCAAGACGAATTATCAAGAGCACTGAATGATATTGATTATATAATCATTAAACCAGCAAACGTACAGGCAAGTGTTGCTCATGCTATTTCTCACGTTCCAGGTAAACTAAACAATAGACCCGCCAGTTAAAGAATGTTAGCTGTTTTAATCAGACTATATAACAATAAATGAAGAAAACCAAGAAGTCTGGGTCTCAACTAACAACCAGACTAATCTATCTCGATAATGACTTAACACCGGATAGGGCAGACCAGCTGCTTACACACTTTGATGTTGCCGCTGCAGAAGCCAAAATGATAGGCTCTGGTTTGGTCAGAGGCAAATCATAGAGATCAGATAAAACAGGCTAGTAAGCCGATTGATGATACGGCTTACCTTCCCTACCTCCACAATATTAGCAAAAAAAGTAGGTTCTAACCAAAAGACAACAGCCACCAAAAGTTTATGTGGTGTGTATCTCGCAAGGCTGCAATAACGTCCGCAACAAACCCGAAGAGTGTCCTAACACTTGGGATTACAACACATGATCTATAAACTATAGTGGAACATCCATTCCTGTTGGTAATAGACAAAATTGATCCGTTTGCAGAACAAAACAAACCAATAACAGTTAATGATACACATGGGATGAAGAAAAAATTTGGTGCCTATTATAGTGTCCACGAACATCCAACAAAAGGCTAAACCAGACAAAAGCCAAGTTGACTATACTACAAATGTTACAACCATCGGTCTACACATTACACATGATAACGCACAATGAGTATTATTGGACGCCTACTTCACAGCAAAAAAATAAACAAGAATTCTGTAGAAAATGTTTACCACAGAATTCCATCTTTTCAAGCCGCGAGCGAACAAATAAAACATTGTATCGCCAGTAGCTGTAATACAGAACTAATTACACCCCCAGAAGGCAGAAAAGAAAAGTTTAAGAACTGAAAACGGAATTCCAAATTCTCCATACATTGTATACGGCAGACTGCGAATCACTCATTGTATCCTTAATGAAGGGTCCAGCGCCACAAAAACTATCGAAAAACAGACTTCATGAGTAATCATCAGATATGTTCATTTGCCTTTCAATTATTGTATAGGTCGGATGGCGGCTCATACAACGCCAAATTATACAGAGGACCAATGCGGCAAGAAGATTTTTACAGCGCAAAGCAGCAAGTGCGTAATGATTGTATCTAATAATCTGCATTATCTGGAAATCATGATGACGCCTGAAGACCAACAACAGTATGACTCAGTCCACTCACAGTTTGAATTGTGATTTCTGCCTCTCATCAGATCGGCGAATACCAACAAAAGAGACCATATCCCATTAGTGGAAAGATCAGAGGAGCAGCGCACACCAACTGCAAACTACACTAACGAATTGACCAAAAGACCGGAAGATGCCAGTAAACTTACATAACTAGCGAGGTTAGACGACTCTCAGAGCTTATAGAATGAAGAGCAGTGGCAATGCCTTCAGTGGTGTCTGCATTGCACAGTCTTCATAAAAGGTACATGGTTTTCACTTTAAATAACATGTCATTTAATGACTCAAATGCAGCACATGATGGGTTCATTAGAGTCACTAGCTATGTCCTTAAAGTCCATGCCCCAATAACGAAGAATATTTTGACCCACGCTTGTTAGAAAGGGAGTTTACCCGTATGAGTACATGACCAGTTGGAAAGGTTTGATAAGATACACTTCCCATAAAGGCGCGTTCTCTTTCTAGTCTTAGAGAAAGGACATTCATGATTCTGATTACCAGCAAGCACAGTGCTTCAGAAGTTAGAGTGGTAAAACGATGGGAGACTATCAATGATACAAACTTAGAAGGCAATGTAATGTTTGTTGGCGGACGTCTAGAAAAATCTCGAAATACCTGCATGAACAGTATGCCTGGAACCCCTCATAATATATCTGCGCCCGGATATTGGGATGCATTCATAAAGTTTACTGGAGTACAGAAATGACTTTAATGTCTGACCTGCCAATGATTCAGATGATTGAAAAACGATTGCGTGTGAGGAATTAGTAATGGCGTCTCATCATTACGTAAAGCAAACAACAAATACTTGGACGACTATGATCCAAGTAAAGGTCTAACTAACTCATTGTATTAGATGCGAACAAACTGTATGGATGGGCTATGGCGCAATCACTTCCCATTACGTAACATTAAAATGCACCCAAGAAGACCACCCGAAAACATATTCAAAATGCATAAAAAGTTGGTTGGCAGTTTGACGCCGGGTCACAGCGAGTTTCATTCTAGAAGTTGACTTAGGAAATCCTCATGACTCTCCCCATGACCTGCATAAATGACTATCCATTAGCTGCAGAAAGTCAAAGAAGAATCCGACAAGAGAGCACCCTAAACTTAGTAGCCAAATCATCGGGCAAAAAAAATTATGTCAGTCATTACAGACTTCTCCCATTATTATTTATGACATGTTTTGAAGTTGAAACAGATCATCGAAATAAAGTCTTTTGATCAAGAACAGTTCATGAAACCATACATCATGAATAACACTGATCTCAGAACTACATTCCACAGATGCTTCGAAAAGACTTTTTCAAGCTGATGAACCACAGCTTTAATGGAAAGACTAAGGAGAATCCACACAAGCGCAAAAAGATGTCAATTAGTCCACCAAGAGAACGAAGCCATTAAGCAGACTTCAAAAAACCCTAATTATCATTACTTCAGAAGATTTCAATGATCCGCGGCTTTTTTGGCTTAATGATGAAAAAAACGAAATGTCACATTGGAAAACCCGTTTATATTGGGTACAAACTGTTTTTAGAAATATCAACTTATGATGTTAGAATTTCTTTATGACTACACTTTAAAACCCTGTAAAACCAGATCCAGAAGTAACTTTACCCAGATACAGGATAGTTTTGTATATAAAATATCCTCCCTACTGAAGACATCATAAAGACATGAAATAGAAGTAGCTAAAGTGCATGCAGGATGTTGTATGACACATCCGAATACCCTAAAGATTCGCCTTTGCATTCAATTACTAACAAGAAGGTTTTAGGAAAGATGAAGGATGAATTTCTGGAAAGGTGAATTAAAAGTATGATGGTTTAAGGTCGAAAATGTACAGTATACAAAGCCAGGAGTAAAACCATTAAAGAAAGCTAAGGGAATATCTCGCCCCGTGTTGTGCAGTCGAACCAATCGCATGCAACACAAAGAAGCATTGTTAACCACTAAGACTTTTCATCATGACAACGTAAAACAAAAACCTGCGATCTAATCTACATGAGATCAACCCAACTGTTGTAACAAAGGTGAAGTTCATTAGATAGAACAAACACAAAACGTGGTGTTTGTTAATCCAGCGTTTTCATAATGCATATGGACATTGGAGAACAGTATAATTAATAACATCTTCACCGGAGAGTTTATATTCAGGCACATATTTTTCCTGAAATTTGATTTAGAAGATCAATCACCACAACTACCAATATATTATTTCCAATTTTTCTTATTTCAGTGACCGGTGCTCGAATTTTTTTTATAATTCAAAATATTCTTTTCCTCCATATTATGATAGTTAAAAATATAGGTTTAGGGCTGGAAAGTGCTCAGCCATCAGCCAGTGCCAAGGAATCCTAATAACTGATTTTCTTTACAGCAGAAACGTATCATTTGATTTTTGCATTAAATTTCCCAAATACAAAAAACCCCCAAATATCTCGAAAATTTCCAAGGGCCCTCTTTATTTACCTTTTGCTTCCGTTTCTTTCTTTTGGGCTTCCATTTTAGACACAAAATATTATGAAATTAAAATTAATTAAGAAACGGGAACTGTTTGGGGGATATTGAGTTCTCCTTTACAAAAAATTTTTGAGGACGGTTGTTTTTGCATTTCTCGTAAATATACCGGCGGGTTTATTTTCAATTCTTTTTATTTCATATGGATCAACGCTCCAAACTGGATCGGTTGCCCAATGTGAGTGTCCCCCTTTTCTTCCCCAAATAAAGGTACCTTTCTTTTTAAAACCAAACTAATATTTGCTGGGTGAACTGGAGTCTTTAGCAAAAATTTTTTTGTTTGTTTTTTGATTTGTACTGTTTAAAGGGCCTTTAAATTCTTCTTATTCAGCGCGCAAAACTGGGGCAGTCTTCTAACCCTTCGGTTTGCAAATTTTCAAAAACTCTCTGTATACTGTAGGAGAAAAGCTTTTACTAAAATTTTGGGTTAAAGTTTCAACTAAAACCTGTGATCTGTGAACTCCCGGGGGCCCCTTTTTTAAAGGGAACTCTATTTTTAAAAATAATTACACTTGGCTTTAAAATTTTTTTCCATCACAACTTTAACATGCAGGGGAAATTAAAGGACCTCGTTGGTAAACAGTTAACGAAAGCAACAGCAGAACACTCTTTTGTGTTAATGGTTTCCCCTCTTTTACCTTGAAGATGCAAAACTGTGAGGGGTACTTAAATCTTTTTTGTCTAATCGATCATGGGAAAAATAAAGATCCCCTTTTAGGGGGCGTTCGGTATTGTTTCACAAATGGGCTTGTTTCGTCCCAGGTCAGGGAAATAAATTCCAAATCGCTTGTTTTAAAACCAATCCTTTCTTTTTTTCACGACCCCGCTGCTTGGGTTTCTTTTTTATTCCCTGATTCCCTTCCAATATCCTTTGGGAATAATAGATTTGTTCTTTTTTTTTTCACCAAAAATTCCAACAAAATACACGACGGTCAGCCAAAACAAAAACACGATTTCTTGCATCTTTTTTTTTTTTCTGAGGGATGATAAAATTTCTAATTTGGGGGGGGAATGTCTCGATTGGTTTTCCCTTACAGATAATACCTTTTATCGCTTATCAACCTTAAAGTGTAAGCGCATCCCCCTTTTTTTCAGTGTTTATTAAATAAAACAATGAAAAATTCTCTGCTTTTTCAAGCGACTTGTGCGCAGCTAGTTGCTCCCACTTTGTTATGTCTTTTTCTCCCCCATCATCCGTATTTACTAAATCGTTACTTCCGCTAAAAGCAAGCGCATTCCCACACCCGCCTTCATCATTACGATGAAGCCATTTTTTAAAATGTTTTTTTTTACATATTTATATTTTTTCGGGAAAATTTTTGCTTAAAAAAAATTTTCGTGGAAAATGAACTGTAAAAATAGAAAACATTTTTGCAGTCTTAAAATCTTTTTTGCCAAATCTCCCGGGTTTTGGGGTTTTTAACAGGCTTTTACCAGCATTGTGATCCTACATTAGACCTCCAATACGCAAAGGTATACTGGGTTGGGCGACGTTTTTTGGGTGCTCATTTTGAAAAAAAAATAAAAAAAAATTTAATAAAAAAACATAAACGGATGATCTACTGAGCTACAGAGGGGCTACCAGTTTGGACTTACAAAAAAAGAATTAGATAAAGCTATTACCCCAAAAAAGGAGGGTTGTATTCTTGCACTTTGGGAAACAAAACGTTCCTCGGACAAATTCAGCATAAACAGATTCAACAGATGCCCACAAACATTATAAAACATAACGGGGAGAAGCCAGCGGGTCGAAATGGTAAAAAGTGTCGGACAAACGGTTCTTTAGTTTAACCTAAACTATCAGTAGATTTTCCCATTGTCTAACAAGATCTTACGTATGTTTTAACGAAAGACCATTTTAAAAAGTCATTAGAGTCTTGGGTGTGACTATACTACAGATTTGGAAATTTTTTCGCCATAATCTGGACATATAGATTTTTTTCCCCTCAAAATAAACGACCGGGAAAATCAGCAGAACGGGAAAAACTTAAATCAGAAAACCTGAATCAGGTAAATAGTGCGAGGAAAAGCTAAAGCATCCGGGGTGTTCAGCGGGAAAAGAGAGCGAGTTAAACAAAAAAAATTTAAAGTTACAATCACAGAATATAACTCATAATGAAAAATAACCCAAAACAAGTTGATTCAATGCCAGCCCAGAAAAGATCAAGTTAATTCAAGGCACCAAGTCTTCAGGGAAATTGAACTTAAACTGTTGTCATTTTGGCGTCATTGCGTGTGGGGGGGGTTATTACATTTTAAAAAATATATAAACAAGGGCCCCAAAAAAAAAAAAAGTCCGAAAACTCCACCCTAAATAAGACCCCGAACACAAAAGCACGCCACCCGCCAACAACAAAAATCATTTTGATCCATTTAAAATGATTAAATTTTTTTTTAAAAATTTTTTTGATAAAAATAAAACATCCGGATTATTTTTTTTTTTTAAAATGAGGGAGTCAATAAATAAAGCAGATCTATAAAAACATTCCCATAGACCAAATTGAAAAACAAGGGTTTTGCTTGGGTGTAAAATTTCATTTAAATTTACTGACCAATCTCACGCCAAAACGCTGAGAAGACACCGCAATGACGCTTTTTTGAGGCGTTGTTACTAATTAACATCGCGTTTAAGAAAAAACAAATTGTAGTTTTTTGAAATAATAAGAAAATTTGAATAAGAATTTGGGTTGTACTTAAGGATGACTTGAGGAGACTTGAGGACGCTTGGGTGAGGGGATCAAGAATTATTAAAAGATGAAACTTAATAAGAATTTATTAAGACTTAATTAAGAACTTGAGGAGATTTAAGAAGCTTAGAAGTGACTTGATGTGTGATGCGGGGGGGGGGGTGAAACTTATGTGACTTAAGTAGAAATTTAAAAAGAATTAATAAACAATTTAATTAAAAACTTTTAAAAATTTTGAGTGACTTGATTAAAAACTTAATTAAAGAATTGAGGCAACTTATTTAAACCTTCCCATAAGCGTTCAAGTGGGTAACGGTTTCTCCCCCTTTAGGCCCAAGTCCGGGAAACGGCAGACAGCATAACCCGTGTTCCCCCAACCACACAACGGAACATAAAAATTCCAACATTTTCCCATGAAACGGTCCAAGGGGGAAATAAGCACTGTGGTGCCCCTTTTTTGCTAGCATATTCAACTCCTCTCTTTTTTCTGTCTTTGTTTCTGTGTCGTCGTACCCCGGGGTTCTATACCCATGCCTGCCTTACTGAATTTGGGTGTGTGCTTGGCCCCGCGCTTGACAAGGGAGTGTATGTACGTTCCGTGTTTTATTTTTTTTCTTTTTAGTTTTAACCCGCTTTCTTTCGGGTGGTTTGGGGCTCCTCTCTTTTTTCTCGCATTGCTGTTTGCGGGGAGTGTGGGCGCGCACCTTTGATTTTTATAAAAAAACGTTTCAAAATAAAAAGTTATTACCAGAAAAATCATAATTTTAAAAACAACTACAAATTTTAATAAACTTACCTTAAATTTTGTGAATCCTCGCCACCCATTGAGTATTTAAATTTATCAAGAGCACTTTTTAATTTTGTTTTTTATTCAATGTTTTTAAATTTTTTTTTTCCCTTTTAGTTTTACCTTTCTTTTTGTTTCACTCTTTGTTTCTTTATCTTTCCAAAATCTTTTTTCACATTTTCCTTCCCAAAAGTTCTTTTTTAAATGGAATGCTGGGTAAAAAAAAATTTTAAAAGTTCTTGGCGTTCCCCATGTTGTTGCCTGATCCGCATTTTTAAAAATGACGCAATTTTTCCCCAAAACACAAAAAAAAAACTGTTCAAAACCTTTTATATGTCAATCTAAAAAAACAATGTCACGGGCAAACAAAAAAAAATGTCACCGGGGGAAAAAAATGTCCGCGGGGAGAAATACCAACAACTTGCTTTAACATAAATATTCTTTTAGCTTCAACCTAAGGGGACTGTTTTTGGGGTCGCAACAACCCGGCATGAGCCCGTAATTTTAAGCCCCCCGCTAATTGGCCCCTGTGACATCGGCCCCCCCGCGGATCGTAAAGCAGACAACGTCTAGAGAGTCTCGGGATGCGAAAAACGTATAAGTAATCGGGTACCTGCCCCATGTTTGTATAGGGGGGGCGTTTAAGGGGTGCTCTTTTCCCCCCCACTTACACTATGGGTATGTTCAGCCCCGCTCTTTCCCCTAGTTTTCTCTCTGAAAAATTTGTAGATAATCGTTATTTTTGGTTATTTAATCTTTCTTGTCGAGAACAGGAAAACACGGGGTCTAGATTTAACCGGTCGAAACGAGTTGAGCTGGTTGAGCAGCCCCCTTTTTTCCCGTTTTCTTGGGGTTTTTTTATTTTTGTGAACAAATCAAAAGTTTTACGGGGAAAAAAAACGCCCAACGGGGTGTTAAGTTTTTTCCCTTTTTTTTTCATGTTCCGGCGTCACAAATTTTGGGGGCGGAAAGGTCAATCTTGTGGCCTTTGATCTTTAGACTCCCCTGGTTAACAAGTGAAAACCATATTGTCAAAAAGCTTCCGTGACGTGTGGTTTGTGTGGGTTGTGTGTGGTTGTTGTGGTTGTGTTCAAAAAGGGATATGTGTGTGTTGTTTTGTGTTGTGTGTTTTTTGTGGTGTGTGTTGTGGTGTGTGTGTGTGTTTATGAAATGGATGTGTACGCCGCGCGCCGTGGTGGTGTGTGTGTGTGTGTGTGTGTGGTTTTGTGTGTGTTGTGCGCGCCCGGCCGTGCGTGCGGCGGGGGGTGCGTGCGGCGGGCGTGCCGTGTTGTGGTGTGGTGTGGTGTGTTTTGTTGTGTGTGTTATGAAAGTGGATGTTTTGGTGTGTGTGTGTGTTGTGTGTGGGTGGTGTGTGTGGTGGTTGTGTGTGTGTGTGTTTTTATGAAAGGGGTGCCTGCGCGGGGTGCCCGTGTGGTTTTTGAAGACTGAGTTGTTTTTTATTGTCATGTCGTTACTTATTTTATATGCTGTTGTCCTTTTTTTTTACCGGTACCTTGCTGTGTGCGTGTTGCGGGTTGTGTGTGTGTGTGTGTGGTGTGTGTGTTGGGGTGTTTTTGGGTGGCCGCGCGCGCGCCACGCCGGCGGCGTGCGGCGGGGGCGGGGGCTGCGTGCGGTTTTTGGGGTTGTGTTTTCATTACTTGCAAGGGGGTATGGGTGGTGGGGTGGGGTGGTGGGGTGTGTGTGTGTGGGGTGGGTGGCGTGCGTGCTTGCGTGCGGGGATGCGTCGTGAGTGTTGTTCATGGTCTGCCTGTGGGTATTTGTTTCGTCGCGTCTGTTTCTTATGTTTTGTTTTTAAAAACCCTATTTTTTTTCACATAAATATTGGCCCCCAGAGTACGAAGAAAAAAAAAAAGGGCAAATCCAAAAATTTTTAAAGTTTTTAAAAAATGACATTTTTCTATCCCCCAAAAAATGATGACGTCGATTTTTTTTTTTTAAGTGTTCTGCCACTTATCGGTTGGAAGTTTACGATATCGTTTATAAGGAATAGACTGGAAGGAGTGGCCATATATTTCTGGACGAAAAGAAAAGCTTGAATTAATGGATGAGAATAGTAAGGCTTTTTTTTTTCTTTTCTTTTTTTTTGATGGGAAATGCCTGGCTTACGCTTTTGCCATACAGTTGAAACTATGTGACTGTGTAATCGGATTTCTCACCACATGTTTGATTTTTCTCTTTCAAATTGAATTCTACTTGCATTTGTTTAAATAGAATATTCATCGTGATTATAGCTGTTGAACATGGTATGAAATACCTATGTGGAGTGCCAAAGAGAATCAGCTCACATCTGGTCCAAGTTAATCACCTCCTGTTAGAGTATATCAACAACGGTACTTGAAAGAGCTTCTTGCATTCTTTCTCCGCATCTTCCCAGTGTGAACCCTATCTTTAAACAAAACGTGCCAGTGAGAAAGTGTTCAGCTGAGTGAAATATCAGACTAAAAAAAATCTATGGCATGATTTATTTTTTTGAGCATAACTCGTCTAAATTTGAAACCGCTGGTGAAAATAGTCTTGGTAGTGTGACAAAAATGATTGTCACGGACGTACATATTTTTAGTTTCTTTTTAAACCCAATGTAAATTGGAGTGTTACCAATGACTTCTTTACTACATTGGCAGGGTGTTGACCAGTGAGCTATTTTTGTTATCCCGGGTGCGCTACGTCGTGCATTTCGCTCCCATCCTCCGATACTTCTCTTCATTTTTTTTTCTTTTAAAGTTTTCTTTTTCTGTTCTTTTTCATGATTCACTTCTTTAGCTTCTGGTTGCGTATTTTTTTTCTTTTTTTTTTTTTTGTTGTTGACCGGCCAGCATAGGGCCCTGTGTTCAACCTAACCCTTATTTTTATCGCTTTCCACGTGGTGCATCAGCTGTGTCAGGGGCCACAGGTGAGCGGTTGTTACCTGTCGCCAGCTTGGTCAGGCTTTCTTAATCCACTTCGGTGTGGGGGGTTGTGTGGAAGAGGCTTTCACCCTTCAGTGGGTTGGAAAGTAGTCCACTCGTTACCTCTGGGATCCCTATCCCTGCCAGCTGGAAAAGGCACCTTAGGTCGTCCCTGACCTGGTGTCTCCTTCGGTGGGGACCGTCACGGTTTCGGCTTCCGCCCTCCATTGGACCGGGAAGTGAACCGTTCTTCACCTCGCCCACCCACCATTCTGGGCGGGATTTTTTTCCCCTCCATTTCTTCAACTGCAGCCTCCATTCTTGGGCTGGCTGGGTGACCAGCTTCTGCGGACCCTGCAGTCGACGTTCGTCCAGGCACCAGTCTTCGCTCAGACCTCTGGACTGGTGGTGGTGAACTCTTTGTCTCCTTCCCTGGGACACCTGCTTCACCTCGTACCGGAAGACCAGCCGACTACGAACTTCACCTCTACGGAATCCTCCTCCCTCTGCGAACCTCCTCAGTTCATAGACTCGAGTTGAGTTTTCCATCTTGTATGGTGTGGACGTGGGTCTGGCGTGCGTGTGTTTAAAGCCTGTCACCGATTCGTTTTTTGTTGTTGTTGTTTTTTGTTTAACTCTAGCTGTCTAGGTCCTGTTGGATGTAGCATTGTTTCTAGAACTGTCTTTCTTCTGTCATTTTGCTGAATGTCCCTCTAGCGGGTTAGCGGGTTAGGTTGGGATAGTAGCAGGATCCCGGGGTATTTGGGATTTTTTTTTTTTTTTGGTGGTCTATTCAGTTTACTTTGTCCCTAAGTCAGCTAGTTCTGAATAGTGCCTTTCTCTTCTATGCCCCATTTCTCTCTCTCGTCTATCTTCTCTCTTCTTTGTTAGGATCCCTACCCCGTCTGGAGTGCTAGTGCGAGTGAATGGTTGTATCGTGAATAAAAGTATTGTCGCAATTTCTTCCTCTTGTGGTCTGGTGGTGTGAGGGATTGAGTGGTCGCTCCGTTTCTGCCACTGCACAGTACCTGTATAAGAACACCCCCCCCCCCTCCCCCCTGTCAGGTGTACTCCCACTTGACAATTATGGTGGAGATGCGGGGTAAGGTATGTGTATGTGATAGTGTAAAAGCGACACTCTGAACTCACTACCGCCCGGCCCTTGAGAGACCTGTCTATCTTTCTTTACGTGTATTTAACGGGTGGTTGGTTGGGTGGGTTCTAGAGTCAGTAGGGAACCCATTGGCGCGGACCGGTTTTGGGGGTGCTGTCGGCAGTAGAGTTCCGCGCTCTATGGTCGTACCTTAGGCGCTTCCGTTCCGCGTTCGTCTCCGTGTTTTGTTTTTTCTAGTACTGCCGGCTATTGTTTCTAGAGTTCCGTTCGCCCTTTTCTCATAACTTTAGTTAGAATAGGTACTTGGGTGGAGATAGAAGGGCTTTTGAACTTTAATAGGTCTTGCTTGTGCAGAGTCGTCGATATCAGTGTTTGGTCTGCATTTGCCTGTACCCAAGACGCCGACTGTGTTAGCAAGGTAAGTGTAGGCAGGCTTGCCAAGCATTTGGTGCTTTGTTTACAAGGCAAACTTTGACACTTAGTTCCGATACCGTGTTTGCGCGAAACTCAGTCTTACAAAGTCTATTTACTTCAGTTCACAAAACAAAGAAAGACTATTCTTGGTGGTGTGTTATTTCATGGTTATTACACACTAGGTTGTAGCATCTGTGTTGTCTAGTCTAAGGGGACTAGCCCTAAGTTGATAGGCTTTCCTCTTCTGTCTAGCGCACATACAAGCAGTTTATTTGCTTCCCTATCTAGCTGCTGATGTTAGGGCTTTTCTTAATTGTTCAACATTAATTTGTGTGACTGTGGTAATTGGAATAATAAATTAGTCAGTCGTGTGTTGAGAATTTGAGTGTAGCATCTTTTGATATATTTAAGTGTTTTTTCAAAGAGCCACTTGCGCCTTTTTCTGTCGCCCCTCCCCCACTCATCCGTTTCCCAGTCAGTTACAGAGCAGTGATTTTAGCACGTGGTTCCCGTCTTCGGACTAGATCGTGTTGCACGGTGATTTCGGCGCGCTCATCGGGCCACTGTTTTGATGGAGTCGGTTCTGTCCCGGTGCCCCAGTGACCGTGTTGGTGCACGTGTACTTCTGTGTTTACGTCAGACGCCGGCAGAATTTAGGTTAGCTGTTTGACCTCGCGGTACCGGTCGTTTAAATTATATTGTCCGTCCCTGCCTTATGCGTGTTGGTTGATTTCTTGTCGCTTTTCTCTTGGGATAAATTGGTTGCTGGTTGGAGTAACGCGTTGAATTATAAATTCCAGTTGTATAGGTTTGTGATTTCTTTGGCCTCTTTGCTGGATAAATGTCTTTGAAGACTTTTTTTAAATCAACATTTGATCCGGATATAAGTTTGTTTGTTACCCAGGTGTGGTAACTTTGTTTTGGTTTCTTGGCACGCCGGTGCACATGGGCAGTTGTTGTGATACAGTGATAAGCTTTTGCTTTGTCGATTTGTTAACTCCACGTCGTGTCGAAATTGGTTCATGTCTGGACATTGTTTTTCATAGAGGAAAAGAAACTGTTGAGCTCGGACCACGTTTTCTGGCCAGCGGTTTTTTGAAAATTGCTGTTCTCAACGCTCTGAGGTGTTAAAAACAGAACTGGGTATCTCCGTCGATGGACGTCAGGGGAAATAACTCAAGCTCTTAGCTAGTTATTGGATTTGGATACCCGGTGTTCATTTGGTGAGAAGAGGTTAGTTTGCTTTACGTATTGAGCTTAGCCAGGGTTAAGCGATTCAATTCGCTAGGGCTAGCTTAGTGTTATCTGTTGATATGTCAGTCAGTCAGTCAGTTAGTCTGTCTGTCTGTCTGTCTGTCTGTCTGTCTGTCTGTCTGTCTGTCTCTCAAATTACTACTGAGAGCAGTAGAAAACTTTCTGGTGGTCATGAGTCAGGCCTCCTGCAGTGTTGAGGACAGTCAGGGGAAAGAGGGGATCTATCAGATTACACGTAAAGACTCAAAACACCTTAACTACCTTAGCTTTTTAAGCAAAAGGTCACATCTGATTTCAGAGGTTTATTAACAATATCAGAGGCAGGTGAATGATATTCAAGCCGTCAGTATGCTTATTATATGTCTATAGACTTCTATTACGTGGATGTAATAGAGAAAACTGTTAGGATTATCATCTTTTAGGCAGCCACTTGGTGCACAGTTCTATACCGTGTTCATTCTTTATTCGTTTCCAGAGCCTACTGAAGGAAACATCTGCATTTGCAAGTCTGTTTCCATACTTCCTTGTCTTCATCAAATGTTCAGGCCAATGTACTCCACTATTGCATCTCATGTGGACAGTGATCCCTGCATTGCATCAGTCGAGAGAGCTGCAAACAGCATCGAAGAAAAGTCTAAATCAAAGAGTGTGAGTGTTGTAACACATCCTTGGCTTACACCATTGGAAGTTAGGAAAGGATGACATGTTAAGCTTTTTTTTTTTACAACACTGGCCATCATATCATCACGGATGATGTATGTATCATCACTGACCAACTTCGATTGACAAACTCGGACAGGATGGCTCGCAGGCTCTTGTGACAAACGGGTGTCAAAAGCTTTAGTCAGGTCCAACGAGAGGATGTTGAGATTTTGCATCTGCCCAAGGAGTTTCCATGATTTGACGGATTGCTAAAATCATGTCAATCCTCCCTCTGTTGGTCCTGTTGCCATACAGACTCTCCAATGGCATGTCATCCAGCAGATGATGTATAATTTGGTTGAGGACGAAACGGGCCTTAGTCTTCTCAGCAATGGTCAGCAGCAAGGTGCCTCTAAGGTGTGAAATTGTTATATCACTATTTTTTCGAAAGGTTGATGATTCTGGCTTCCTTAATATACGAAAGAACCCAAGATTCGTACACACACACACACACACACACACACACACACACACACACACACACGCACGCACGCACGCACGCATACATACATACATACATACACACACACACACACACACACACACACACACACACACACACACACACACACACACACACACACACACACACACACACACGCACGCACGCACGCACGCATGCACACACGCACGCATGCACACACATATGTATATACACATACAAACGCGCGCACACACACACACACACACACACACACACACACACACACACACACACACACACACACACAAAAGATCGAAAGGTCCAAAGCAAACTTCCACCTTCCTCACTCCCCTACTCCTCGTTCTTTTCACTGCCTTCCCCCGCCTCCCCCTCCCATCAGTGCACATTCATTGCAGGTGCACACGCACGCACGCACACATGCAGGCATGCACGCATGCAGGCATGCACGCACGCACGCACGCATCCACCCCCCCTCCCCACCCCACACACACACACTCACAAGAGCGTGCACGCACGCACGCACACACAGACACACACGCACCCACACACACTCTCTCTCTCTCTCTCTCTCTCTCTCTCTCTCTCTCTCTCTCTCTCTCTCTCTCTCTCTCTCTCTCTCTCTCTCACACACACACACACACACACACACACACACACACACACACACACACACACACACACACACACACACACAGAATAGTGTGATAATATGAATTCACTCGTTACACAAGTTAGTCATTATGATCATAGGCCTACAAGACTGATCCTTCATCCTAACAGAATTTGTGACGCCAGGAACATCCCATGCACAGTTGTTGGATGCTGATAGAGATATGGCCTTAGTCATATTACAGGTGCAGATACATTTTCATGTCGTGATAGAGAAAGAAAAAGATGCTTAACACTCCAATGTGGCGATTTTGTTTCTATGGAAACTTACTTTGTCTCACAGGAATTAAAGACCCACTTCAAAATCGAGAGTGTGAAGCCTCTACAAAACTGACTGATCAGTGTCACTCTATTGCCAACAAAGACACTGACGTGGTACTGCAAAACATTCCGTTTGATTCAGAATCACAGTCCTCGTTACACAATGAACTGGCCAGAAAGCCTGACAGGCAGCTGACTCAGTTTGAAACTGGCCACAGAATTGTGTTGATTGATATCTGTATCACACCTCTGTTGCTGGTTTTAAAAGTGGGTGTTTTTACTGCGGCCATAAATTCTACACAGAACTTAACACAGAAAATCAAATGTATTGCATGCCCACAGGAAGCCACAAGGCAGTAAATGGTAATGCTGATGGGGTGTCGTAGAAGCCATGAACAGGACAGCAAGGGGACAGAAAGAGAACGTCTCTTACGTCCAGTCAGACCTACAGCCTGCGCTCTGTGTTTTGATTAGCTCAGGGCAAAAGTGAGATAATGCCATAGAAGGGTGAACAGGCCTGTGCAATGATGTATTCGTGTAAAAATCAACCATTGGCCTACACATTGCCCTCAAACATCACTTCTTCCTTTTCCAACCGGAAACGTATCGATACTCTCCCCTGCTTGATGTCCCCCTCCTCCCCCCCCCCCCCCCCCCCCCCCTCTCCCCACTGTCAACACTCCCTCAACTTGTACGATATTCTTTCTGCTCAATATTTCCCCTAGGTCGATATTCCCCCGTCCACAACAGAAAGCTTTTGTTCTGAAGGAGATGGGTACAAAAGGGAATCTCTCCCATGCCATTGGTAAAGAAACAGCATGTGCATAGACAAACACAAACACATGCCGCAGACAAGGCGGGGGAGTATAGAACCGGAGGAGTATCGAGCAGGCGATCTATCGATACGGGGTAATATTGAGCTGACTCCTTCATACCTAGTGCTTCGCAGGGCATGCGAAGTGATACCAAATATGAGGCATACAGCTGTCTGGCCCTGACCTGTGTGTGTGTGTGTGTGTGTGTGTGTGTGTGTGTGTGTGTGTGTGTGTGTGTGTGTGTGTGTGTGATTACTTTTGGCGATATGAAGAATTACCGACCCCACCTACTGTTCGGCCTCCTGCAGTATTGAGGACAGGCAGGTGATGATGTGTGTGTGTGTGTGTGTGGGGGGGGGGGGGGGTTACGTTACAACAACATCACATTTTTTTAAATAATGTATCATGAGTTATTGAAACGTTGTGAACATAGAAGTATATGAATGATAAGTCTGATGTAGATATGCTTGTCATGTGAATATTTTACCGTTTAAATATGAATGGAATAGAGCAACACTTCCTTCCTGGAGTTATTTGGAGAAGAGTATGTTAGTTATCTTGTTTCAATTGCCACAAGAATTTGAATGTCTGTTAAGTCAGATGCACAGTCTTGCGTTAAACTGACGTGATGGATCGACTAGGCACTATCATGAAAATGGATAAAAGTGCCACAGTGTTATTTCACCATGTAAGAATTAAGATCACTTTACAAACGGCGATTCTTTCGTGTTTACCATCCTGATGCTGACTCAGCTTCGATGGGCAGGTCATGTGACTCGCATGCCAGACCATCGGCTATCAAAAAGACTCTTCTATGGTGAGCTGCAACAAGGAAAGCGTTCCCATGGAGGTCGGAAGAAACGCTTCAAAGACACTCTCAGAACATCCTTGAAAGCGTTTAACATCAACCCAGACACATGGGAAGAAGCTGCTATAGCTCGAGCTTGATGGCACTACTGTATCCACAAAGGTGCCAGTTTATGTGAAGAAAGGAGGACAGCTGCAGCGCAACAAAAGAGACAGGCATGGAGAGCCCGCACCAGCAATCAAGGGCAGGTCTCTCACATTGCCTGTCCAAGTTGTCACCGCACATTCCGTGCACGCATTGGCTTGATCGGCTATCTGCGTATCCATAAATCATTTTAACACCCCCCTCAACCCCTGGATGACTGAAGTGGTCCTCGTCGATTCGACGGACGAACAACAACCATATGATGCAGAACGAAAGTATCTCTTTTCACATACGGCAAGGGTTCCTTAGTAACATGATCGCTTTAGGATGTGCGCACATCATCACTAGAAAAAAGTGCGATGACTGAGGATTCGTTATATGAAAGGATGTAGAAGTTTACACGAAAATGACACACAATGTATACAGCGCAGTGTTTCCATACACAGTTTATGTTGTTGTCAAGTCGGCATACTGTAGGATGCACATGGACCGAGCCAATTCTGTCTGTCGATATGTCAGTCTGTCTGTCTGTCTGTCTCTTTTTAAACAACTGCATATGGATGAACATAGGTAAGGTTACCTTACTTAGCATTCGAAATGTGAAATGATTTAGATTCATGAAGAAAGAAGTAGAAACCATTGTGTGGGTTTAGCAATGGTTTTGATGAGGTGTGGTTAAGTTAAACTGTGGCAAACGTCAATGCCTTTATTGCAAGGTTTTGTTTTTGATAGATTGTCGACATCAACACTGCAATCAACACATGACATTAGGGAAAGATTTAATTTGTGCGAAACTTTTTGTGATGCCCATGGTGTTCAGCTATTTCTGCTGCCAAACATGGACTGAAAATTGACATGTGTAGTACCGAGCTTTAAACTGGGCATATCCTATTTGAAATCTACATCGCTCTCAATATAATTTCTGTAATGAATGCGATCCAGTATGTCCATTATGCGAGATGTCAAAAGGAGATGATGTGGATTCGTTTTCTATTGCTACAGACTGAAAGAAATTGGAAAGAAAAAATTCTAGAGCCCAGATGTTACGAAGAACCTTAGTTATTCAAATTGACCTTACTGACAGCATGCACAAAACTTCATGTTATATTAAGATTTTCGTAGTATGAGTCTTCCAAATAAAGAGAAATAGCTACTTAATAATGTTGCACGTTATGAATACGTTATGATCTTCTTCTTCTTCATAAAATACTGGTTCACTCAAAAACGAATAGGTCACCAGCGCACGTGTTAAAAAGTAAAATAAAATGACATAAAATAGTGCGACTCAGTCTGTTGGCCTCTGGAGCAAATTTGGCAACAAGGGGTCGCATTCGATATTCAAGAAGTTAAAAGCAATGGCCAGATTCAGGCCCAGGTAACCATAAAATAGTTTAGCTCTGCCTTTGAAGAAGATATTAACTTTGATAAAAGCTCTTTTCTCTTCTAAGGGTTTCCATTCTAATTTCCTCATGTTCTTCCTAGTATTCCCATTTTCTCTGATATGGTTCCCTGTTACGAACCGTGCTGCTGCTCTCTTCTGAATCTTTTCGAGGTTATCAATGTCCTTTAGATGGTACGGATCCCAGACTGAGCATTTTAGCAAAGAACCGCCAATGCTGATGTGTTCTAATTTAAGCAGCAGGCCCTCATGGTCAACCTTATCAAATGCTTTAGAAAAGTCTAATAAAATTGCATCTATTTGCTGTCTGTTGTTAAGACAGTTATTAAAATCATTGCGAGTTGTTATAAGTTGAGTCTCACAACTCCTTCGCTGTCTAAAGCCATGCTGGGCGTTATTTAAGAAGTCATATTTGTCAAGATGATCCATTATGCTACTATATATTATGTGTTCAAGTAGTTTTGCTGATATGGATGTAAGAGATACAGGTCTATAGTTCTCTGCTTTTGTTTTGTCACCCTTTTTAAATAAAGGAACAATGCTGGCATCTCGCCACTCATCAGGTATTACTCCCTGGTCCAGTGAAGCTTGGTAAAGTAGTTGGTATACCTCACTCAATTCACTGGCACATAATTTTAAGAGCTTGCCAGGAACGCCATCAGGACCAGTAGCGTTGTTTTCATTGATGTTGGTCAGTAACTTAAATACTCCTGCTTTGTTTACTTTGATGTTTTGCATTTCAGGGAGTTTATCATCATCCTTTAGTCTAACGTTAATTAAAGGCTTGGGATTTGAGAAAACCAAACAAAACTGCTTGTTTAGTAAATTGCTTTCCCTTCAGGGTCCTGTATTAGGTTATTCTGGTTGTTTTTCAGGTCTGGAATCCCAATGCTGTCCTGTCTCTTACTCCTTATGTAAGACCATAATTTCTTGTTTTGATGATCACCTGAAGAAATCATTGAATTAACATAATTGGAGTGAGCAAGCCTGCATTCTCTCTGACACCTTCTCTTAATGTGTATACCTAATAAGTAATCTTTCTGAATTAGGGTGTAGTTTCAATTTCTTAAAGAAACGATGTTTCCTTCTCAACAAACGTTTAGTTTTTGTATTAATCCATGGCTGGTGGTTCTTGTTTGAAGTTATTTTAGTAGGTATGTTGTCATCTATAATAAAAGACATGTAAAAGAAAAAGGATGTACTTGAACGAAAATGAGAGTATGAAAATGGTTCGAAAACATGAGTAAGTACAGATCAGATTGATAAAATATACATAATAAACAAGGAGAGAAGAGACAATAGCTGTAACATCAATTTTAGGACGTAAATGAAGGGTGGTGTGGTTGTGTGTCTGTGGAGAGTTCTGTGGGCTAATGATGCGGGCCTGAACAGGTGCACTCTACTTCTGGATGCTGACACAAGTGGACGGAGGGTCCCCAGTCCGGCAGTAAGATGGGATTCCTGCATGGCACACTAAGAGCTGTCATTCTGCGATTGCCCAAACACCAGGACTTTGACACGACTGATGTTGTGTTGGGGAGGGTTGAGGTACACAGCGACAGGTTTGGGTCGGTAGTTATATTTTTGGTTTTACATCTCAATTTCTACCTACAGTCACACTACTTTTGAAGCCACTTGATGAATGATGTGCCGTTTATTGAAAAGCACAAACCATGATGAGAGTGACAAACAGAACCCTCATTCATGCTGACCTTCCAAGAAAGTGATGAATCTTTTAACCAAGACAAAATCAACAGAAATTCATTTATGGTAAGAAGGAGAAGAAAATGAGTTCGTTGTTATGAAATAATCAACGCTAAAATGATCAGTTGTGTACAAAATGTTGCTTACAACAAAAACAGCTGTGGAGCTTACTGTCATGACCCAGAGCTTGGTTTTGGGTGACATGGCATCAAAGATAGAGAAGGAGGCGGTGGAAGGAGGGAGAGCGTGACACACCCGGGAATCTTTTATAGTTTATTAGTTTAGCGTTTCACGGACGCCCTGTTGGTTGCTAAGGCAGAATTTCCGTGCGTTAAACGCCCAGGGTTGAGCGAGTGTCAAACCCGGAACCTGTGCGTCTTGTTTCGTCCCGTGCAGGTGTGTGTTGTCTTGTGCACGTGAGTTCATGTTGAGCGAGTGTCCGCATTCTACCTGCAGGAGCGCAGGGCGCTTTAAGTTCAGTTCTGTCTCTGGCTGGGGTGTCAAGCAGGACTCTTGGCATTGGGTCTTTCGGACCTGAAGGGTGTGGCTTTTGGGAGGCTGTTCCTGGCCCACCAAGTGAAATCTTTGTTCTATGTGAAAGTGGGTCACAATTCAAGATCAAGGTGCGATTCCGGTGACTCCACGTATTGTATGTGTAGGGGTGTAGTCAGTGTGTGGCGCCTCCCTACGATTGGTGTTTTGTCCAAGGTTCTCGGGTGTGTCGTTTTCCGCTAGTACCAACCGTTTCCAGTGGGGATGGGCAGCGTCCGGTGTTGACCAGACGTCTGGGCTGAGGTGACGGCCTGAGGGGCCGACCCAGGCGGAGCTGACCCAGGCTGACCCAGGCGGAGCTGACCCAGGCCGACCCAGTCGGAGCTGACCCAGGCTGACCCAGGCGGAGCTGACCCAGGCCGACCCAGTCGGAGCTGACCCAGGCCGACCCAGGCGGAGCCGACCCAGGCCTTGCAGCCCTGCCGCAGTTGTGGGCGTGCTGGGAAGCGCACGCGCCCATGGCTGGTGGTGGTGCAGTCTCATCCTGGCTCGTACGACCACATCTTTGGGCAGCTGATTCCATGGCGTTAGTCGTCGGGTGTCTTGGGCTGTGATCGCGGGTTTCTACAGCATAACCTTCGACCGCTTATTTTATTATTTTTTTTTTCCTCTTTAACCCAGTGCGTGTTCATCGTCTTCTGCATCGTCGCCGTCGTCGCTTGTGTCCACGTTACTCCGTTATCAAAGGTGTAGTGGGCGAAACGGAATAACTGATCTAAATTGTGCGTCCCACAAGCTACAGTGTGCCTAGTTTTTCCACCTAGACATGCATCCGAGACGACAATGAGTGGGTGACTTCTATGGTTTGTGGGGAGTCGGTTGGTGGAAGTTTTGGGCATCAAAACTAAGAGTTATGTCTAAGAGTTATGCGACTTGTTGGTCACCAGTGGGTGGTTTCTTGGCCAGCCTGGTTGTGATGTATGCTTGTGCTAGTCGGTTCGATATTTTGTGTTGTGTGTACTGTTGATGTTGGGAGGGTCTATCGTACAGGATGGTGGTGTGTGCATGAGCGACAGCGTGTTGTATTGAATAAATATATTGTTTATTTGTCAACGTTGTGTGGGTGTGTTGTATGAGAGGGGGGTGTAGTATAGGGTTTTCCCTTCAGACCTTAGCGTGTCTGACAACGTGGTGGAGATGCGGGGTACCTTTTGTGTTGGGTTAGGTAGAGTAGGGGGGGGGGGGGGGTAGTTTAGTGGGTGGTTGGAGGGTGCGTGCCTAGTAAGGGTGGAGGCATAGACAATGAGCACTCAGGCGTGTAAGACCTGCTAATTGCCATTGTTAGTGTGTGGAAGTGATGTGCTTTGTCTGTAATGTTTGTTTTGTCATGGGGTTTGTGTGTGTAATGAAAGTGGATAGTTTTGTGTATTAGGTTGATGCTGTGTCGTGTGGGTTGTGTGGACCCTCCCTGTGTGATTTGTGGTTGTAATGTCTGGCCATGTCAACTTGATCGGGGTATGAGTTGATTTGAAAATGATCATGGTGTAATTTTGGTTGCGCTATTGCATTGCATTGATGATGTTGATGATGATGTCTATGCTTTGTTGATGTTGATTATGCCTATGTTTGCTGAGCATTGAGCATGGGTGTATTGTGCTTGGTAGCTTGCCTGTTACCACGGTTGTCACACCCCCTTGGGAGAGTGTAAAGGCATACGTAGTTGGGCTCAGTTCCGTACATTGGTTGAGTTTGACTCCAGGGGTTGATTATAATTTGGGAAAAGTAACTGGTTTTGGTTATTAACTTTCTCTCCAGGTATCGGCATAGGTTTGGGTGCTCTGTAGTAATCGTGCGTGTCAGTCGCGGTTTGGAGTAGGATAGTCAGTATGTCGCACACCCCGAGTGACCGTAAGTTGCGTTCACAACTGGCCAAGGGCTCAGGAAGTCATACTCCTGTGGCAACGTCTCCGGCAGTTAAGGAGCGTGCGGGTAAGTTAGTGAAGGAGGTTATGGCGGAGCAACAGCTGGACACCTTGGCCGACAAATATGTTCGGTTAGGTAGAAGCATGGGTTACAGGGAGGGGAGCTGGCGGACTTTGTTGGTCGACGCCTGGACGAGATGGCCCGGCAGGAAAGAGAGCAGGAGGCAAGGGAAGAGGAGATACGTCTCAAGCGAGATGCGCAGGAAAGAGAGCAGGAGGCAAGGGAAGAGGAGATACGTCTCAAGCGAGATGCGCAGGAAAAAGAGGAGGCTCGCAAGGAGGAAGAGTTGCGGCTTAAGCGCGAGGCCAAGGAGGAAGAGTTGCGGCTCAAGCGCGAGGAGGTTAGTTACAAGCGTGAGCGGAGCAGCAGCGGCTGGATAGAGAGCGCGAGCGGGCTCTCAAGGAGGAAGCTCAGGCACTGAGGGACGAGGATAGAAGGGAGGAAGAGAACAGGAGGAAGGAAGACCAGGCGGATGCCACCAGTGTACATCTTGACCCGTTGCGGGATGGCGAGGATGTCGACGCCTATCTGTCCCATTTCGAGAGGATGGCTAGCTTGTGCCGGTGGAGGCAGAAGTCGTGGTCGATGAGGTTGGTGGCGCTCTTGAGGGGCAAGGCGAGGGAGGCAGTGCTGAGACTACGCCCGCAGGATCTCACTGACTACGGCCAGGTCAAGGCGGCTTTGCTTAAGTTTTTCCGGCTGGACGCAGAGGCATACAGGCAACGTTTCCGGGCGATGAAGAAGGAGCAGGACGAAACCTTTGAGCAGCTGCTGGACAGGATGGTCGCCTGCCTGGATTTGTGGTGCTTGGCAGCAGGGAAAGATCCGCAGTCGGCGACCGATCTCAGGGACTTGTTCCTACAGGAGCAGATGTATCGGATCTTGACCCCCGACTTGACCATTGAGGTGCGTCGCGTCTCCCCGGCAACAGCGACAGAGGTGGCCCGGGAGGCTACTGTGGTGGCAGAGGCCAGGCGACTAGGGCGCGACTGCAGGAAGGAGAGAGAGGAGTTACGGCGCGTATACCCCAAGGAGTCAGAGCCTCAGCCTAGGACTCAGACTCCCGGAGAGCAGCGACCCCAACCGCTACCCCTCAAGCCCCCCCGCTTGAGGAATACAGTAAAGTGTTTCCTGTGTGGGGAGACAGGCCACATAGTTAGGGAGTGCCCACGGCGTAACACGGTAGGGGCAGTTAATGTGCTGGAGGCTGCTAAAGATGTGTTGAAGTCCCCCCTTTGCTGTGTGTGTCATGTGCCAAGAAGCCCTATTCCCCTAGGTGCGAGATTCAGGTCAACGGCACAATGGTACAGGGGATTAGGGACACGGGAGCGGGTTATTCAGTGGTGGCTTCTCATCTGGTACATCCTGATCAGTACACAGGAGATACCGTCCTGATCACGCTGGCCGAGTCCCGGTGTCAGGTTCGTCTACCAGTGGCGCTGGTTGACATCGTCTCGCCGTTTGTCACAGGGAGTTTCCGCGCCCTCGTCATGGAGCGTCCAGTCGAAGAGGTCCTCATTGGAAATTTTATCCAGCGGAAGCGTGGAGCGCCTTTAGAACGAGTTCCCGTCTATGCTGTGCTGGACACCCTCGCGGTTGTACAGACGAGAGCTCAGGCCCGGAAGGACAAGGAACCCCAGCGACCATTGTCCTGAGGAGTCAGTTGTCGATCGCTACTTCAGATGAGTTGATCAAGGGACAAAGAGAAGACCCCACCTTGAGTAGAGCAAGGAAGGCATACGAGGATAAGACTGAGGTCCGGATGAGGACGGGGAAAGTCAGTTACCTTAAGAAAGGGGGAGTGCTGATCAGGAGGTTTGAGGGAACCCAGGAAGCGTGCACTCAGGTGTGCGTACCGAAAGAGATCAGGCCCACAGTGCTGGCTTTAGGCCACGAGGTTCCCATGTCGGGGCATCTTGGAACCACAAAGACAAAGTCCAGGATTCTACCTCACTTCTACTGGCCAGGAATCTGCGCCGACATCGTGAGATTTTGCCAGTCATGCCCGCAGTGTCAGCGCACCATCGACAAGGGTCGGGTTCCACCGGTACCCTTGGTCAAGATGCCTCTGGAGCAGGAACCCTTTACCAAAGTTGGACTAGATCTGATCGGACCGTTGACGCCGATGTCTGGACGAGGTCATCGGTATATACTTGTCATGGTAGACTACACCACTAGATACCCGGAAGCGACGCCTTTAAGATACATCACGGCAGAGGAGGTGGCCGAGGCGGCGTTCACTATGTGGTCACGAACTGGTATACCCAAGCAGGTGCTTACGGATCGAGGATCTCAGTTCACTGGGCAGGTGATGAAGGAAGTGTACCGTCTGCTAGCCATAAAGGGTTTGAATACCACGCCGTACCATGCTCAGTGCAATGGACTTGTCGAAAGGTTTAATGGGACCCTTAAGAGGATGATGCGCCGTTTGGTACAGGACAGGCCAGATGAGTGGGATCGGTGGCTTCCAGCGCTGCTTTTTGCCTACCGGAAGTACCGCAGGCCAGCACGGGATTTTCCCCCTTTGAAACTGTTATATGGGCGAGCAGTGCGGGGACCTATGCAGATACTGAAGGAGTCGTGGGTGCGCCCTGAGGAGGCTGAGCTAAAGACATCCATTGAGTATGTGGTGGACCTCAGGAACAAGATTGCTGAGACATGTACTTTGGCACAGGAACACGTCGCCACTGCTGCTGGGTGTACAAGCGGCACTTTGATCTCCGGGCGAGGAGACGATCGTTTCCAGTCGGGTCTAGAGTGTTGGTCTTACGGCCGTTGAAAACACAACAAGCTGGAGCTGGCCTGGCGGGGCCCATACCATGTGACTGGTAGAGTTGGCGAGGTGGACTACAAGGTCCAGATGGGGCCAAAGAGCAGGTTGTTCCATGCCAATCTGCTTAAGAAGTTTGTGGAGCGGCCTGCAGAGTTACAACCCCCAGTGAAGGTACAAGCGGTAGTGGTGGAGGAAGAAGATGAGGAATCACCGACTGCTCCCATAGGAGGGGACATTCCCTTGATTCCGCTAACAGCCACTGAGGGACCTGCGGATGTCGTCATTTTGGCAGAGGATCCGACGTTCGCTGCGGATGTCAAGGGACTCACTCGGGAGTTTGGCGACGTTCTTACAGACTTGCCAGCGTGTAAAGACCTTGGAAGAATGTCATGTGAGATTGTCGTCCGACGTACCAGTTCGGTCCAAGCCGTATCAAGTCCCGTTCGCCTGCAGGGAAACGATCCGGGAGGAGGTGGAGGCTATGCAGAAACTAGACGTTATTGAGCCCTCCGTGTCACCTTACGCATCTCCAGTGGTCTTGGTGAGGAAGAAGGATGGAAAATTCGCTTCTGCGTGGATTACCGTCGACTGAACAGGGTTGTGGTGTTCGATTCGGAGCCGATGCCCGACATTGATTACCTGTTTGCAAAGTTGGGACAGAAGCGGGTTTTCAGCAAGATTGACCTGGCCAAGGGGTATTGGCAGATCCCTGTTGCGAAGGAAGACCGCCCCAAGACTGCATTTGTTACTCCTCTGGGGCAATTCCAGTGGAAGGTCATGCCTTTTGGACTGTGCACTGCGGGAGCTGTTTTCACGAGGATGATGAGGAAGTTGCTTCGTCCGTTGCCGGAGGAGGACGTCGACAACTTCATTGACGACGTATTGGTTGCTACAGAGACAAAGGAGCGACACCTAGAAATCCTGCGTGCTCTATTTCAGCGGCTGAGAGAATGCTCGTTGTCAGCACGACCAACTAAGTGTGAGTTGGGAGGGCGAGAGGTTGTCTATCTGGGCCACGTGATTGGCGAAGGGAAGATTCGGCCTGTGGAGGACAAGACATGTCAGATCAAGGACGCGCCAAGACCCCAGACCAAGAAGCAGGTAAAGAGTTTTTTGGGGTTGATTGGTTTTTACCGACGGTTCATCCCCGGTTTCTCGGACATTGCCTTACCTTTGACAGACCTGACAAAAGGGACGCAGCCTAGACAGGTCCGATGGACCGAAGATTGTGCAAGGGCCTTCAGAAGGTTGAAGGACAGTTTTTCCACCCCACCAGTGTGCAGGCTGCCCGTGCTGGGGAGCCATTTTTCCTCAGAACGGATGCGTCAGGGACTGGACTGGGAGCTGTGTTTGTTCCAAAAGCATGATGGGGTATTGTGGCCCGTGGCGTGCGCCAGCAAGAAGTTGGTGGATGCGGAACTAAACTACCCCATCATTGAAAAGGAATGTTTGGCACTTGTGTGGGGAATTCAGAAGTTTGCCACCTATTTGTATGGCAAGCAGTTCACCGTCCAAACTGATCACTCTCCTCTGCAGTACCTACACCGGGTTAAGTCAACCAGTGGGAGGGTGACAAGGTGGGCGCTCCAGCTCCAGCCGTTTCAGTTTCTGGTGGAGGCAATCCCTGGGAGGGACAATAAGCGGCTGATTTTCTCAGCAGGATGTAAGAGGAGTTTTGCCAGGTTGGAGCGGGTGTCCTGCTGGAGTTCAGGCTGGAGGGGTTTTCCAGCATTTGGGTGTTTCCCAGGGAGTGATGGCTACTGGTCCTTGTTTAAAGTGGCCATACGTGTTTTGATGCTACGGGGCGGCGTCGCTCTGTGTCATGTCTTGATTCTTGAAATCCAATGGGGATTGGATCTTTAGGAGGGGGGTTTGTCATGACCCAGAGCTTGGTTTTGGGTGACATGGCATCAAAGATAGAGAAGGAGGCGGTGGAAGGAGGGAGAGCGTGACACACCCGGGAATCTTTTATAGTTTATTAGTTTAGCGTTTCACGGACGCCCTGTTGGTTGCTAAGGCAGAATTTCCGTGCGTTAAACGCCCAGGGTTGAGCGAGTGTCAAACCCGGAACCTGTGCGTCTTGTTTCGTCCCGTGCAGTGTGTGTTGTCTTGTGCACGTGAGTTCATGTTGAGTGAGTGTCCGCATTCTACCTGCAGGAGCGCAGGGCGCTTTAAGTTCAGTTCTGTCTCTGGCTGGGGTGTCAAGCAGGACTCTTGGCATTGGGTCTTTCGGACCTGAAGGGTGTGGCTTTTGGGAGGCTGTTCCTGGCCCACCAAGTGAAATCTTTGTTCTATGTGAAAGTGGGTCACAATTCAAGATCAAGGTGCGATTCCGGTGACTCCACGTATTGTATGTGTAGGGGTGTAGTCAGTGTGTGGCGCCTCCCTACGATTGGTGTTTTGTCCAAGGTTCTCGGGTGTGTCGTTTCCGCTAGTACCACCGTTTCCATGGGGATGGGCAGCGTCCGGTGTTGACCAGACGTCTGGGCTGAGGTGACGGCCTGAGGGGCCGACCCAGGCGGAGCTGACCCAGGCTGACCCAGGCGGAGCTGACCCAGGCCGACCCAGTCGGAGCTGACCCCAGGCTGACCCAGGCGGAGCTGACCCAGGCCGACCCAGTCGGAGCTGACCCAGGCCGACCCAGGCGGAGCCGACCCAGGCCTTGCAGCCCTGCCGCAGTTGTGGGCGTGCTGGGAAGCGCACGCGCCCATGGCTGGTGGTGGTGCAGTCTCATCCTGGCTCGTACGACCACATCTTTGGGCAGCTGATTCCATGGCGTTAGTCGTCGGGTGTCTTGGGCTGTGATCGCGGGTTTCTACAGCATAAACCTTCGACCGCTTATATTTTTTTTTTTTCCTCTTTAACCCAGTGCGTGTTCATCGTCTTCTGCATCGTCGCCGTCGTCGCTTGTGTCCACGTTACTCCGTTATCAAAGGTGTATGGGCGAAACGGAATAACTGATCTAAATTGTGCGTCCCACAAGCTACAGTGTGCCTAGTTTTCCACCTAGACATGCATCCGAGACGACAATGAGTGGGTGACTTCTATGGTTTGTGGGGAGTCGGTTGGTGGAAGTTTTGGGCATCAAAACTAAGAGTTATGTCTAAGAGTTATGCGACTTGTTGGTCACCAGTGGGTGGTTTCTTGGCCAGCCTGGTTGTGATGTATGCTTGTGCTAGTCGGTTCGATATTTTGTGTTGTGTGTACTGTTGATGTTGGGAGGGTCTATCGTGCAGGATGGTGGTGTGTGCATGAGCGACAGCGTGTTGTATTGAATAAATATATTGTTTTATTTGTCAACGTTGTGTGGGTGTGTTGTATGAGAGGGGGGTGTTAGTATAGGTGTTTTCCCTTCAGACCTTAGCGTGTCTGACACTTACTTTGGTCGTGACTCATAACTCAGAAGAAAAACATCCTACGCTTTGCAATAGCCGCTTCCACCAAACACATAAAGGGGAAAGCACTAATACAAAGGGTTGTGGATCACATGTACCACCTTCCTTGTCCATGTAAAAATATAAACCAAAACTATCATTCAGTGTTAATACATGTAAAATTATAAACCAAAACTATCATTCAGTGGTAATACATGTAAAAATATAAACCAAAACTATCATTCGGTGTTAATGCGAGTGACAGTTTTTTCTACCGTCCCTAAAAAGGAACAGTGGGCTAATATGTTTAATTTATTTCTCTTGGAATTGACCAGGTTGCAAGGGTGTCAGAGCTTCTTTCGTTCTTTTTTTTCTTTCATGTTTTCTTTTGTTCTTTCTTTCTTTCCTTCTTTCTTTCTTTCTTCTTTCTTTCTTTCCTTCTTTCTTTCTTTTTTCTGTCTTTTTTTCTTTTTCTTTGATTAATGTTCTCCATGCGGTTATGTATGCTTTTGCTTCGAAACCTGAGAACCCAGGTATGGAAATGTACGTTTCTAAGTTTCTGAAAATCTTTAATGTTTAGATACTCTTTTTTTAATTCTTCCGTCATATTTGGCATTTAAAGTTTTAAAATGATGTACACACACATACACAACACACACACACACACACGCGCGCGCGCGCACACAACACACACACACATCTGTCTGTCTGTCTATCTGCCCGTCTGTCTGTCTCTCTTTTCTATCTGTCTCTCTATCTGTATTGCTCTTCTGTATGAAGAAATGTCTATTAATCCTTTCATAAAATTGTCGTGTATATGGTCTGTAACCCAAGAAAGATTTTGGAAGGGAGTATCCCGCAGAACGTCTATTTCACTGCATTGTTGAGTGGCCATGTGTTGATTACAGAAAACGGAAACAATGTGGGTCACCCAGCATCGTTAAAATCAATGAATGGTGGTCGACTGGTTGAAAGAGAGAGAGTTAGTGCCAACAGGTTATGGTGTATTTGAGAGTGGGTTTCCAAACATCTGTTCATGTCACATGTACTCCAGCACTACAGATGCTCTGGCAACATTGTTGAGGCACAGGCTATCCCAGAGACTTCATTTTCTTCAGAAGAACAAAGTTATAGACAGCATTACTTTCTCTGTCTCTGATATATGTGTTTTTAAAACAAAGTGGGCACGTATTAGTGTGGAAGAAGCATGACGCATGGTTACACCACACTTGTGTGTCTAGCACCATAGCTGCTCGTGTTGCAACAGTAATAAAAGACAATGCGGCAAAGAGGCCAACCGTACACGTACAACAAAAAGCAAAAGCAAACAAACAGCAACCACCATCAACCCCCCCCCCCCCCCCCCAAAACAAAAACACCACCACCACCAGAACCCTTGATAAAGTAAGAGACTACGACAGCAATGGAGATTAAGAGCACCTGCTTTCCCGTTGGTTAAGCATCCATGAAATATAACTCGAAAGTTATTATTTTCTTCCTCCTCTTTAACTTCTTTCATGTGATGAGGCGAAAACATTTGCATCTCTCCCAATCTGAGTGTATGTACACCCATGCTTTGAAATAGAGGATGCATAGAGACTGTTCATTTCTGGATGGAGTATATACACCATTTTCCTTTCAAGGAAAAAACGGTTGTGTTTCTTTATATCGTGGGCATGTTCACTCACACATTTTTTGATAGATTGCTTCTAATCACATTCCGGTGTCCTCACACCCACATCACACAGAAGGGGATAACACTAATGCTATTTCTTTGTTTATTTCTTTATCTTTTAAACTATATCTTTTAGAGAGCTTATGGACATATTGATAAAAGGTATGCAATTTCACTGAAGTACAATAAAGTGCAAGCATTAAAGGTCTGAATGTATGTTTGGGTGCACGGTCAGCCCCTGAATGTAGTAAAGGTTCCCTCCACTGGAAAGTCACAGGAGAACCACGCTGAAGAATGATTCACTTAGTTCCTCCTGTTCTTTCAGTGGGGGCAAGGCTTGTATCTCCGCCTGTGTTGTCCCGGTCCATTTTGCAGAGTTATCACTTCTCCATCTTTTCTGTCTTCCCCTTCATCTCCCTCTTCCAAAAGTGTCCTGGATGGGTGTTTTAGCGAGGACACAAGATCTTTGTTACGGATGGTATGGGTGGTGTCCGACTCGCACAGAAATTATGGATGCATGCACGATTTTTCTAATTCTCATACACACACACACTCACCCGAACATTGACAGCCAGGCAATGAAACGCTTTTTTTTCTATTTATGCTGCCCGAGCCATCAAACAAACATATATAATATAAACACAAAATTATGCATGGGTCGGCACGCCAACCATTAGGCGTACACACACACAATTGTATTTAAATGCTGCTGGTTCCAACGTCGTCGTAGACGATGACAACGACAGCGATGAAGACGATGACAGCGATGAGTACGTCGCGACTGCAGCATCAAGTCAAGTCCGACACAAGACTCACTTCAAAACTGTGGCTCAAAAAAAAAACCCACCAACACATTCGCGGCGTCTCTGCCGACAACAAGGTGACAGTCTCACCCAAGAGCTGTGGCTCAAAAAAAAACACTGACCCACTCGCGGCGTCTCAGCCGGCGACGAGGTGACAGTCACACAAGAACTGTGGCCCACACAGCGACGGCCTCGCCAACAGGTCGCTGGATCATACACCAGGAGCGGCGCTCTGGCTTGGCAGCAGCGGCGTCTCCAACCCACTGGCCCACCAGGTAGTCGATCCCGGGCGCAGTGGCAGGTAGGGCGATTGTCGGCACTCAGGCCGACCTCTCCACACCCGCAGACAGGTGGAGAACAGGGGCGTAGTCACGGCTACGGCCCGACCCTAGCACAGCGGCAGCCAGTCCCTTTCAGTCAAGGGAACACTTCAACCTGGGGAAACTGATTAACTACCTTGATTATCATGGCCACTATTCATTGCAATTACGACTATCTTCATATTCATTAGCCACATCATATTTCACTAGAACTTGAGACAAACATCAGCATATTCTTTCTTCAACATTACAACATTCCCTTTTCCGGAATCATAACATTACAACATTCCCTTTCCGGAATCATTACACTCCAACATTCCCTTTTTTCCGGAATCGCAACACTACACAGGAAAGGATTTCCATATAAACATTTCGGAATCTAGTTTTTTTCCAAATTGGGGAAAGGATTTCCACCTGGATCCTCTTCAATAAATCATGAATACAATTCATTACACACAATGATTACTTTCATTACACAATTGATGCTTTCTTTTCAACTATAAATGTCTTTCGTCAATTATTATTTTTCACACAATGTTCATTTCTTTTCTTGTAACACAATGTTCACTTCATTTCATATAATCACCATGTCTGTCGTCAATTCACAAAATGTTCATTTCTTTTCTATTCATCTACTTCAATATTATGTAAGGGAAAGATTTCCACAACACTGTTGCCCACCAACACAGTTACTGATATTTATACCAAGAGTGAGTTAAACACTCGTTCACATAAAAATGCAAAACCAACATATAAAGTATCTGTAGCTCACTCTGGGAGCTTATTATCCATAGCATCAAAACTCTCCTTCTTGCAAAGTAGAGAATGTAAATATGTTCGTTCACGACCACCCATGTGATTCTGCCCGAAAACCCCCTTTTTCACATACAAATCACGTCCATCTCATATCAGTTTTGACCAAATTTAACACCTGTTTCTAAACAAAATTAACATGCCAAAACTGCCAAATATTGACGTAATTAGCACATTGAAACAGGGTTTCCGTGCAGAATAACATGGGCGATCGTGAACGAACATATTTACATTCTCTCCAGAGACATATAAAATGAACTAAACAACTATATGGTTTGACGGTCTTAGAATGGCTCCAATTAATATTGATCGTCGAGCACGTTTGCAGCGGACCATGCAACGAGACCCGCATCACGCGATGTGGCTGAACACGTGTGGAGCTCAGCCAATCAACAGGAAGTATGACATCATTCTGTGGGGACCGACCCGTGCCGTCATTTATGCAGTGGGCAGCCAAGGCGTTTAGATGTGCTGTGTTTTCTCTCTCTCTGAACAATGGCTGATTCTAGTTTGGAGGCCTGTCCTTCTTCACAAGAAACCACAATGGATGTCAATTCTCAAGAAAGCCAAACTGAGCATTTGCTTTATTCGGATGATCAAAAAAGAATAATATTGAAACACAAAAAGTATCATCAGGAAATGATTTCATATCTTGAAAAATTGGAACGTGGCGAGCCTTGCTCGAAACCAACCCAACCGAAAGAGAGTTTAAATCTTTTGGAAGCGAAGCAACGAAAACGTGAAATGACAGTAAGTGAACTGGACGCTTTCTACGTAATTGTTATGAGAAAAGAAAGCTAATTTTAAAATATATGCAAAGCGACGTTGGCTTCCAAAAGTTATGTCAGGTCGGCTGACTAACCACTGTGAAAAATCAATACTAGCGTATCTACAAGCTAAAGAGACGCCAGCGCTCCAGCCATGGTCGGTCAAAGGTCATGATAGAAACCTCCCAGCTCGCGCGCCGTCTGAATCATCGATCGGTCGGTCGGTTGGTTTGATGCGGGGCGTTTCCCTGTGCGTTTACTAACCAAGCGCATCTGCCAGCGCTCCAGCCATGGTCGGTCAAAGGTCATGAGAGTGAGGGAAAAAACCCCTGTCAGCGCTACAGCCATGGTCGGCCAAAGGTTACCTGCTGACACTTCGATTCCATGACTTTGTATATAATGAAAATGACTTTTGTTGCTGCTGTGGATACTCGCTTCATCTTCATCCGCTTCGCCGTTTTGCTGCTTTAAGGCTGTCTATTCAGACGGCTGCTGAGAGAACTTTGAAGAGATCTTGTGATTATTGATTCAGGACTCTGATAAGTGCATTTGGCGGCTGTTTCGAATTTACGTCAATCAAGTGCGAACCACATTCCCCTGCAATCACCTCCCTATCTATTGTGTGTGTGTGTTTGTTTGTTTGTTGTTTGTTTGTGTGCGCGTGTGTGAAGAGTGACAGACAGACAGACAGACGACAGACAGACTGACAGACAGACAGAGATGTGGGAGTGAATGAGGGAGAGAGAAACTGATTAATTAATTTATTTAAATTTATGATTTTATTTGGGTTAAAAATGAAGCCCGAAGTAGTTATTAGAGAGCTTACTAATATACTTTACGAGTTGGATTGGAAGGCTGATAGAGAAGAGTTAAAGAGTAGGTTTGAAGAATCAATTACTGATCTTTTTAATCACATAAAAATACGAGAAAGCGTGAAGCAGGCCATCAGTGAAATACCAGTTTCTTGGCCCCCACTGGCAAAAAAGTTGTTTACTATTTTACTTGATTATATGACTCATGAAGATGTTGATCTGACTTTTTCTCACAGCCCTGAAGAAGTAATTATTACTTTAATGAAGATTAGGTTTTACGATTAGAAAAGACTATTAATAACAGTTGAATTTACAATTATTTTTTATTTATTTTATATTTAAAATGACTGTCGAACTCAGTGAATCTGATTTAAAGAATTTAAATTAACTATTTGACGAAACAATGAAATTATTAAACATTGATTTCAGTGAATTTGGTTTTGAGAATGATATAGACAATATAATAAAAGATAATAGTGAACTATTTAACGAAGCAATCAAAGTGATAAACATTGACTGTAGTGATTCAGAAAAAGCTAAAATATTAGCAGGAGTTATTGTAAGGTTAACGTGTCTTGAAGTGTTGCGACAATTGGGCGAAGAATAAAAAGCCCGGTTTACTTACTTTTATTTACATTTATTTTTTAATCTACGTAAATATTGTGGCTTTAAAAAATGACGACCCCAAGTAAATTCGAGGACGGAAAACTATATACAATGGAAGAAATATTTGATATTGAAAAAAAACAATTAAGCAATACGTTTAGTGAAGTAGACATGAACATCATTAACCCCACAAGTGTTCATGAAGCGTAGCACACGCTATCTCTAAAATCCCAGAGTCTCTTCAGATGGAGCCGCCAGTAAAAGTGCTGTTGACCATTCTGATTGATTATATAACACCTGATGATAGTAATATGGAAGTCTGGGTTTCAACTAAACAGAAAGAAGTAATCAGCTATCACGACTTTAACTCTAACTGGGCTGATTACATGCTTACACAGTTTAACCATGCAAGTGAGGAAGCAAAGTTAAGGGCTCTGGCTGGTCTGAAGGGACAGTCCTTGAAATCAAATTGAGACAAACAAAGTTCTATCCCATAGTTGGCAATTCTTACCTTCCTCTCCCAAAAGAGTTAGAGTTAAAACGAGCAGTCCTTAAACATACATATTCTGACAACATGTGTTTTATGTGGTGTGTTTTAGCGCATTTACATCCTGTTAAAAATCATGCAAACAGAGTTTCCAATTATGAAGCATATAAGCAAGAGCTGAACTTTGATAACATAACCTTTCCAGTAAGTATAGACAGTATATTTCAGTTTGAAGAGCAAAAAAACCAATCACTGTAAACGTATACACATGGTCTGTAGAAGCTGATCTAGTGCCTCTAAGGGTTTCTCCCAACGCCCCTACTTTAGGCGAACCGCTTAACAAACATGTAGACTTAGTACTGTTTACAGACGGCCCTAAGAGCCATTATGTATTAATCAGAACAATAAGCAGACTTATGGGTTTTACATCAAAGAATCATGTTAAAAAAGAGTTTTGTAGAAGGTGTTTGGTTAGAATCCCAACTATAGAAGCAGCCGCCAGTCATAGAACTCATTGTAAAAGTTTTGTAGACTGTGAAACCAAACTCCTCACACCTAAACCAGGGTCTAAAGTTAGTTTTAAAAATTTACACAAAATGCAGATGAGTCCATACGTGGTTTATGCTGACTTTGAATCAATCTTGCCACAGTACTACGGCCCACAACAGCAAGAACAAAAAACACCCTTATTAACCCACCATCAGATCTGTTCTTATGCGTTTATTGTTGTTAGGTCAGACGGCCAACACACGACACCCGAGATTTACAGAGGCCCCAATGCGGCTAGTAGATTTTTAGAGAAGATGAAACAACTTCGCAATCAGTTATCCAACCAACTAAATCTTTCAGACATTGTTATGACTCCTGAAGACCAAGAACGTTATGACTCATCTACACACTGTTGGATTTGCAATAAAGAATTATTAGGCAACGCAGTAAGAGACCACGATCACATTACTGGAAAGTTTAGAGGGGCCGCGCACAACAATTGTAATCTTCAGCTTAAGGTTGCCCCTAAGACATGGAAACTGCCTATCTTCTTTCATAACTTACGAGGCTACGATTCTCATTTTATCATGCAAGCAGTGACATCTGAATATAAGAGGGTTACCTGTATTGCACAGTCTTCAGAAAAGTACATGACTTTTACTCTTGACTCTTTTCCTTTTATGACTCTGCCCAACATCTGATGGCTAGTTTAGATAAGTTAGCAGGATCTCTACAAGACTTTCCAATCACTAAACAATACTTCGATCCATCTTTAGTGCGTAAAGGAGTTTATCCTTATGAATACATGAACTCGTGGGATAGGTTTGACGAAGACTCACTTCCCTAAAGGCGCTTTCTTTTCTAGTCTTAGAGGCAAAGACATAACTGATGCCGACTATGAATACGCTCAGAAAGCCTGGACAGAATTACACTGTGAAACGATGGGCGACTATCACGATCAATATTTATTGGCTGACGTGTGTTTATTGGCAGACGTCTTTCAGAATTACAGATCTACATGCATGAAACATTACAACTTAGACTCATCACATTACATCTCTGCCCCAGGTCTTTCTTGGGATGCTTTCTTAAAGTCTACAAACATTCAGATTGACTTAATTTCTGATCTACCCACACTTCAGATGATTGAAGACGGTTTAAGGGGAGGTATTAGCATGGCCTCACATCCTTACTGCAAAGCCAACAACAAGTATTTAGACGACTATGATCTCACTAAACCATCAAACTATCTAATGTACTTAGACGCTAACAATCTGTATGGATGGGCCATGAGTCAACCGCTTCCACTGAGAAACTTTAAAATGATAAAAGGGCCTCATGATGTTACCACTGTGTTAAGTATGTTGTCACAGCTTACGCCTGATAATCCAGCAGGACTAATCTTGGAAGTAGACTTAGAATATCCTAAAGAATTACATGATCTCCACAACGATTATCCCTTAGCCGCAGAAAGATTAAAGATGAGTCCCATCGAACCTCCTAAACTTGTTCCCAACCTTAGACATAAAACTAAATATGTGTGTCATTACAGACTGTTACAGTTTTACTTAAGACACGGGTTGAAACTGACTGCCGTTCACAGAATCATTGCTTTTGACCAAGAGCCATTTATGAGACCATACATCAAAAAGAATACTGATCTTAGAACCCAAGCCACCGATGCTTCAGAAAAAGACTTCTTTAAACTGATGAACAACAGCTGTTTTGGCAAAACCATGGAGAACGTACACAATCGTAAAGATGTTAATTTAGTTACAAAAGAAAACCAAGCAATTAAGTTTGCCTCTAAACCTAACTATCAAGACTTTAGAAGATTTAACGACAGCTTGGTTGGCATTATGATGAAGAAAAAAGATGTTAAGTTGGACAAGCCGGTGTTTATTGGCTTTACTGTTTTGGAGTTGTCAAAGTTATTGATGTTAGAATTTCTGTACGACTACTTTAAACTGCTGTACCCAGAAGCAAGAGTCCTTTACACAGACACTGATAGTTTTATTCTAGACGTCCCTACAGAAGACTTCTATAAGGATTTAGAAACAGAAGTAGCTAAAGGAACTGATGGATGGTACGACACATGCGACTATCCCAAAGACAGTCCTTTACATTCACCTGTAAACAAGAAAGTGATTGGAAAGATGAAGGATGAACTTAATGGGACAGTTATCAAAGAATATGTTGGTTTGCGGTCAAAGATGTACAGCGTTGCCAGCCAAACTTCTGTAATAAAGAAAGCTAAAGGTATAAGTAAAGAAGTTGTCAAAAAAAAATATAACTCACGATAACTACAAGCAAGCCCTCTTTGAAAACAAAGTATTTCATCACACAAATGTTTAATCTGCGCTCTACTCTTCATCAAGTAAACACAACTGCTTTTAACAAGAAATCACTAGTCTCCAACAATAACAAGAGAACTTACGTCAATCCTGAGTTTTCATATGCTGTAGGGCATTGGAGAACTTTAAAAGATTAACTTGACTGACTTGGCTTGTACTTAACTTAAGAACGTAACTGGTACTTACTTAAGAACCTAACTAGTACTTAACTTAAGAACCTAACTAGAACTTATTTTTTTTTGCACTTAACTTGCACTTACTTACATTTAACTTGCACTTAACTTAAAAAGTACTTTCTATAACTAACTTAACTTGTACTTATCTAGTTCTTAACTTGTACTTTATCTAGTTCTTAAAAACTATTACAGAGAAAATGGGTCTACTGCAGGAGGTTGCACTTTTTTTGCAGAAGGCGGTTCTTCTTCTTTTACTGTGGGGCTTGCGACTTTGTTGTTAGGTATGGTGTTAGGTATTTGTATGCAAAAAACCCACCAACAACAGCAGCAGCACCCAATACATAATGATACGTCTTATTGTTTGATTGTGACTGTGATTGTGTTGTTGTTGTTAATTGTGTTGTTGTTGGAGATGTTGTATTATTATCTAACAATTTTTGTTTTGCGGATTGGTTTGATTTTCTCAGTTTGTTCCATTCAGCCAGTTTACGCCCCGCCTCAACACGTCCAGGATTTTTAGACTTAGTAACATTACTCACTTGCGGTACATTCACTTGCGGTACATTCTGCTCCTGCGGATTGTCCTGCGGCGTCTTCTTCTCCTGATCGCTCATTTTTTTTATTGCGATTAAATTTAATATGATCAAAATTAATATGATTAAAAGTAATTAATCCCATGATGAATGGACATAACATCGTCCCAAATCTGTAGTACATGTCACACGCAAGAGTTTCTAGGGACTTGTTTAAAACCGGATCTTGTGATAAATCATATTTTAAATCTTCTTCTGAATCAACCGGCGCCACCTTACTTACTAACTTAGCATATAAACTAATCATTGTCTGACCCACTGATCTAACCATTTTTGATCCTAGCTGTGCTTCGTACCTAGCGTAGTACTTTTCAATGTCTGATGTAGACAGTTGTTGGATCTGTTCAATACTTAGTTCAGTGCCTAAATACTGTTTAGTTTTTCCACACGCGGCTAGAGAGTATAATCTTTCTTTATGGCAGTGGTCTACGGAGTAGTCTGCCTGCTCCTCACACTTTAATAGTTCGTTACAATCCATTTTTAAAAAGCAATAAAAAATAATATAATACTTTTAAAACCATGAGTTTAACGCTGGTTAATTATGCAGTGCCTATCGTTGGCGTTATAGTTTATTCAACCCTTGCAAAATGTTTGTTAGGAATAAAACCGCCCAACATGGGAAAGATAGAAGATTCGCCAAAAGTGGTTGCAACTTTATTTTTAGCTTTAACAACAAAAGATTATCTGATTAAAAAGCACATAGACAGTCTTTCGTATTATGATTATTTTAATTATTTTTTTAGTTAATAAAAAGATGAGTGAAAAAAAGATTATCAATACAATTTACCACTCTGCTGTAATTAGTGGCCTTAGTATAGGTTATAGTGTGTTAGCAAAAAACATGTTTAAAATGAAGCCGGCCGACCTAGGAAGGTTAGACATTGAGGACGTTGTTAAGGTTATAGTTGTAATTACTGCAGGGATTGCCTCAAAAGACTTTCTTGTTACACAGGGGATTATCCCAGAAAATGTTAGTTCATAGAAAGATTAAATAGAAAATATTAATTTATAAAAAGATGGCGGGAGTAGTTATGATGGTAGGAGGAGCTATTGTTAATGCCTTGGCCTTCTCTGGAAGTAATTATATGTTTAGTAAATTGCGGTCTGATGAAGAGAGAGAACGCCATAACAAGGCAATGGAAAATTTAGCCAAGGCAAGAGACGCTTATGAAAAAGGCGAATTGCTCACTTAGACTTTATTAATAAAAAGTTAAGAGAACAGGGACATGCAGAGCACACATTTACAGACGTTGATGAGGCAATGAATGAGTATTACTTAGTGACAGGAAAGAAGTTTCTAACAGCGCCACCGCCAGAACTGTCCGACTTTTATGAACCGTCAGAAGAACAGAAAATAGCAGAAATTGGTTTTATTGTGGGTGCTATGGGAGCAATCTATATTCTTGCACAAACAATCTAAAAAACAATTAAAAATACAATTAAAATACAGTCCTTCTTATGGACAATACGAAGCACAAAATATATTATTCTCCTAAAGGTTATTGGAAAGGAAAGACTGCTATTGAAAAACTGAGTAAAGCTGCTAGAGTGTCTGAATTAGATGCGAAAGACTGGCTTTCATAACGAGCAATTTGGCAAATATATCTGCCTGCCCCAAAAAGAATAATAAGACCTAGATTTGTTAATTCAGTTCCAAATGACACCCACCAAATGGACTTGCTGTATCTTCCACATGATAAAATAAGAAGAAAAAAGTTTAAGTATGCTCTGACAGTTGTTGACATGGCTTCAAGATACAAAGACGCTGAGCCTTTAACGGATAAAAGCTCAACTGCTGTGGCTGTGGCTTTACAACAAATATACATGCGAGGCCCATTAAAGTATCCTAGGATGATTCAAGTTGATGATGGAAAAGAGTTTAAAGGCTCTGTAAACCAGCTGTTTTTTAAAACATCATGTTACAGTTAAGAGAGGAATCCCAGGCAACCATCGATCACAAGCCCCAGTAGAAAACTTTAATAAGAATCTAGCTGAACGCCTGTTTACCTATCAATATCACAGAGAAATTATAGATAGAACGCGTAACACAGAATGGGTTAGGAGATTGCCAGCAGTCTTACGCGCCATGAACAATGAAGAATTTAAAGCAACAGGCCTTAAACCAGTAAACGCGATCAAATTAAAAAAAATTAGCATTACTGAAGATGTGCAGGGGACTCAAAAACTCTTGCCGTTTGGACTAAAAGTAAGATACTTGTTGCTCCTGGAGAGGCAGAGGGCGATGTTAGAATTAGAGCCACAGATCCCATATGGAGTGTAGACATATATGAAGTTGAAAGAATTATGAAAACAGACTCTCCCGTATATTATTTAAGAGAAACTCTCTCTTCTAGCGGTGCTACTACGTCTAAAAGGCCTGCCCCTAAAAGATCCTTTGTTCGTGAAGAGCTGCAAGTTGTCTCGCCAAACACAGTGAGTTAACAAAAAAATAGTGTTTTATTTTTGTTAAACTTATTTTTTTGGCCTATTTTGGGTTTAACCGATCATGTGTTTGTTTTTTCAATGTTCTGTTTAATTGCATCAGTGTCTACCTGTCGTGAAGTAAAAGTCTTTCTCCACTCCTTTTGAAGTTCAATTTTCTGTCGCCTGTAATCGTCGCCATCAGCCATAAGCTTATCAAATTCTTCATCTGTAATGTTTTCATCCTGTAATGATTTGCTTATTCTTAATCTTAATGAGCAAAGCTTTGCTGATGCTAGGGCTACAATGGCAGTGTGCTTTTGTAATTTAGGAGTTAATTTTTTTAAAACAGCACTTACAATCATAGACATGGCGCCTAAACCTAACCCGAGACCTCCTAATGCTAAAGAGGCTGGCGCCCCAACCCCGCTGGCTAAAAGAGCAACACTAGATCCGGCGCTTACGCTAGCTACAGCTGATGAACCAGTAATTACATAAGAAAGAGTATTTAAAGCTTTAGCATATTTCTTTCTAGTAAGCCTATACTTATCCAAGTCGCTTTCTATCTCCTTTTGAAGCTCAGTTATTTGCTTTAACCTAAACTGTTGAACATGCATTTTTTAAATAAGATTATTTTATTAATTAATCTTGTACATATCTTCTTATTAATCCTTCTGGCAGCACTTCATTAAGAGAGTAAAACGAAATAAAATCAACATACTTAATTAAAATAAAGTCGAGTACTGTTAGTTTGTCTTTGTCAACCATCACAGTAACCTTGTCAGATGATACATGGGTGTTTATTTTGTCTCCGTTTTTAGTAATTGCAATACCGAGCTTAAGAGGAGCATCCAAGTTTTCAGCCTTTATTTGTATGCCTCTAATTAACGTATGTTCTGGCAAACTAGGATCGCCCTCCCTCGGAGTAATAAATAAGCGAAAAATCATCGTCATTTGCCTTGGTAGTGGCAGTATCTTTGGGTTAAATTCTAAGCCAACGGTGTCATTCCCCACTTCAGCTAAGGGCTTCTTTCTCTGTAGCATATATTCAGAACCCTGCCAAGTTATTTTAATCTGTTTTTTCTGTTGTGTTCCTGGAACCAGGCTAACAAGAATGGGTCCTGCATTTAAGGCTTTTCTGAAATTGTTTTCCTTATCAAAGTATACATTAGGACTTCGTAGTTCAAACTTTTGATTCCAAGCAATTTCAGGAAGCAACGCCCAAGCATTATCTCTTTTATGAAGTTTGTATTCGTGTTTGCCAAAATCATTTGCCCTTAAATTTCTTATCTCTTCTAGGGTAGGATATTGCTGTCGTTTTTTGTCTTCAATTTCTGTTCGTTTGTAAACCCCATCATCTGTGTACTCAAATCCATAAACATTTCCCGGCACTCCTATTAGATCAAACTCGTTTGTGTCTGCTAGGTCTTTTAACTCTACTGCAACGCATTTAGGAGCTAGCTCCAATTTTGATTCTGGCCCCCGAGACATTCTTTTTATAATATTAAAATTATAATAAACAAAATGTTATAAGCAATCAATAATAAACAATCTACAATAAACAAACGTATTGAACTGGGGGTCAGTCCGTAAGCATAACTTAGCGTGCTTAGATTTTTCTAACTGCTCTTTTATTTTTTTAACTCATCTTTGTCCCTTATTATATAATTTTCACTTAAACATTCTTCAAAACTATCTTTGTCCTTAGTGTAAAATAATACAACCGATTTTAACTGCGATCTAAAGTCTTTTAAGACAGCATTATATTTTTGAGTTAAGAGCCACACAGAAACTAATGCGTGGCGGCCACTAAAGGCTAGCTTTGACAGAGCTTTTCTTTTTTTAGCAATGTCTCGTTCAGCTGAACAGTCATCAATAATAAACAGTGTTTCAGTTCCCTCAAATAGTCTATAGTAATGTTCTAAACAGTCGCTCAGTTTGTCGCTAGGATCAACTAAAATATATTCTCGTCTGTCCAAATAAACTTCCTTTCTTTGTAAGACTTGTTGTGCTTAATGGTTGTGCAGAATATAACAATGTGCTCGTAATGAAACCTGTATATTGTTTGTAACAAATCAAGTACGAAGACAGTTTTCCCACACCCAGTAATCCCGCAGATAAGAGAACAGTGCGGATCTTTTGGCAGAAACTTCAAACTATCCATCTGTTTTTAATAGGTTATTTCTTCTACATTTTAATAAGCCGCGTCTTTAGTCTGTTTTCTTCAATGTTTAACTGAGCATCACAAACCATAAAATGTGCATTTTTATTGGGCCGTTTCCGTCTGCTTTCTTGTGAATATTTATTTTTATACCATCTTGCCCTATCCTTTCTTCACTTCCAAACAATCTGTTGTCAAATGTGGATCTAAAATCCAGCCACAGCCCATATTTGGTTATTAAGTGGTCTTCGAGTCTTACATCATAAAGGCGAAGTTTTTTTACATACACGATCAACTGCAGGATCCCTTTGCCTACCTCCAGCGAACAACTTTCTTATTTCATCAAAGTGTTGGTGAGGTAAAATCCCGCGTCCAGAATACAACTGATCAGACTTACCATTTATTACACAGTCAACCTTCTCAATTTTTGGATTATAAAACACTTCTGTTTCTCTCTGAAAAGGAGTTGTTCCTTCAGTAAACAAGAACAAAATTCCTTTTAAAGACTTCAGAGACTGATTTAGATGTATGTTCCAAAGAGTGTCTCGCTTGTTTCTATTTTCTGTAATGGCGTGTATAACGTTTTCATAATAAATAACCGTTTTACTTTTATACTGGGTTAAGATTGTTCTGGCCAGTCCAGGGTTAGTAACAACATCAAACTCAAGAGAAATGTCACTAACCGCGTATTTAGCTAAAGGGTCTTCAGACAGAACGACAGAACTGCAAGGATTAAATGTCAGATGAAAAGTAAGTTTTTCTTCTAGTGCACCTTGGTAATATGGCATATGCGTTTTTTAACAGCTCAAAATCTAGAGGGATGCAGAATCTGTTGCCAAATGCTTCTGCTACTGCCTCATCTTTAACATCATTCTTTGCATCACCCGCTTTAAGCCTGTGCTTGAGGCCGTTTGGGCTTTGTATTCCCTGATAAACTTTCTCTTTCCTTTCTTTTTTAGGCAGCCATAAATCAGAATAGAGGGCAAAAATGTCTGCCTCGCCTAGTACAAATACTTCTCTGCCCTCCAGTTTGATTGCTATATGTTTAACGATGGCCCTACCCAAATTAGCAACAACAGTAGCATTAGGATCTATTGATTTAATATCTATTTTGAATGATAGTTTAGCAGTGCCTGGCATTATAACATCGTCAGCGCCAAGATCGGGGAACTTAACTATAAAATTTGTCCGGGCTCAACTGTTGATGGAGTGTTTACACTAATTACAGTCTGCCTTATACCTTTTACGCCATGGGGTTCTTTCTCTTTTCTGTATGGATCAAGGTCACAACCGTATGAGTTCATTTTTTATAAAACAAAAAAGAATATAAATAAAAAATATGGCTGAAGATTTTGACCCGATTGATCCTATTGAAGAAGAAGATGAAACAGAACTGGGGCCTTCATTGCAGGAAGAGCTTGAAGGAGCGGGTTCTTTACTCCCTAGACACCGCCAAGAACTATTGCGAGAAAGAATTCAATCATTCTATAAAAGCATAGGACGAGAGCTACCAGAAGTAGTTGATCTAACGATTTTGAGAAGATGGTGGGCATTTGTATATAAAAACTGGTGCAGGGAGCCGTGTAAAAGCTACTTCAACGCAAAACCCAAACAAGTTTTTAAAACTAAGCACAATAAGGCGAAAACTCCCTATTGCTAAGGCAGAACAATTAAACCTTTTAGAGCTTAGAGCCGAAGCCGTTAGTCCTTTACAGAACTTAGGGCAAGAGTTGCCAACACAATCTGAAATACAAAACATACCTCTTCAAGATTTAAATCAAACAGCAGATGAACTAATAGCAGAAATTGAAACGAGTTTAAGTGAGGAGACACAGTTAAAAACAATTAACAACTCTGAACCCACTGGTGAAATTGAGGCTCTTAGGAGTGAAAACTATAGGCTTAGACGTGAACTTGAGGGTCTTAAGGATGCTCTTATAACTGTAAGGGAGGAACTAGCGCTCAATCTAGGAAAACTTAGCGAGATAGAGAGAGAGATAGAAGAAGAAAAAAATAAGTTGGCTGATGCAGACGATAACAATTTAGGGCGAGAAGAAAACGCTAGAATACAGCAGAAAATACAAGATTTATGCTGCTAAGGGCGAATAGGTTAGAAGCTCTGTCTACTAACAGAGCGCAGCTAGCATTACAAACAAGCAGAATACGAGAAACTATAAACAGAATACTTTATGAAAACACTACGCTGGCTGAAAGAATAAGGACTCTGTTCAGAGAACAGGGGATTACAATAGTTAGTATATTAACGGCTGTTGGGTTTGCTATCTCTACACTCGTTTATGCTTTAACAGGTGGCGCGCCAACAGGGCCAGTAGTGCCTCCAACGCCTCAGCCTGGTAAAAGTTGGATTAGAAAACAATTACATCATCTAGCAAACTTATTAAAAAAGTTAGCAGTCAAAGCGCTTGATGCTCTGCCTGGCATAATAGGCAGTGTTGTTAGTTGGGTTTTGTCTACTATAGGCAAAGTTGCTGGTTATATGGCTGACCATCTGTGGACGTTAGGGGTGCTAGCTGCTGGATTAATTTTTAGGGAAATAAAGTATGGCTAATCCAGTAAAAGTTAAAAACACAACGAGGGCTGTCTTTTCGCTAGTGTGGCTGTCAGTGTAAGGCAGATTAACAGGTGGAGTGCTTTCTGGGCTGCTTATAACTGGTGGTGGGTCACTTTCTTCAGGGCTAGGTACTTTCTTTAAAATGGATGGCGCGGGCCTTGTGTTTAAGCCTTGATTGTGTCCTAAGTTTTGATCGTCTCCAGCTATGAGGATTTCATTGTTATAATTCTGTATCATGCCAATCTGTAGTCTAAGATCAGAGAGGTAGCATGTATAATCCATGGCCTACAACAAAGTCAACCTTTGACCTAGCGTGTGCAAGAACGTCTTGATACCTTTGTATGCTGGCAGGCAAATCAACAGCAGAGTTTAATAGCATCTTCTAAATTGACTAGAAATTGTTTTCTGGCATCAAAGCCTGTAGACTGATCTACTATGCTAGACTTAGTCTGTGCTTGTGCTCCTAATAGACACCAAACGTATGTCCTTATGGAGTCATTGAGTCTTTGCACGCCTGGCATTGTTAGACCTTCACTTTCATCTAGATAAATGTTGCCCAAGCATTAGGATGTTTTTGTTCTATGGATCCCAATCGAACTTGTTTGTCTGGTTGAAAAGAAGTATGGCCAGGCCAGTAGTCATAATTATATTCTCTTTTTGCGCCCCACAAATACAATGTGCCTAACCCATGATTGTGGTCTAACTTTTGTCTAAAGTCAGTTGAAGGATCAATGTTAAATTCGTTACAGATTCTTTCATACGCATTATTGTCCATTGGGCTGTTGAATGGATTAAACGCGTTGTCGCTTGGGAGGGCTACTTGTAGTTCAGTTAGTATGCGTCTGTACTGGTAATAGACATGAAAGTTATATACTGCCCTTACTAAAAGATTGGGGTGGTTTAAATGGTTTGCATATGAAACACCGCAGCCAGTAGTTATGCAGTAATGGCAAAATTTAACTGATTCTGAAAAAAAGCCATAGGGCGGGATGACCATGCTGATGGCACTCTGTCATTCTTTATTGGCGGATTCAAATATCTAGTTAACGGGTTTACAAGCCTAACGTGGAAGCCATTATATTCATCTACTGCAATGGTTAAATTGCTGAAGTCCAAAGATTTGGGGTTATAAAACGCTCCTATATTGTAAGTGGCACTTTCGTTATATTTAAAAGGTTCCATTTTTAAATAGTTTTTAAAATAGTTATAAAAAAGATGTACATCTATATAACCAAGCAAAACGAGCGTGTGTTCTTAACGTATCCAATTGAAAATAGGCGCGGTGATTGTAGGGTTGCCCTTAGAGAAATTGGGTTTAAAGTAAAATGGATTAACATATCTGAAAAAGATAAGAATAACTGGGTGGATATTAAGGATGGGCAAGGCAAGCTACTAAAACGTTTAAAAATACCCATGGTCACTACAATTTTTGTTCTTTAAGAGAAGTATTTAGCAATTTTAACATTAAGTTAAAAATTAATGAGGCAAATCTTATAATTACTATAAATTTTCCAGAACTTAAAGAAAAAAGGGAGTACGTTTTTCCTAGAAGCCTTGCTCGAATTTTAGGCTTTTATAATAGTGGTGAAACGCATAGCTTCAGCACACACGGCCTTGTAGAATGGGGCATTTATGAGTTTAAAGGTAATAGACCATCTGATTTTCTCGTGAACCCAATTTTGTATGTCCATTTACAACAGTTAAAAACAGATACTAATTTGTTTAATGGCTATCCATCTGCTGTCCTACGAGCATTGCCACCAAATAATGTAGGGTTTTGCGATTATAAGTTATACAGGTTTGGCGGAGACATTGAATTTAAAGAATTAATTGAGGGTTCTTTAAATTCATTGGATGTAAAAATAGTTAATCAAGACGGAAAGCCAGTTGTTTGTTCTAATTTATTAATGGTGCTAGAAGTAGAAGAACATGTTGAAAAGTAGCAAGGACTCATTCCCGCGGACGTTAATTTTTATATTCCTGGGGGAGAATGTAAATGTTTGTTCACGATCGCCCATGTTATTCTGCACAGAAATCCCCGTTTCAATGTGCTAATTACGTCAATATTTGGCAGTTTTGGCATGTTAATTTTGTTTAGAAACAGGTGTTAAATTTGGTCAAAACTGATATGAGATGGACGTGATTTGTATGTGAAAAAGGGGGTTTTCGGGCAGAATCACATGGTGGTCGTGAACGAACATATTTACATTCTTTAAAGTCTAGTTAAACCACATTAGAATGATTAACTTTTTTTCATCATGAATTCACAACTAGCTAAGTCACAGAATAAACAAAATCTGTTTTTTTTCTGAAGACCACTTCCTTTAACACTCACTTCATCTATTCATGTTTTCCGAAACAATTTCGTTTTGCTACCCTATCAAGTCATAGGATAACAGAACACCTCAAATACTTCTTTTTTTTTAAACAAAACCTTCACAAGTGCGCCGAGGAAGTTTCAGTCGCTCCTAAACGGGAATACGGTTTCGGTTTGTTAATAAATAAACCTTCAATGATAAATACCTGACTGCCACCAAAAAACAGCTGAGTCCCTCTTCGGCCGTCTGTGTACTTGCGTTGCCGGAATCACTGCAGAGACTGCCTAACCGGTTCAACTCACCCGGCTTTTAACAGTGCGCCGGTGAGTACAGCTCAGCTGAATTGTCAAACCGGCTTCCGGACAACTACCTTCCGGTAAGCACGGTTGTATGAAAAATTTGTGACCGGACAAGAAAACGATCCGTCACAATCTTGCTACGTGGCCATTGTTGTCATCGTTGTCGTCGAGTGCCTGTGTTGTTATCGTGACTGCAAGCAGCGTGTTTTGACTTATGTTAAAATCGTGTTTTTGTATTTGATGTGGTTATGCGTATGCAAAGGCATGAGTTTACCTGTGAATGATTCGGTATGAAAACCAAGCAGTGGATGGGGTAGGAGGGACAGAGGGTGAGGGGTAGAGGATCGAAAGTTACTCGGAAAAAGTGTACAGTTTGTTGGTTAAAGGTGGAATAAGTATCGCTTAAATCCTTTCAGTTGATCTTGAAAGTTGTGACAGGTGAACTGTACTTGATTGTCTCTGCTTTAAAACTGTTTTAACAGTAATTATTCTCTTCCAGAAGGGTTCGCAGTCCCTAGGCCAAATCCAACTTGTGTTTGAACCCAAAAAGGGATGTGGACAGACTGTGACAGCGTCAAACTCTGGTGATATGATAATGAAATGATAATAAATGTTGGGGTTTTTTTTTTTTGGTGAGCCCTGTTGGTACCTCCTGGTGATGGACCAGTGATGTTTGGAAGAGGGGAGGTTGAACTGGATGTTATTCACAGCCCTGTTGTCACCATTCAATGACGTGCCAGCGAGGTTGGAAAGAGGAGTAGTTAAACCAGGTATTTTCACAAGTGATCCTAACGCCACTTCGTGCTAACGTGCCAGCAAAGTTTGGCAGAGGAGAGGTTAACGGGATGTTTTTTTTCACATGTGAGTCTGGCGGTCGTCTGCAAATACGCTAGAGAAGTTTGAAAGAGGAGCGTTCAATGAGATTGATTATTCACACGTGAGCCTGGCTGTTGTATCCTGGTATGCCAGTTAATGGGGTTCATTTATTCACATGTGAGTCTGGCAGTCGTTTCCAGTGAAGCTTGGAAGAGGGTGTGTGTGTGTGTGTGTGTGTGTGTGTGTGTGTGGTGTGTGTGTGTGTGTGTGTGTGTGTGTGTGTGTGTGTGTGTGTGTGTGTGTGTGTGTGTGTGAGATCTAATGCCAGCATACGCATCATAAGTACAAACGCTGCAGGAGCCCAAACACAAGTCCCAAAGGCATCCTGACATACCGGAATAGACCCATACGTGTTGTAAAAGCCGTCTTCGGACGATCCTCCGGTTTAACCACAATCTGTCAGTACCCTTTTGGCAAGATTTATCTTAATATATAACTCTGAGGTATAGATTGAAAACCCCTTTCCTAAATAGCATGATTTTCTGACATTTAAACAATTCAAAATAAATCACATGTAGTAATCCTTATACTGTATTTAGTATAATTTGTGGTAAACTTTACCATGGACTTTTTCTCAGCAATGTCAAACGCCAATAAACCAAATTTTGCACAATGTGAAATATTGTGAAGACCTTTCCAGCTGTCCCCTTAATGAAGATGTCACCAACTTAGAAGTACAGTCAAGCTGCTATTAACGTTTTCGGCACTGATTTCAATAAGTAAGACTGCAATCACTCGCCATCATTGCTTTACACGTTCATCAGAGATATGTTAAATGATGTGCAAATCTTACAATAAACATCACATCTATCAAATCAGAACATTTACGTAATTTCAAATATTGCAACGAATATTAGTTTACATTCTATCAAATCAGAACATTTATGTAATTTCTATTGAGCGAATGAGGAATCACAAATAACGCTTTTACAAGACGTAGAACAGAGATACATAACATATAGGTGTCTCTTGCCAAACATGGCAACGAAAGTCATCCTCATTCTGTGGTGAATCAAAGACTAAAGTCCAAGGAAGCACCAAATCAAACAGTCTCGCACGTTTCTGCAATGATTGTTCCGAAGGTAAACCACTACAACATCAACTTGTCTTAGTGACTGGAATAAACATATACTAGGAAAATAGGTTTGAGGGCATCAGAAACGAAAGTGCCAAAAGAAAAAAAAAATGTCATCAGTGATAACAGTCCTCAAATGACATCGGACATGTCTGGGCTACAAACGGCCAATCGATGAAAACGTCCTTCAGTTACAGTACAACTCGCTGAATGTGGATGTCCTAAGGGAACCAAAAGAAAGCAGGAGAAACTCTTCCCTCAATTCTCAGCTGCTCATCCCTCTTCCTACCAGCTTCCCCTTTCCTCTTCCATGGAACATAAACCATACACGCCATTGAATTGCTTATGGATTTTCCTATTTTTTCACTCTTTCATCTCAGACCGCTATTTCGAGTTGCATTTCAAAAGTTGTATGCATTCCTGTCGAAATCTGATGGAACAAAAGCTGTAGACCAAAGGGTTTATGACGCTGTTGATGAAGTAAGATCGCAGTCCAATGCGGTAACCATTGATACCCAAAGCCTCAATAAGAGCAGGTTCCCCCTGCCGAGTGCGCACCGTCACCAAAGCGATATAAGGAAGATAGTTGACGATGAACACGACCGTGAGCACGAACATCATGAAGGTGGTTCGGTTAGGGATCTTCCTCACAGTGCCGTGTGGTTTTGGGGTGGACTTGTCACGGCTGACAAAGCCTTTGGCGTTATGGGCGGCCTGTCGGTCTGTGACAGACTGCACGTGACCCCGATGACGTTCCTGCACCTGTCTGCTCTGACTATTCCGCCATTGTTGGACCCAAAAGAAAAAACGAGCGTGTTTTTCTTAACGTACCCAAATTTTAAAAATTTTAGGCGCGGGGGTTTGTAGGGTTGCCCTTTAAAAAAAATTTGGGGTTTAAATTTTAAAAGGTTTTTAACAAAATCTAAAAAAATTTTAAGGATAACGGGGGTGGATATTAAAGGGGCAAGGCAACTATTTAAAACTTAAAAAAAATCCCCCGAGGGTCCTATTTTTTTTGTTTTTTAAAGATAATTTAGAAATTTTTTAAATTTTTAAATTTAAAAATTTAATGGGGGCAAATCTTAAAAATTTAACTATAAATTTTCCAAAAATTAAAAGGGAAAAAAGGGGGAATATTTTTTTTCCTGGGAACCCCTTGCTTTTTTTTAAAGGGCTTTTTTTAAAAAGGGGTGAAACGAAATAGTTTCACCCACCCCGGGCCCTTTGTAGAAGGGGGCATTTTTTTTTTTAAAGGAAATAGCCATCTGATTTTCCGTGAACCTTTTTTTGTATGCCCCATTTACAACATTTTAAAAACAGTTACTAATTTTTTAAAGGGCTATCCTTCTGCGTCCTACAGAAATTCCCAAATAAAAAATGGGGGGTTTTTTTCGAAAAAAATTTTATCCGGGTTTTGGGGGGGCCCATTAAATTTTTAAAAAAATTTAAATTTGGGAAGGGTTTTTTTAAATTCATTGGATTTTAAAAATATTAATAAAGACGGAAACCCCAATTTGGGTTTGTTCAATTTTAAAAAAAGGGTGCTAGAAGTAGAAGAAAGGGTTTAAAAAGTTAGCAAGGAACTTTCCCGCGGAATTAAAATTTTTTTATTTTCCGGGGGGAATTTGGAAATTTTTTTGGTTCACAAACCCCATTTTTTTTCTGCCCCAGAAATCCCCGTTTCAATGTGCTTTTTTACGTCAATTTTGGGGCAGTTTTGGCATTTTTTTTTTTTGTTTAGAAAAGGGTTTTAAAATTTTTTGGTAAAAAACTGATTTTGGGGTTGGAGGGATTTGTTTTAAAAAAGGGGGGTTTTGGGGCAAACCCGGGGTGGCCCGGGAAACGAACATTTTAAACATTTTTTAAAAGTCAAAGTTAAACCTTTTTTAAAATTTGATTAACTTTTTTTCATCTAAATTTCCCAAAACTTAAAAAAGTCACAAAAATAAAAAAAAATCTGTTTTTTTTTTCTGGCCACTTCCTTAACCCCAAAATTCATTATTCATTTTTCCGAAACAATTTCGTTTTGCAACCCATAAAAGTCAAAGGAAAACAAAACCCCTTCAAAAAACTTTTTTTTTTTTAAAAAAAAACCTTAACAAGTGCGCCAAAGGAAAATTTCAGTCGCCCCTTTAAAGGGGGGGTTTAACGGTTTGGGTTTTTGAAAAATAAATAAACCTTCAAAAAAAAAACCGGGAACGCCCCAAAAAAACAGCTGAGCCCCCTTTTCCGGGTTTTTTGTACTTGCGTTCCCCGGAATCACTGCGGGAGACCCCTAACCGGGTTCAACCCACCGGGTTTTAAAAAAAACCAGTGCGCCGGTGATTTCAGTCACCCTAAAATTGTAAAACCCGGGTTTTCCGGAAAACCCCTTTCCCGGGTTAAAGAAAGGTTTTTGTATGAAAATTTGTGCCGGTCCAAAAAACAAACCGTCAAAATCTTGTTTACGGGGCCCCATTTTTGGTCTTCGTTGTCTCGGGGGCCTGTGTTTTTGGGTGACGCAAGCAGCGTTTTTGGGCTTATTTTTAAAATCGTTTTTTTGTATTTGATGTGGTTAGGCGTTTTGAAAAGGGCATGATTTTACCTGTGAATGATTGGGTTTTAAAAAACCCAAAGCAGGGGGAGGGGGTTAGGGGGGACAGAGGGTGAGGGGTAGAGGATCAAAAATTACTCGGAAAAATTTTTAAAATTTTGGGTTGGTTTAAAGGGGTTTTTAAGTATCGCTTAAACCCTTTTCAGTTGCCTTGAAAGTTGTGACAGGGAACTGTACTTAAAATTGTCTCTGTTTTTAAACGGTTTTAACATAATTTTTCTTTTCCCAAAAGGGGTTCGCAGTCCCTGGGCCCAAATAAAAATTTGGTTTTTGAACCCAAAAAGGGTTGGGGAAAGGACTGGGACGCGTCAAACTCGGTGATAGGGATAATGAAATGATAATACAATTTTGGGGGTTTTTTTTTTCTGGTGAGCCCTGTTGGAACCTCCGGGTGAGGACCATGATTTTTTAAAAGGGGCAGGTTTAAAACTGGATTTTTATTAACACCCCTTTGCCCCAAAATTCAATGACGTGCCAGCGGGGGGTTGGAAAGAGGAGTATTTAAAACCCAGGTTTTTTTCACAAGTTGATCCAAACGCCATTTCAAAAAAACTTTCCAGCAAAGTTTGGCGAGGAGGGTTAACGGGTTGTTTTTTTCACATGGTTCTGGCGGTCGTCTAAAAAAATACCTAGAAAATTTTTGAAAGGGGCGTTCAAGGAATTAAATTTTATTCCACGTGAGCCTGGTTTGTTTTTACCCCGGGTATGCCAGTTAAGGGGGTTCTTTTATTCACATGTGATCGGGAAAGTCTTTTTCCGGTAAAGTTTGGAAGAGGTGTTGTGTGTGTTGTTGTGTGTGGGGTGTGTGTGTTGGGAGTGTTGTGTTGGGTGGTTGGGGGTTTGTGTGGTGTTGGTGTTGTGGGGAGATCAAATTTCCCCAGCCAACGCATATAAAACAAACGAGAAGGAGCCCAAACCCACAAAAAAGGTCCCAAAAAGGATCCCCCTGAAAAAATACCCCGGAATTTTAACCTTATTTTTTGGGTAAAAAATTTGGAAAAAAAACCCCATTTTAAAAAAATTTTTTCCCGCCCCTTTTTCAAAATTTTTTCAAAATAAATCGGGAATGTAAAAAACCCCTTTTTTATTTAGATTTTTTTTGGTTTAAAAAATTAAAAAAACTTTTTAACCCCTTTAACTTTTTTTCCAAGAATTTTTTTAAACCCCAAAATTTTTGCCCAAAAGTAAAAACCAAAATTTTAAAATTAAATATTGTGAAGCCCTTTCCAAGTTTTTTCCCCTTTAATTGAAGATGTAACCCAACTTGGGGAGGCCCCCCATTTCAAGTGCTTTTTAACGTTTTGGGCACTAAATTTCATAAGTAAGACTGAAAAATCCCCATCTTTTTACACGTTCTCGAGGTATTTTTTTAAAAATGATGTGCAAATTTTTACAAAAAACATCACATCTTTCAAATCAGAAAATTTACAACAAATTTCCCAAATAATTCCCCAAAAAACAAAATATTTTTTTTCATTTTATCAAATCGAACATTTATTTTAATTTCTTTGAGCGAATGGGAAATTCAAAAAAAACGCTTTTACAAAAACAAAGAAAAAGGGATACAAAACATAAAGGGGGTCCCTTGCCAAACATGGCAACGAAAGCCCATCCTCATTCTGGGGAACAAAAATTTAAAGCCCCAAAGGAAGCCCCCAAAATTAAAACACCCTCGCACTTTTCTGCAATGATTTTTCCGAAGGTAAACCATACAACTTTAAATTTGTCTTAGGACGGGGAATAAACATTTTCAAAAAAAATTAGGTTTGAGGGCATCAAAACGAAAGTGCCAAAAAAAAAAAAAAAATTGCTTCAGTGATAACAGTCCTCAAATGCCCTGGACATGTCTGGGCTAAAACGGCCAATCGATGAAAAACGTCCTTCGAAAAAAGTTTCAACCGCTGAATGTGGGGTGTCCTAAGGGAACCCAAAAAAAAGCAGGGAAAATCTTCCCCCCAAAAACCCGCTGCTCATCCCCTTCCTTCCGCTTCCCCCCTTTTCCCCTTTCCCAAAAAATTTAAACCCTAACGGCCCCTTGAAATTTCTTATATTTTCCCCTTTTTTTTTACTCTTTTTTTTCTCAAAACCCCTATTTCGAGTTGCATTTCAAAAGTTTTTTTGCTTTTTTTCGAAATTGAGGAACAAAAGCTGGACCCAAAGGGGTTTTTGCGCTGTTTGATGAAGTAAGTCCCCAGTCCAATGCGGTAACCATTGAAACCCAAAACCTCAAAAAGACGGTTTTCCCCCTGCCGAAATGGGACCGTCACCAAAACGATAAAAGGGGGAAAAGTTTTACGATTTAACACGACCGTGAGCACGAACAACATGAAGGGTGGTTCGGTTTGGGATCTTCCCCACAGTGCCCTGTGGTTTTTGGGGTTTTACCCCTTTTCACGGGTGACAAAAAACCTTTGGCGTTATGGGCCGGGCCCGTTGGTCTGTGAGACCTGCCGTGACCCCCCATGACGTTTCCTTGGGACGCTTTCTCTTTCTCTGAGCTTTTCCGCCATTTTTGTGAAATTTACACCCCCAGAGACAGCCCTGGTTTTTTCACCCCCGGGTTTGGGGTAAGTTTATTTTTTTTGGTTTTCTGTTCTCAGTGTTACTCACGATTTGATCGCAGTAAAAGATCCCGTGTCAGATTTTTTTGTCCGAGAGGGTATATCGTACCCCAAATCTTTGTGGTGAAGAAGGGAAAAACCAGCAGGTTTTCAAGTGTTTTTTTCTGTTTTTGCTCGTGTTTTCCCTTTTAAAGTTTCTTCATTGGGGGGAAAAAAGGGATTTTGACTCATTACTTTTGGAGTTCCCTTTTTTTGATACGTCGGTTTTTGGGGTTTTGGGAGACCCGTTGACTATTGACAGAAAAAAGCTTGGGGGCCCCCCGAAGGGAAACCCTCTTCAATGGGCCCAAGGTTTTGTGAATGCCGAACACCCACCCTTTGTTTTTGGGTTTTTCGACAGGTGTTTATGGGATGGCCTTAATTTTTCGGGGCAAACCCCAGTTCCCGCGCTAACCTTACATAGGACACCACCATCAGCACAAAGCTTTGTGCCGTTAAAACGTTTTTGATGACAATTTTAAATGAAGGGGAAAAAAGATGAGGCGTATGGTCTCGTGGAACTTTTCCCGACCGGGGGACGTTGCTGTCCAAAGTAGTGGGACTAGGGCCCGGGGCCCGTTTTAGGGCCATGTAGGGGGCCAGGGTAGAAAAAAAGCCACCAAACCCAGCCTCCCCAAAAGCAACGGCGTGTTTTTCGGTGGGGGGGTTGGGGGCCCGGGTTTTTCAGAGGGGCCCCCTTTACGGGTCCCAAAAGCCCCGGCCACCAGAAAAGGGGCGCCGACAGGGAAATGATAAGGGTCTTTAATTTCGAAAACTTTCACAGCCAGCGGTCCCCAAACGTGTTGTTGGAAAGCGGATCTCTTTCAATTTTCCCCCGGGGGCCCCCGGGTCAGCACGTTGTGGGATCAGGTCACAGACACAAGGCCAGAAGGGACCCTCCCCCCCCCCCCCCCCCGGCCGCTGGGGTTTGAACCCCCTTTTTAGTAAAACATGAACCCAGGGTTGGGGACCCGCCGGCCCAAAAGGGAAACCCCAGGGCGTTTTTGCATAGCGTTTGGAAAAAGAGCTGCCAAAGAACTGGATGTTCTTGCTTTTAAATGGCCCGAAAGTTTAAGGGGAAAACCGGGGGTGTGGTGGGGTGTTTTGGTTGGGGAAAAAAGGAAAAATGGGTGGGGAAAGTCTCCCCCGGGAAAAATGGAGGGGTTTTTCCCCGGGGGCCACCCTTGTCTGTTATTTCCGTGTTCAACAGGAAATTTACAAAGGGTGTAATTTTTAGACCCAAAAAATCTGTTTTTGTGACCTCCACTGATTCCACTGCAGTTAACATTTAGCTGAAAGGGGAAAACCTTTTCAACAATATACACATGGGAGTGAGTTGGGTTTTTTTTTTCTCTCTCCTCTCTCTCTCTCTCTCTCCTTTTTCTCTCTTTTTCAAAACCCCTTCTCCCCTCCTCTCTCTCTCTTCCCCTTTTTCTCTCTCTCTCTTACGTTTGGGTTTTCCCCCGCAATAAAAGTGGTCATTAAAAACTTTTTAACCCCCGTGAATTTGGGGTGTAACCCACTTTTTCCTTTACACTCAGTGCAGTTGGGTGAGGGGGAATGTGGGCTGATGTTTAATGACGAAACCCTGTGTAAATGTCCCTAAACCGTACAGGCCCGGGTGTTCAGGAAATGGACCATTAAACGCTTTTTTCCCATGGGACCCGTATTTTTTTATTTTCGTTTTTTAAATTTTTCTTTACTTTCAAAAGAATTTTCTCTTTGAAGTTTAAAAATTTTAAATTTTAGTTAAAACACCATTTTTTCCTTTACCTTGGTTTATGTGGGGCGGGAAAAAAGATTTTCAGGCGCCCGTTTCAGACAAACACCCAAATTAAGTCAAATTTTGAGGTCAAGTAAAGAAAACTTTATCATCTCCAAAAAAGAAATTTAAAAGTGGCCATTTAAAAAACAAATCACAAATCACCCCCTCCACCCACCCTCTCGCACCAAAAGAATAACCCCAACACACACACACACAACCCACCACACCACACCACACAAACAAAACCCCCACACCCCCACAACATTAAAATATATAAAATATAAATTTTTATAAATATTTATATAATTTTTATATTATATAAATAAAAATTTATATTTTAAAATTTTAAAAAATATAATCAATTCAAAAAATCCCAAAGGGAAAACCGACCACTTTTTGAAAGCTATAGATCGATATTAACTGTAAATAATTTCCGGTTTTCCCCCTCGAAGTGAAAATATATTTTCCCAAAAATGCAAGGGTATATAAATAAATAACCCTTGATTCTTAAAAGGGGTCCCAAGCATAGGCTTTTAAAGATTGTCCCCACATTTTTTCTTTTTTAAAACGTTTTTTGGGTTTTCAGCAACTTTTTTTTCCCCTTCCTCCCTTTTTTTTTGTTTCATTTACTAAACCCCGCTGGCTGCTTTGGGGGTTTCTTTGGGTTCCCTTTTTTTAACCCTGGTGGTCAAAAACACCCCCGAATTATGCAAATTTTGGTTTTGTCCTATTTTACGCCAAAAGCACGGCCAAAAGCAGCCATGTCTCCCATTTAAATCCGATCCAGTGGGCAAAGCCCTAGGGCAGGCCAAAAAATAAATAATTTTGCCTTCGAGAGGGTTTAAAGAGGGGTTTCCCCCAAAGCAGCCGTGAAGGGGTTTTCATTTTTTAAAAAAATATTTTAAATTTTTTTTGTTCCCATTTCTTCATCTTTTAAAAACCCCCCCCCCCACCCCCTTTTTTTTTTTTGTTTTTTTTTGGGAAAATTTTAAAATCAAAAAAAAAGCCATTACTAAAGGCGGAAAAAATTGGGGAGCCTGCACTTGTTTTCCCCCCAAATGCTTCTTTGGGCAGCATTTATAAAAAGATATGTACACACTTTTTAAATTTAAAAAACAAACCCAATTTAAAATTTCCAAAAGGTAAGTAAACCCAGCACCATTCCGCAACTTACAGAGCAGTTGGGATGCAATTACTGCAAGAAATATTGAAATTTTAAACAAAAATTGCTCTTATGTCTAGGTTAAAAAAAATAGGGGGGAAAATTAAACAAATTTATATCTGCCCGGGTAGATAATTCTGCCTAACTTCCCGTACGGCAATTTGGGGTATGGGGAAAAAATAAAAAAATGTTCCCCAAAATGAGCCTTCAGGCCAAAAAACCTTTTAGTCCCAAGGGGGGGGCATCCTCCAAAAGGGTGGGGAAAATCTTAAAAAATTTTAAATCCTGGGTTTAGTTTCCGATATTTCCCAAAAACCCGGTTTTTCTCCTCAGGGGCCGGGAAAGTGGTAATTTTTTTTTTTTTTAAAAATTCCCCCCCCCCCCCCCTCCCTTTTAGTTCTAGAAGAATTTCCCAAAACCAGAAAAGACGGGTGTAAACCGTTTTTTCAAAAAAGGGGGGGGGTTTGGGTTTTATTTTTTAAAAAAAACCCAAACCAAAAGGGGCCACCAAAAAAGCAAAAGAAAATTTATTTAAAGAGCAAAAAAAAAGCTACCTTGTGAAAAAATAGAAAATAAAAAAAAAAAACCTCTTAAGACACAAGTGCCCGAGGGGCCCGTTTTGGAATGAATCCGGGAAAGGGGCTAAAAAAACAACAAAATTAAAAAAATTCCAAGGATAAGTTTCCCAGCACCAATTTTCCCGCAACTTCCCGAGCAAACTTGGTTTTTTTCCAAGACTTTAAGAAATTTTTAAAAAATAAACAAAGCTTTCTCTTTTCTTAGGGTTTAAGAAATAGGGGGGATAAGCATTCAAAATCTGCAGTGGGAGATTTTTGCCTTAAAAGTTTTGTGCTTTAGTGGGGAATGGGGGAAAAATAAAAAAAAGCTTTCAAAAATGAGCCTTATCGCTTATAGTCCCCAAGGGAGAAGCTTTAAAATTTTTTTTTATTTTTTCCCCCTTCACCCACTCAAGCACATTCGTTAAATTGGCAGAAAAATTACCACTGCAGATAAAAAAAAGTTTAAACCCCCCCCCCCCCACCCCCCCCATTTCTTCAACCCAAAACAAAAGAAACAAGCTTTGTTTTTTAATTCAATAAAAAATAAAAAAATATATATAGGATATATAAGATATATAGATTTTTATTTATTTAAAAGATAAAAATTTAAAAAATTTTTTTTATTTATATATTTATATTTATATATAATTTTATATAATTTTATAAAATTTAGAGTTAAAAGCCACTCAAACTTTAAAAGTGCTCGACCAAGTAGGGGGCTAAAAATTTCCATTTTAAAAAAGGAATTTTTAAAAAAGGGAAAAATTAAAAAAACCCAAAAAATTGTTTCAAACTAAAACGCTTTTTCATCAGGATAAACAATTTGGGGGGACGCCACCGGTGTTTTTATTTTGGGGTGGGGGGGTTTTTCTCTGTGCGTGTGGCAAAGGGGCCTGCCGGTTTTTTCCTTTTTTGGGGGGGCGTTCAGGGGGGGCGTGCCACGGAAAAAATGCATTGACAAAGTTTTTCCCTTTATGCCCGCAAAAGTTTATCATTTCTACTTTTTGCGTTCAGGGGGTGCAAGGGGGGGTTAAACAAAATATCAGCCCCTTTCGTTTACAAAAGTTTTCCCTTTTTTAGAAAAAGTTTTTGTTTGTTTTTGCCTTTTTTAAATTTTCCCTTTATATTTGTAAAATTTTTTTTCTTTTTTTTAAAGGGTTCCAAAAATATTTACTTAATTCTGTTTGGGTTTTTTTAAAATTTTTCATTTTTTTAAAAACTGTTTTAAAAAATTTTCCTATTTTGGTTTTTTTAAAAAATTTTTTCCGTGATCCCTATGTAAATTTCTTTTTTCACTGTCTTGTTTTTTACCGGGGGGGTTGGTACAACAATGTTGTTTTTTGAGCATTTATTGTTTAGAAGGGGACTGGTTTTTTTTTTTTTTGCAAAATTTCAAAAATTTTCCTTTCATCACCCCCTTTTTGGTTTTTTGTTTTTTTTTTTGGTTTTATTGGGAAAAATAATTAATTTTTTAAAGGGGGGAAACCGAGTTTGGAAAAGCTTTTACGGAATTTTTTTTTGGGAAAAATTTTTGATAGTACATGTTTTTTTGGGAAAGGATGCTTTAAAGGGTTCCCGAGGAAAATTTTTTTCCTACGTTTGTTTTTGTTCTTCCCCCATATGGAGGGTTTTTAAAACCCTTTTATTTTTTCTTTTTTCCCGTTTTTCCTGTTGCTGTTCATGTTGTTATCTGGGTTATTTTTGTTAAATTTTTAGTTTTAGCCAACCCTTTTTTTTGCGCCTCCTTGGGATTCAGCCGCTGGGCCCGTTTAAAAATTTTTTCCAATTCATGACAGTTTAGGGTAAAACTTTTGTTTATACCATTTGGTATGGTTTTTAAAAATGGGGGGGTTGGGTGGTTTTCTATTGTTTCTACATAGACAGGTGTGTCATTAGGGTTTTTATATTGGGTTTTAGGGATGATCCTTAAGTTAAAGTTAAGTCTAAAAAATTTTTCCCGGTTTTTTTTGGAAAAAGAACTTGTGACCTTTTCCCGATGGATTTAGGTGTTTTGGGAAAAAGCAACAGCAAATAAAAAAGCTTTTATAAAAAACCCCTTTAAAACCACAAAAACCCAACTTTTTTCAAAAAACCCCACTTTTTAACTGAAAACCCACCAAATCTGAATTAGGCAAATTTGTAAAAGGATCCCGGAAAAAGCAATAGATGAATAAAAACAAACACTGAATTTCAATCTCTGGAAAAAAAGTTTTCGAAGTAAGCAATGGTTTAAAAAAACGAACAAACAGAAAAAAACAGTGTTCATTACTTTTGACATAGGGACCCTTTTATCCTTCCAATTTATGAGGAATTACTCACAAAAGCAAATAAGATTCGCGAACAAATATACAAACATAAAAAGATTCTGAAATGAAATTTAAATTTTCCCCCACTAAAAAAAACCATTCCCTAGAAAAAGTTAAACTTGGATAAAAAAAAACCTCCCCCCAAAAAATTCCCCATTCGATGTCAGATGGGAACTTATGAAGAGTTTAAACGGTGAATTTTGTTTACTTTTTATGTTGTCTCATATACAAAAAACTTGGTAAAAAGGTTTTCTTTTACCCGAGAGACGGGCTTCCCCCGTTAAACAAAAACCAAAAAAACCCTTTGAAAAACAAAAAAAAGAAAAATTTTTAAAAATTTTTTAAAGCCATAACCAAAAAAACACGTAAAAAGCCCAAAAAAAAAAAGTAAATTTTAAATTAGACTTTTCATAAGGGCCTTAAGGATCCTACCCTACAAACCATATAAAAAAAAACCAAAAACACACCGGCTATGTAGAATCAATAGTAACCATCCCCCTCCATCTTTAAAACCAACCTAATGGTATAAACAAAGAAATTTTTTAAAATGTTTATGCAATTGGGGAAAAAATTTAAAAAATGCAGCAAAAGGGGAAAACCAAAAGGCCTAAAAAAAGTGGGTACAACTACAAATTTTTCAAAATAAACCCAAAACAACGAACAGCAACAGGAAAAAAAAGGAAAAAAAAAATTATATGGTATAACCCCCTATAAAGATGGAAGAACAAAAAAAATAAGTAGGGGAAAAAAAAATTTCCCCAGAAACCTTTAAAAAAACATTCCCCAAAAAAAAATACAAATTTTAAAAAATTCAACAAAAATACCGTCAAGGGTTCATTCTCGTGTATGCCCAACCTTTAAAAAAATAATTTTTCTTCCAATAAAAACCAAAAAAAACCCCAAAACCCAAAAAGGGTGTGAAAGGATAACTTTTTAAATTTACAAAAAAAAAAACCAGTGCCCTCTGAAAAATAAAGCTCAGCAACAACTTGTGGACCAAAACTACGGAAAAAACTACAGTGATTTAAAAAAACATACATAGGGTTTACGGGGAAACCAAATTTTAAAAAAAAGATATCAAACCAAAACATCTTTCAAAATGGAAAAAAAATTTTAAAAACCAAAAAGAATTAAGTAAATTTTGGAAGCAAAAAATAAGAAAAAAAAAATTACAACAAATTTTCATGGAAAATTATAAAAAAAGCAAAAACCCAAAAACAAAAATTTTTTTAAAAAAAAGAAAAATTAAAGACTACAAAAAAAGTGGTGGGTATTAAAGAAAAACCCCCCCCTAGCATCCCTGAAATTAAAATAGAAAAGATAAAAAAATTGCAGGCCTAAAAAGGAAAACTTTTTCCTTCAACATTTTCCCTGGGACGTCCCCCCCGGGGGCGCGCCCCAAAAAAAAAAACCCCGGGAGGCCCCCGTGCCCCCACGCACAGGCTCACACGCGCGCCCCCCACACCACCAAAATATAACACCCGGGGGCCCGGGCCCCAAAAAGTTTTCCCGATGAGGCGTTTTTTGCTTGAAACAAGTTTTGGTTTTTTAAATTTTTCCTTTTAAAAAACCTGTTTTTTTTAAAAAGGGAATATATATATATTTTATATATTTAAAAATATAAAAAATTATTTAAAAAATATATATATATATATAAATACAAAACAATCTTTCTGAACCGGGGTCTTACTGAAAATTTAGTTACGATTTTAGGAATTTGGGGAATTTGGGGAAAAAAAACGTTTTTGGTTTCTTTTTTTATGAATTTTAAAAATTTTGGGAAACTTCGACCCCAGAGTTTAAACCCTTTGGGATTTTTTTGGGCAGAACATTGAAAACTGTCGGGAGCAATGTTCAAGCTTTTTTTGTGACCTTTAAATTTTTACAATTTAAACTAAAATGTTTCTTGATTTTTGTTTAATAACCTTTCACAAGCATTCACCACTCTGTTTTTAAAATTTTTTTTTTTTTTCACGGGTAAAAAAATTTTCAAATTTAGATAAAAAGCCCAAAAGGGCAACACTTTAAATTTTAGCAAACAAAGATAAAAGTATTTAAAAAAAGTCCTTTTATACAGAAGAGAACCCATGTTTTTGAAATTGCTATTCTAGATTGACAATTTTAAGATAAATTGAGTATTTTTTCTTTTAAAATTTTTGCTTTCATCCCAAAATTTGTACTTTAGATTCTTACATTCCTTACACTTTTCCCCTTTTGGTTTTTTTAAATTTTGGGAAATGAAGGAAAGGAGCTGGGGGTTTTTTTCGAAAATCAATTTCAATCTCCCTTTTTTTTTACGACATTCAAACTAGCAGTTCCTTTGCCAAAACCCGGGACAAAAACGTTCCACCTCTTTAAAAAAAAATGGTTGCAAATTGCGGGGGTTTTAAAACCAAACATCGGGGTACTTTATAACGGAAGGGAACAGAAGAGCCAGTACAATCATTTTTAAAAAAAGAGTAAAGAATTTCAGGGGGGGAGAACGATTTCCTTGAGGTCCAAGGAAATAAAAAAGTGGGTTTTAAAAGATGAAATTTTTTTCCCCCAAAGCGTAAGCACTGTAACCTGGGGCTAAAAAAAATTTTACAATCCATAAAAAACAATTTTGGGTGACATGTAAAATTTTTGGGGTTTTTTTTGCCATTTTGGTGGTTGAATAGTATTAAACCCCTGGTGGAAATCAATAAACAGGATGCGAAAAAAAAATCTGTTTTTTTCAAGATTTTATGAATTTCCCTTTGGTTTTAAAAAATCGAAATTTTTGCAGTTTTGGACTTCTTTTTGGTTTTTTAAAACAAATTGGGATGGATACAAAACCCTTTTTTACTTTGGGGAAAGAAGAATCAAAAGACAAGAAAAATTTTATTTCAAGAGATTTCAAAGCAACAGTTTCCCTAAACAATTTAAAAAACACGGGTTTCTTTTTTTTTTTCTTCCTTTTTTTGGTAAAAGGACAAACTTTTTTAATTTTTTTTTTTAAGACAGGGGCACAACCCACAAATTTAAAGACCATGACAAAAAAGCCTAGAAAAAACTATGAAAATTGTTCTGAAAATGATTTTAAAAGATTTTCCCCAAAAAAATTGTCTTGGGGGCCCGCAGCTTTGTTATTTTTTATCTTTTTGAAAAAATCTGAACAGCAGGGGAAACATCAAAATGAAAAAAAACTCCATCGTTTTTATCACAGCTGTTTGAAATATTCGACATAACAGGTTCCAAATTTTCACCAACATGTTTTCATTTCAAAACGGCAATAAAAATCATGTAATTTGTTAGCAAATTCACATTCCTTTGCTGATAGATTACATTCCCTTCGTGGTTTATTCTGTCAGTGAGAGGTTTTAGCCAACCCATGCATTTCTCATGTTTCCCGACTCAAACTGCTTTTCCACGAGTTCTCTGTATGCCATCTCTGCGTCATATATTTTATGTCTTAATTTTTTCTTTTAACTGTTTTCTTTACAAAATTATCCTTCGACTGAAATGCGATTTTCTTTTCACTCAGTGTTTTCTTTAAAGATTTGAAAACCAAAGGCTTATTGTTCGGAAAAAAATTAACAGGTTTCTTTGGTATCAACATGTTTTCACAAAAGGTGACATAATCAGAGATGACATCAGCAGCTTCATTCACATCAAAAACACGTCTGTCTGTGCACTCATAGCAAGCTGGCAGTTGTTCTATGCTTGTTGGGGGGGGGGGGGGGGAGGGGTATGTCAGTGCAAAGAGCTCTACCACCTGCTGGGAGTTCTGCACTTGCATATCCCTCTTTTCTGTCACTCTTTTAAGACCTGTTTTCTGTTTTCGTCACTGTCATCTTCTGTCTTTGATGTGGACACTCGGACATTGTTTTCAACCTGTGGTAGTAGTTTATGACATGCCAGCGTTTGTGTT
>CM031622.1:10704077-10734077 GCA_018398815.1 Conus ventricosus
GAGAAACCTTGCACCTTCTTCTGGGCTGGAAATGCTCTTCACGGTAGTCAAGGACGAAAGTAGCATTGGAAGTGTTCATAAACAACGTGCAATTGTGACACACAACGACTCGAACTGTTCGGCAAATGACAGCTTGGTGTGTGTTTCCCGTGAGGACTGAAAAGAAGGTACCTACGAATCACAGCACGTGTCATGATCACTCGAACCAGAGCCGATTTGCACTGATATTTCTCGCGGATTTCTTCCTTCTTTTTAAGCAATGCATGATCAGGAAGTGTTTCGTGACTGTAACTGTTTCCTACCCCTTAAAATCTTATTTGCAGAACAATCAATGTAATAAATGCAGGGAAAGCTGAAACTAAGAATGGCCTTTTGTTTCTCGAGATCGGTAAATATTTTGCCTTTTACATGTTGGTGTTAGCAAACCTTTGGTTAATCTATTTAAAAGCAGAAAATATGGCATAGCAACAGCCCTCTCTCCTTCACTCCTCCGCTTCCCTCAATCAATGTAACAAATGTACATGGTACAAAATGCATGATCACATGCCAAGAGTATGTCGCATAATGAAAGGTGTTATGAACGACAAACAGTTCGTCTTCAGCCCTATCTTTGACGTCAGATGTTAAATTTAACAAAACAACTATACAGTGGATGCCATTTGCAGCCGTTCCACACCAGATTAGAACAGCTTCTGTTGTTTTTCCACACCAGATTAGAACAGCTTCTGTTGTTTTTCCACACCAGATTAGAGCAGCTTCTGTTGTTTTCCCACACCAGATTAGAACAGCTTCTGTTGTTTTCCCACACCAGATTAGAACAGCTTCTGTTGTTTTCCCACACCAGATTAGAACAGCTTCTGTTGTTTTTCCACACCATATTAGAACAGCTTCTGTTGTTTTCCCACACCAGATTAGAACAGCTTCTGTTGTTTTTCCACACCAGATTAGAACAGCTTCTGAATTAATAAACAGAGACAGCAATCTGTGGAATTTTCAAAAGCCTAAACGAAGTAGAAGGTAATACCCGACTTGTCATAGCAAGTCTGGTATTACCTTTGCCATAGCAAGTCGGGTATCACTTTTGCCATAGCAAGTCGGGTATTACCTTAGCCATAGCAAGTCAGGTATTACCTTTCGCCATTATCATAGGAGACAGTCAAAATAATGCATGATCGATATCTTCGTACGCTGTGGATCATACTGACATTTATGCAGGGAAGCCACAAGCTGAGGCAGAACAAAACGCACGCATACTCGAGCACACACACACACACACACGCGCACACGCACACGCACACGCACACACACACGCATGCATGCACGCACGCACGCACTCACACACACACACACACACTCTCTCTCTCTCTCTCTCTCTCTCTCTCTCTCTCTCTCTCTCTCTCTCTCTCTCTCTCTCTCTCCCTCTCTCTCTCTCTCTCTCTCTCTCTCTCTCTCTCTCTCAAATATACATATATATGTCATATGTCAACACAATCAGTGTATAGAAACAGAGTGTTTGACGCTCATATCAGTGCTGTGAATTTTATTCAGTTTGAAACAATGACATCCAGTCACTAGAACCTGACTTACTTGACTTGGTCCTCTTCGCTCCTTGAGAAGCATAGGGCCTCAACAGCGACCGTCCACCTCCTTCTGTCCCTGGCACAGGTCTTGATCCCCCAGGTCAGGCTGGAGGCTCTCAGCTCGTTTAGCAAGCTCCTCCTCCAGGTCTGCTTTGGGCGCCCTCGCTTCCTCTTGCCCTGCCGGTTCCACTCGAGCGCCTGCCTGGTGATGTTAGAGGACCCCTCCCACAGTTTGTGGCCGACCCATCGCCACTTTCTCTTCCTGGCCTGGACGTCCATTGGCTGTTGGTTTGCCCTCGTCCACAGGTCGTGTTTGGCACTCGGTCAAACCCTCGCAAGTGGAGGATCTGCCGGAGACATTTGTTGGGGATGTTTTGGATCTTCGTGGAGGTGTTGGTGATGACTCGCCAAGTCTCTGACCCATAGAGTAGCACTGATTTTACGTTGGAATTGAATATTCTCAGTTTGGTGTTGATGGAGATGGTGGTAGAGCTTCATACGGGTCTCAGCATGGCAAAGGCTTGTCGCACTTTCTTCACTCTTGCTTTGATGTCTTCATCTGTGCCTCCTAACCGGCTGATCTTGCTGCCCAGGTACACAAACTCACTAACATCTTCTATCGCCTTTCCCGATATGGTGATTGGGGCTTCTTGTTTGTTGTTAGTGTGCAGGAGCTTCGTCTTCTCTTGGCGGATCTTTTTTCTTTTCTTTTTTTTCTTTTTTTTTTTACTCGGTGTCAGATTACCTGTATCTTTTTTTCTTTTTTTTTCTTTTTTTTGTTAATGATTTTCCAACATTAATAATAAAAGGGATAATCAACATAACATACAATAAACATCATACAAATGGGTATACTAAATCAAGGCAGGGAATAGGGGTTAAAAAGGGGAAAAAAGGTATAAACACATGGGAAAAAAATCAAATAGTTCTCTTGGCTGATCTTGAGTCCAACACGTTGAGCTGTGTTTTCAAGAGCAGTGACTTTATCTTGCATGTCCTGTAAACGGTGATAGTAGGGCCAGGATATCGGCGAAATCGAGATCTTCTAGCTTCTTCAGAAGGGTCCACTGGATGCCTTTGTTGGAACGTGCATGGGCCGTCCTTGTCACTCAGTCCAGCACCACGAGGATGACGAGTGGGGACAGCAAGCAGCCCTGTCTGACGCCGGAGGAGATCTCAAAGTCTTCCGAGAGTCTTCTGTTGTGGATGACCTGGCAGGAGAATCCCTCATGGAGTCGTCTGATGATGATGACGATCGTTTCTGGTACGCCATAGTGGAGAAGGATGTTCCAGATTGCTTGTCTGTCGATGTCATCAAAGGCCTTTCAAAGTCTATGAAACACACGTAGAGAGGCGTCTGCCATTCCATAGTCTGCTCCACGATGACTCTGAGGGTTGCGATCTGGTCTGTATATATAGGAATGCTCTTTCCTGAAGCCCGCTTGCTCATCTCGGAGTGTCTTGTCGAGTGTGTCCTTCATTCTCTCAAGGATGATTCTCGTGAGAACCTTGCTGGGGGTGGACAGCAGAGTGATGCCCCGCCACTTGCCGCACTGGGACAGGTCGCCGTGCTTGGGGAGCTTCACCAGCAGGCCTTTCTTCCATTCGGCTGGGATCTCCTCTGTTGTCCAGATCAGGTTGAGCAGGTGGTGGGGTTGATCAACAATGTCGCCTCCCCTTTCCTTCGAAGCTTCTACTGGGATGTTGTCAATGCCACCAGCTTTCCCATTCTTCAGACTGTTGAGTGCCTTTCGTATCTCAGTCACTAGAATCAATGCATTAAAATATGGTGGGGGCGAATGAATGGGTGCGTTGGACTAGACAAGATGGACTGAAAAAGGTATGTCAAGTACACCGAAGATCTAAGATAATGATGAATTTGAACAGTGTTTGCACTTGTAGGTGTGAGACACATATCTCCTCGCTGTGGAATATTGGAAGTTAAATAGATAAAAAAATAAAAAATAAAAAAAAACGTTAAGAACGACATCCACATAACGGACTAAAAGCCTGCTTGTTCTCATGGACTTTACTAGAGCATTCCACGAAATTCCACTACAAGGTTAAACTCAACATTCAGTTTACAAGCATAATCATTAAACTTCTTCTACTCTGCGTATTAATCCCATCTATCCAACAACGGGAGTGGAGTTTTGTGTGCATGCCTGTTTTTTTTTTATCCCACCATAAAACTTACTCCATCTTCGGGGAAGGTGCATGCTATGTGTAACGTGTCATCCATGCCAACGGCCAAACTGACTTTCTCTTCCGTAAGTGTGTGCAAGATGTTATGCATGCGTTCACACACGGAACCTCGGTTTAGAGTCTCATTCGAAGGACTGTGTGGGAAATGGAGTCAGAACCAATGTTAACTCCGAGGGGAAAATACCCCTGTATCAAAACGGCCCGACAGAGATTCGAACCCGCAACCCTTGGATTACGAGTCCGGCGCTCTACCAACTGAGCTATTCCGGCCCCCATAATCATTAAATGAGCTGCATTATTTTTTTGGTGATTTCTTGTAGTCAAGCAATGTCAACTGGACTGAATCTGCGCTATGCCATCTTGTGTGTGGTGTACCACAGGAGGTACTTTTTGGACCTTCACTGTTTACCCCAAAACCCCACACACCAGATGTTGTGCATCATGTCTCTTTTACCTACATTATTGGTCTTCACCAATATGTTGAAGACATCAAGAAGTTTAATTAAGTTTTCCTACTGAAAGTATTCATCCCGCACTGTTAGATTTTCAAATCCATATCAATAATGTTTTATTTGGGATTAACACTGACATATCTAAGGGATCGTGAGACTAATGACACTTGGTCTGCGCTGCGTGATAGTCAGTTGGCAAATACTGCCGATTATTTCGTGGCATGTAGGATTCTGGAAAATAATGAAGAGGAAATCAGATCGACCTGATCTTGCCGTATTCATGACATTTACGCGTTTATGGTCGGAGATGTATTGATTATGTTAGACTACTGTTCTGTTCTGTGATGGTTTTATGTGTGTAGCTTTATCATATTGTAGCTTTATCATATCGGTTATCATTTTTAATTGAATTATTCCCGCTTATTCTCGACAGATTTCAACTGAAAACATATTCCGTCTACCACTAGGTCCAAAAATATGTTAATGATTCATTTGGCAATCATAAGAGAGAGAGAGAGAGAGAGAGAGAGGAGAGAGAGAGAGAGAGAGAGGATGAGAGAGAGAGAGAGAGAGAGAGAGAGAGACGAGAGAGAGAGAGAAAGAGAGAGAGAAGAGAGAGGAGATTAAAAAGATTTGATTTCATTCATTTGTCTTTCTGACCATGGAGGTCATTTCATTTGAGCATTGCTTTTCGGTGGCAATGAAGGACCATAGAGGTTACTGTGCCTGTTCTGACTCACATGTGTTGAACAGACACCATAGAAGTTGAAATGCAAGAGGGAGAGTGGCATGCTGATTTGGGGGTGTTAAAATCTAAGGCATTCCAACCGCTACTGTGTGTCTGTGTGTGTGTGTGCGTGCGTGCGTGCGTGCGTGCGTGCGTGTGTGTGGTGTGTGTGTGTTGTGTGTGTGTGTGTGTGTGTGTGTGTGTGTGTGTGTGTGTGTGTGTTGTGTGTGTGTGTGTGTGTGTGTGTGTGTGTGGTGTGTGTGTGTGTGTGTGTGTGTGTGTGTGTGTGTGTGTGTGTAAGTGCGTGTGTGTGTGTGTGTGTGTGGTGTGTGTGTGTGTGTGTGTGTGTGTGTGTGTGTGTGTGTGTGTGTGTGTGTGTAAGTGTGTGTGTGTGTGTGTGAGAGAGGAGAGAGAGAGGAGGGAAGAGAGAGAGAGAGAGAGAGAGAGAAGGAGGGGGTAGTCCATCTGCAGGCATGAAGTCTCCAATAGTGTTCTGAGGTGAAAAGGGCATGTATACTGCCAGTGAATTAGCTCTGGCAGTTGCTTTGCTCTCATTGCCTTAGTTCTCATGTCCCAGTTAATATCGTTCCAGATGTGGGTGTGTAGCTGATGTTGAGGTATTCGTGACGCATATGGCATCCTGTTGACTCACATGTGTAAATAAAGAGGATCTATGTAATCACTCTGTGTTGCTTTCTTTTGTGTGTGTGTGTGTGTGTGTGTGGGGTGTGTGTTGTGTGCGTGCGTGCGTGCGTGCGTGCGTGCGTGCGTGCGTGCGTGCGTGCGTGCGTGCGTGTGTGCGTGTGTGTGGGGTGTGTGTGTGTGTGCGCGCGCGTCAGTGCCCTCCCATGAGCCCCAAACCCATTTCACTGCTGGAGTGATAGCACACCCTGTGGTTCTGTTGGTAGTGCTGACTGGGGCATCATCACCTGAACAAACACTAGCGTTGGTCAGCCCTTTTATAATCAAGATGCTGCTGACCTAAACACAGAGCGGTAGGATTGAATCCCCCTGGAAGGGTCTCCAGTGCCAGACAGGTTATGGAAAGGGTTTTAGACCAACACTGACGCACCTATATACTGTTCTATCTTCTGATCTGTTGTCCAGGATTGTTTCTGTCTTTGGCTCCCCATCAAATCTTCTTCATCACATTCTTCCTGCCTCTGAGGTCTTCTTTACGCGCGTGCTTGCCTTGCGGTGCGACCTGATATGGAAGGAAACGAAATCCAGGAGAATGTGAAAATGATCGCGATCCGGTATGTCCATTATGTGAGATGTCTAAAGACGATGACGTGGATTTTGTTTTCTATTGATACAGACTGAAAGAAATTAAAACAAAAGATTCTAGAGCCCAGATGTTACGAAGAACCTTAGTTATTCAAATTGACCTTACTGACAAAAAAAACTGCGCCAAAACCCCATGTTATCTAAAGATTTTCGTTGTATGAGTCTTCCAAATGTAGAGAAACAGCTACTTAATAATGTTATGATATGTCCTGGTATTTCTTTGTAAGGTATTGTAAAACTGTATAGTTCATTATTCCCTTTTTGGGAGGCTGAGGCCTATATCAAAACATTTTCATTCATTCACTCATTCACGCATGCATTTCTCTTGCTTAGACCTCTCCTGAGCATGAGAAACACGATGGTCAATGTGCATCAATCGGCTACCCCTACGTGGATTATGTCAAGACAGATCATTTCCCAGCTCGTCAAGGTAACCCATGTTGTTTCAGGTCTATGTTCGCAGGAGACGGGTATGATCAAGAGGATATGGAGCTAGAATTTGTTTGTTTATACCACACACACACACACACACACACACACACAACACACACACACACACACACACACACACACACACACACACACACACACACACACACACACACACACACACACACACACACACACACACACACACATACACACACACATCCTCACCCCGCCCCCGGACCCAAAATTTGAAAGGGATGAAAACCTAGATTCCTTAACAATTTTTAATTGTCTAGCGATTGGTCATTCACAATGACGTGAGATGTGATGCGCGTGCATCTAGACAGTGATGCTTGTATCATGCCAGAGACAAGACATGTGCTATTTTCCACCAAACGAAAAATCATCGCTTCACGAGGTCAGTCCATTCCTTTTATTCATTTTTAACTTTATTAGTTAAAGATAGCAAGGCTGGGTCCTTTCAGTGACTTTTTATTTGCCAGGTTTCGTGTTGCTGCTCAGATCAACAAAATCGTAATGAGGTCAGTCAATTCCTTTTTATTCATTTTAACTTTATTAGTTAAAGATAGCAAGGCTGGGTCCTTTTAGTGACTTTTTATCAGCCAGATTTCGTGTTGCTGCTCAGATCAACAAAATCGTATTTGCCGGCTTTCAGCCCGGTACCGGTACCAAGTCTGGCACCATGGCCTCACGTGATCACGATAAAATGCCTGACATTGAAGGTAAGGACTTGGGAGATTCCAAACCGGAGGAAAAAATTAGAGGACAGGCTTCAAGACGTAGCTCAAAGTTTGGATGTGAAATGGGAAAAGAAGTTCGATGAATTTGAAACTCTTTTGAGAACTTCGTTAAAACGTTGCCGGAGACATGAGCGGAAACGATTCTGATGTCGAATATGACGAACGGGATGTTCTTGTTTTACAAGAAGATGAAAAAGAGCTAGATCTACAGCAGTGTGAAAAGGCACTGATTGAGGGAAATGCGTGTAGTTCTACCTTCTACCTCTAGCACCACTAAGAAAGACAATGCACATCTGTTCGATGAAATCGAACAAGAGCTCAGTGGAAAAGAAAGGTTCAAAGGTCAGTGATGGTTTGGCAACAATAGTCAATAGCTGTTTTAGCCGAAAGTTGAGTGAAAAGGTCCAGAGGGAGAGATGTGAGGCTCACAATCGACCGGAAAATTGTGCAAAATTAGTTGTGCTATTGGTAATCAAGGAGGTATGGTCCAAACATTCAACAGATCAATGCCAATCGGATCTGAAGATCGCACACGCTCAGCGCGCCATTATCAAGGCAACAACCGCGATTGCCCGCGTGGCAGAACAGAACGAGTCTTCGCGACAAAGTGCAGAACTAATACGGTATTGCACAGATGCAACTGCGTTGCTAGGACACGCCACTCACGAGCTGTCTATGTTCCGTAGTCGAGCGATGTGTCCAGCGGTCAGTCTGCGCTTGTGCGACGAAACGATTGACTTTACGGAACATTTGTTTGGCGACAATCTTGCATCCACCCTCAAATATATAAATGAAATGAAGAAGATAGGCTACAAGGCCTTGTCTGCTGGGAAACAGGAAAACAACCCCAAATTTAGTCGCTTCCAGTATGACAGAAATGGGGCAACAGGAAAGGGTCTTTTTAAGGGGCCGTCTCAAACAGGCATTTCCCAGCCAGACGTGGGGGCTATCAGTACCCAAAACCACAGACACAGGGACAGCGCTACAACAGCTTTCCCAAAGGGCGCAACAACCAGAGGAACGGCTTCTCTCAGTCTCAGTAACTGAGGTAAGTGATTCTGATGCACAGTTAGATAGCATTGTTCAGTTGCTGACACTGGAAGCAGAAGAGTTTGAAGCAGGAAGATTGGCTAAATTTACAGAAAATTGGGTTAAGCTGACATCAGATCTCAACATCCTAAAATCAGTGACTGGTGCTGAAATTGAGACTGATTGTAATCTGGATGATTTAGCTACTTTGTCATGTCCATCCTCATATTCATTCAGAATGAATGCTGCAGAAACAACTGTAACTGATGAAGACATTGAAAAATTGCTTAGAAAAAAGTTATTATAACAGAGAGTGAGCACACTCATGGAGACGTTTTGTCACCAATCTTTGCTCGGCAGAAAAAAGATGGATCACAGAGAATGGTCCTAAACCGAAAAAGTCTAAATGAAGAAATAACATATCACCATTTTCAGATGGACACTTTGGCTACGGCCTTGGCTTTGGTTAGCAAAAGCCGCTATAATTTATGGCATCATTGGACTTGACAGATGCTTCTACTCTGTACCCATTTGTAAAGAACACAGAAAGTTGCCGAGATTTGAATGGAAAGGAACAATTTTCGAATACAATGCGCTCCCAAATGAGTTGGCATTGGCCCCACGTTTGTTCACGAAAATAATGAAGCCAGTTTTTGCTACCCTGAGATTGAAAGGACATATCTCAACAGCTTTCTTGGATGACTCCTTACTTATGGGCATTTCAAAGAGACAGTGCAAGGAAAATGTTCTGGACACACTGGACACATTACGTAAGCTAGGATTCATTGTGCATCCCACAAAGTCAGTTTTTCAACCAACCACTGTGATTCAGTATTTAGGAGTGATCATTGACTCAGTCTCAATGATGGTCACTTTGACATCAGAAAGGAAAGAGAAAATGCATCTGACCTGCTAGAACCTGTTGAAGGCAGCTGAGATATCCAAAAGAGATTTGGCAACAGTCATTGGGTTAATGGTGGCCAGCTTTTCCGCTGTTGAATTTGGGCCCCTGCATTACAGGCAACTGGAAAAAAGATAAATGTAGAGCTTTGAAGAAAAGCAAAGGACATTTTGACCAGGTGATGGAGATATCTTCATCACTCTCTGTTATAATAACTTTTTTCTAAGCAATTTTTCAATGTCTTCATCAGTTACAGTTGTTTCTGCAGCATTCATTCTGAATGAAAAAAAGCTGGAAAAAAAGGAGCTGACATGGTCGATTGACAATATTTCTGATGCTTTCAATGATGCCTGTTGCAGAGATCCAGACATTGTGATCCATTCTGATGCAAGCCTTCATGACTGGGTCTGCGTGTGTGCAGAAGTCTCCTCAGGAGGAGTGTGGTCACCAGCAGAAAGGAAATTTCATATGAATTATTTGGAATTAAAAGCTGCACTTTTGCCTTGAAATCTTTTCAGATGCAGCTTCAAGGGAAACATGTAAGGCTCATGCTGGACAATACCACAGCCATTGCATGCTTAAGCCACAGGGGGACATCACGCTCTGACTCCTATAACGATTTAACGTTTCAGATCTGGTCTTGGTGCATTGAACATGGTATCTTTGTAAGTGCAGCCCACATACCAGGAGTGGAAAATGTGGTAGCTGATGCAGAATCCAGGAAGGTAAATCTGGACACTGAATGGAAGCTGAACAATGATCTTCTGCAAGCTGCTCTTAGACAGCTGAATGCAGCACCTGACATAGATTTGTTTGCTTCTAGGCTGAATGCGCAAATGAGAAGATGCATCTCTTTCAGGCCAGATCCAGATGCAAAAGCTATTGATGCTTTCCGTGTAACTTGGAGAGACATAAATTTCTATGCTTTTCCTCCTTTCAGCGTTGTCACCCAATTCCTCCAGAAGGTGCAGAGGAATCAGAGTTCGGGTCTGCTGGTGGTCCCAGATTGGCCAACTCAGCCGTGGTATCCAGTACTGTTGCGACTGTTGACTGCAGAGCCAGTGTGTCTGACCTGCAGAAAAAAAAACTGTTGCATCTCCCCAGCCACCCAGATGCAGTCCTTTGCCTGATTCAGCAGAAGAGGCTTCCCTTGCTAGTTTGCAGGATCTCAGGTGTTCTTTGGCCAGTTCTGGTCCAAGCAGTGGGGCTGCTGATTTGGTTGTGAGCTCTTGGAGAAACTCTGCCCAGAAAGCGTATGACTCTTTCATTAGAAGGTGGAACATTTTTGTAGATGGCAAGGGAATAAAAACACCAACTTATGTCCATGTAATACATTTTCTGGCAGATGTGTATGCTTCTGGGGCTGGTCACAGTACCGTACATTTAGCACGAAGTGCAGTTTCAGCTTATTTGCACAGGCCAACCACCGAGGCAGTAGGCAGTCACCCATTAGTGTGTCGTCTGGTGAAAGGGGTGTTTGAAGAAAGACCATTCGTTCCCAAATATCAAGATACATGGGATGTGGATAGTATACTACAATACTTAGCTAGTTGGCCGGACGTAGGAAAGATAACTCTTAAGCAGTTGACCCTCAGACTGGTTATGTTGTTAGCCCTGCTGTCTGGTTAGAGGGGTCAAACCATCCACACATTAAAATGTGATGATGTCAGATTTAAAGATGACAAGTGTGCCTTAGTGTTTAGTGCTGTGTTGAAGCAAACGAAACCAGGGTCACATGTGCAACCGTTAGAACTAGAATCTTTTGTAAATAAATACTTGTGTATTGTTACCCACCTTAGACAGTATATAAGAGTGACACAGACTCTGAGGAAAGGGAAACACCTCTTCATTTCATTTGTCAAACCCCACAGTGAAGTCTACAGAGACACTATGTCCAGGTGGATTAAAACTGTTTTGAGGTTAGCCGGGGTGGATATCAGCCGGTTTTCAGCTGACAGCACCAGAGCAGCTAGCACTTCAGCAGCATTCAGCAGAGATGCGCCTGTTGACTGCATTATGAAAGCGGCTGGGCGGTCTAGACAGACCAATTTTACCAAGTTCTACTGCAAACCTGTTCTTCAAAAATCTTTGGGACAATCAGTTCTAGACAGTTTTGTAAATAAGAAGTAGGAATGCTTCATGGTACAGTTTGACCCAGTGACTGATGCTTCATGGTACAGTTTGACCCAGTGACTGATGCTTCATGGTACAGTTTGACCAAGTGACTGATGCTTCATGGTACAAAGTTTGACCCAGTGACTGACTGATGCTTCATGGTACAGTTTGACCCAGTGACTGATGCTTCATGGTACAGTTTGACCCAGTGACCGATGCTTCATGGTACAGTTTGACCCAGTGACTGACTGATGCTTCATGGTACAGTTTGACCCAGTGACTGATGCTTCATGGTACAGTTTGACCCAGTGACTGATGCTTCATGGTACAGTTTGACCCAGTGACTGATGCTTCATGGTACAGTTTGACCCAGTGACCGATGCTTCATGGTACAGTTTGACCCAGTGACTGATGCTTCATGGTACAGTTTGACCCAGTGACTGATGCTTCATGGTACATTTTGACCCAGTGACTGATGCTTCATGGTACAGTTTGACCCAGTGACTGATGCTTCATGGTACATTTTGACCCAGTGACTGACTGATGCTTCATGGTACAGTTTGACCCGGTGACTGATGCCTCTTGGTACAGTTTGACCCAGTGACTGACTGATGCTTCATGGTGCAGTTTGACCCAGTGACTGACTGATGCTTCATGGTGCAGTTTGACCCAGTGACTGACTGATGCTTCATGGTACAGTTTGACCCAGTGACTGACTGATGCTTCATGGTACAGTTTGACCCAGTGACTGACTGATGCTTCATGGTACAGTTTGACCCAGTGACTGATGTTTCATGGTACAGTTTGGCCCAGTGACTGACTGATGCTTCATGGTACAGTTTAACCCAGTGACTGATGCTTCATGGTACAGTTTGACCCAGTGACTGATGTTTCATGGTACAGTTTGACCCAGTGACCGATGCTTCATGGTACAGTTTGACCCAGTGGCTGATGCTTCATGGTACAGTTTGACCCAGTGACTGATGCTTCATGGTACAGTTTGACCCAGTGACTGATGCTTCATGGTACAGTTTGACCCAGTGACTGATGTTTCATGGTACAGTTTGACCCAGTGACCGATGCTTCATGGTACAGTTTGACCCAGTGAATGATTGAAAGTGATTGCATGCCAATTCACAAATTGTTTTTGGATTACCAGAAACTTTACAGTTCTTGTGTAATTAAATGTGAAAAAAAAGAAATCCATCAACTTGTTTATATTGCTTTTATGACTGATTCAGTACTCATGACCTCTAACTCTGAAGTCTCACGTCATTGTGAAAGACCAATCGCTAGACGATTGATAATTAGTAAATTTAACGAGACTTACCTGTACGTTTGAGAGGTTAAATTGGAATTATTTAGAGTCTAGTGATGGGAATGAGCAATTACGTGCCCTCCCATCTCGGCTCTGGATGATTCTCGCTTACCCTCCCAGGTATCGTCTGTTGAATTTATTTTAGAGGCCATTCGTGTCTAAATACTGATTAGATGCGCGCGCATCACTTCCCATGTAGTTGCTTAATTCCAGTCACTAGACTTTAAATAATTCCAGTTTAATCTCAACTTACAGGTGAGTCTCATTCAATTTACTAATTGTCCCACACTTAAACTCCATGGTGGAAGCGTAAAGAAGACTAATTCTATTATATAAAAAAACGTAGACAACAATAATAGCCAAGACTCTTCATTTCAAATGAAGATGGAAACAGAAGAATTACGACTGTGACTCAGATTCTGAGAGTGACTTCCAAAAGCTGAATGGTTCTTTGCTCTCTGTCCTAATTGTTGAAGCTACGTTTTTTTTGTCGTGCGTGTACGGTTGTCCTCTTTGTCGCATTGTCTTTTATTCCTGTTGCAACACGAGCAGCTATGGTGCTGGACACACAAGTGTGGTGCAACCAAGCGTCATGCTTCTTCCACACAAATACGTGCCCACTTCTTTAGAAGAAAAGAAAATGAAACACCCGAAGGTGCTGGGGAGGACCCAGAGAAGCACTGTCTTCACCCGCCTTTAGAGCAGTCCTGTACCACCCTTGGAGGCCTGCGCTGTGTTGACGATGGGTACAGGACATATATCAGGGACAGAGAAAGTAATGCTGTCTATAACTTTTTTCTTCTGAAGAAATGAAGTCTCTGAGATGGCCTGTGCCTCAACAATGTTGCCAGAGCATCTGTAGTGCTGGAGTACATGTGACATGAACAGATGTTTGGAAACTCACTCTCAAATACACCATAACCTGTTGGCACCGACTCTCTCTCTCTCTCTCTCTCTCTCTCTCTCTCTCTCTCTCTCTCTCTCTCTCTCTCTCTCTCTCTCTCTCTCTCTCTCTCTCTCTCTCTCTCTCTCTCTTTCAACCAGTCAACCACCAGTCATTGATTTTAACAATGCTGAATGACGCACATTGTTTCCGTTTTCTGTAATCAACACGTGGCCACTCAACACTGCAGTGAAATAGACGTTCTGCGGGATACTCCCTTCCACAATCATTCTTGTGTTACAGACCATATACATGACAATTTAATGAAGGGATCAATAGACATTTCTTAATATAGAAGAGCAATATATATACCAAGATGGATAGATAGAAAAAGAGACAGACAAAAAGGCAGATGGACAGACAGACAGACAGTCAGTTAGATAGATAGGTGTGTGTGCGTGTGTGTGTACGTGCGTGCGTGTGTGTGTGTGTGTGTGTGTGTGTGTGTGTGTGTGTGTGTGTGTGTGTGTGTGTGTGTGTGTGTGTGTGTGTGTGTGTGTGTGTGTGTGTGTGTGTGTGTGTGTGTGTGTGTGTGTTGTGTTGTGTGTGTGTGTGTGTGTGTGTGTGTGTGTGTGTGTGTGTGTGTGTGTGTGTGTGTGTGTGTGTGTGTGTGTGTGTGTGTGTGAACATCAGTTTAAAACTTTAAATGCGAAATATGACACAAAAATTCGAAAAAGAGGGTCTAAACATAAAATATTTTCAGAAACTTAGAAACGAGCATTTCCATACTTGGGTACTCAGGTTTCTGATTAAAGCATACACAACCACATGGAAAATATTAATCATAAAAAAGACGAAGAGAAAGAAAAAAGACAGAAAGAAAGAAGGAAAGAAAGAATGAACAAGCATGAAAGAAAGAAAGAAAGAAGCTCTGACACCCTTGCAACCTGGACAATTCCAAGAGAAATAAATTAAACCATATTAGCCCACTGTTCCTTTTTAGGGACGGTAGATAAAACGGCCACTGGCATTAACACCGAATGATAGTTTTGGTTTATATTTTTACATGCATTAACACTGAATGAATAGTTTGGGTTTATATTTTTACATGCATTAATACTGAATAAATAGTTTTGGTTTATATTTTTACATGCATTAACACTGAATGATAGTTTTGGTTTATATTTTTACATGGACAAGGAAGGTGGTACATGTGATCCACAACACTTTGTATTAGTGCTTTCCCCTTTGTGTGTTTGGTGGAAGCGGCTATTGCAAAGTGTAGGATGTTTTTCTTCCGAGTTTTGGGTCACGATCAAAGTTAGCTCCACAGCTGTTTTTGTTGTAAACAACATGTTATACACAATTGATGACATAACGTTGATTATTTTATAACAAAGAACTCATTGTCTTCTTTTTACCATAAATGAATTTCTGTTGGTTTTTATCTTGATTCAAAGAGGCATCACTTTTCTTGGAAGATCAACACGAATGAGGGTTCTGTTTGTCACACCCATCATGGTTTGAACTTTTCAACAAACGGTACACCATTCATCAAGTGGCTTGAACAGTAGTGTGACTGTAGGCAGAAAACCAAAAAATATAACTACCGACCCAAACCTGTCGCTGTGTACCTCAACCCTCCCCAAACAACATCAGTCTGGTCAAAGTCCTGGAGTTTTGGCAATGCAGAATGATAGCTCTGAGTGTGCCATGCAGGAATCCCATCTTACTGCCGGACTGGGGACCCTCCATCCACCTGTGTCAGCATCCAGAAGTAGCGTGCACCTGTCCAGGCCCACATCATTAGCCCACAGAACTCACCACAGACACACAGCCACACCACCCTTCATTTACGTCCTGAAAATAATGTTACAGCTATTGTTTTCCTTTCTAATTTCTTTCAGTCTGTGGCAATACAAAACAAAATCCATGTCATGTCCTTTTGACATCTCGCATAATGGACATACCGGAGCGCCTTCATTACAGAAATTATATTGAGAACGATGTAGATTTCAAATTGGAGATACCCAGTACTACACATGTCAATTTTCAGTCCATGTTTGGCAGCAGATATAGCTGAGCACCGTGGCTATTACAAAAAGTTTCGAACAAATTCAATCTTTCCCTAATGTCTTGAGTTGATTCCAGTGTTGACATCTACAATCTATCACAAACAAAACGTTGCTGTAAAAGTATTTACGTTTCCCACAGCATAACTTAACCACACCTCATCTAAACCGTTGGTAACCCGTACATTGATTTCTGCTGCTTCTTTCTTTATGAATCTAAATCATTTCACATTTTGAATGCTAAGTAAGGTTTCCTTACCTATGTTCATCCATATGCAATGGCTTAAACAGAGACAGACAGACGGACAGACAGACAGACAGACTGACAAACAGACAGAATAGGCTCGGCCCATGTGCAGCCTACAGTATGCTGACTTGACAAAGAACATGAATTGTGTGTATGGAAACACTGTGTTGTGTACATTGTGTGTCGGTTTTCGTGTCAACTTCAAAATCTTTTTGTATGACAAACCCTCAGCCATCGTACTTTTTCTAGTGATGATGTGTGCACATCCTAAAGTGATCATCTTACTGTGGAACCCTTGCTGTGTGTGAAAAGAGATACTTTCGTTCTGCATCGCATGGATACGCAGGTGGCTGATCAAGCCAATGCTTGCACGGAATGCGCGGTGACAACTTGGACAGGCAATGTGAGAGACCTGCCCTTAGTCGCTGGTGCGGGCTCTCCATGCCCGTCTCTTTTGTTGCGCTGCAGCTGTCCTCCTTTCTTCACATAAATTGACGCTTTTGTGGATAGTGTAGCGCCATCTAGCTCGATCCATAGCAGTTTGTTCCCATGTGTCAGGGTTGATGTTAAACACTTTCAAGGATGTTTTGGGGGTGTCTATGAAGCGTATTTCTGACCTCTATGGGAACGCTTTCCTTGTTGCAGCTCACCATAGAAGTATCTCTTTGGTAGATGATGGTCTGTGGCATGCGAGTCACATGACCTGCCCATCGAAGCTGAGTCAGCATCAGGATGGTAAACACGAAAGAATCGCCGGTTGTAAAGTGACCTTTATTCTTACATGCTGAAAGAACACTGTGACACTTTGATCCATTTCCATGACAGTGTCTAGTCGATCCAGCACGTCAGTTCAACGCAAGACTCTGCATCTGACTTAACAGACATTCACATTCTTGTGGCAGTTGAAACAAGATAAATAACATGCTCTTCTCCAGATAATTCCAGGAAGGAAGCCTTTCTCTATTCCATTCATATCTAAAAGGTAAAATATTCACATAACACCCATATCTACATCAAACTTATCATTCGTATACTTCTCCATCGCGTTCATTTTTAAAAGGTAAGTATTCACATGACAAGCATATCTACATCAGGCTTATCATTCATATACTTCTATGTTCGTAACTTTTTAATGGCTCATGATGCATTGTTTACAAAAATGTGGTGTTGTTGTAACGTAAAAGACACCCCCCACCCCCACCCCCACCCCGTCCATTACCTGCCTGTCCTCAGTACTGCAGGAGAGCGAACGGTAGGTGGGGTCAGTAATTCTTCATATCACCAAAAGTAATCACACAGAGAGAGAGAGAGGGAGAGAGAGAGAGGGAGAGAGAGAGAGAGAGAGAGAGAGAGAGAGAGAGAGAGAGAGAGAGAGAGAGAGAGAGAGAGAGAGAGAGAGAGAGACTGGAGACAGACAGACGACAGCGAGAGACAAGGACAGACACACAGAGAGACAGACAGACAGACAGGTCAGGCCCAGACAGCTGCATGCCTCATGCTTTGTATCACTTTGCATGCCCTGCGAAGTACTAGGTATGAAGGAGTCAGCTCAATATTACCCCGTATCGATAGATCGCATGCTGGATACTCCTGTTTTATGCTTACCCAGCTCGTCTACGGTATGTGTCTGTGTTTGTGTATGCACGTATGGTCTTTACCAGTGGTGTGGAAAAGATTCTCTTTCGTACCCCTTTCCTCCAGAAGAAACGCTTTCTGTTGTAGTCGGGGAATATCGTCCTAGGGGAATATTGAGCAGACGGAATATCAGACAAGTTGAGGGAGTGTGGACAAAGTGGGTTGGGGGGGGGGGGATCTCAAGCAGGGGAGAGTATCCATACACTTCCAGTTGGAAAACGAAGGGAGTAATGTTTGCGTGGAATGTGTAGGCCAATGGTTGATTTTTACACGAATACATCAATGTACAGACCAGTTCACTATGTTTGGTTCTATGACAGTATCTCACTCTCCCTGTGCTAAACAAAACATGGAGTTTAGGCTGTAGGTGTGACTGGACGTAAGAGACGTTCTCTTTCTGTCCCCTTGCTGTCAAGTTCAAGGCTCCTGCGACCCCCATCAGCATTACCATTTACTGCCTTGTGGCTTTCTGTGGGCATGTATTACATCAGATTTTCTGTTTTGAGTTCTGTGTAGAATTTATGGCTGCAATTAAGACACCCACTTTTAAAACCGGCAACAGAGGTGTGTCACAGATTATTGATCAACACAATTCTGCGGCCAATTTCAAACTGAGTCAGCTGTCTGTCAGGCTTTCTGGCCAGTTCATTGTGTAATGAGGACTGTGATTCTGAATCAAACGGAATGATTTGCAGTACCACGTCAGTGTCTTTGTTTGGAATAGAGTGACACTGGTCAGTCATAGTTTCGTACAGGCTTTATACTCTTGATTTTGAAATGGGTCATTAATTCTTGTGAGACAAATTAAGTTTTCATATATACAAAATCTCCACATTGGGTTGTTAAGCATCTTTTTCTTTCTCTATCATGACGTGAAAATGTATCTGCACCTGTAATATGACTAAGGCCATATCTCTATTAGCATCCAACAACCGTGCATGGGATGTTCCTGGCGTCACAAATTTTGTTAGGATGAAGGATCAGTCTTGTAGGCCTATGATCATTATGACTAACTTGTGCAACAAGTGAATCCCATATTATCACACTGTTCTGTGAGTGTGTGTGTGTGTGTGTGTGTGTGTGTGTGTGTGTGTGTGTGTGTGTGTGTGTGTGTGTGTGTGTGTGTGTATGCGCGCGCGCGCGTGTGTGTGCGTGTGTGCGTGTGTGTGTGTGTGCGCCTGTAATGAATGTGCACCGGTGGGGGGGAGGGGGGGGAGTGGAGAGAGCGAGGAGTATAGGAGTGGGGAAGGTGAAAGTTTGTTTTTTCTCATATCTGCGGTGACCTGCTCTAATCGCTATATTTATGAAGAATCATCTCACTGCAGACCTTTCAACTGCCAGACACAAGCGATACACTGTTGAAAGGCCAGTACATTAAAAAAAAAAAGAAAGAAATGAAAAAAGCTGTTAAAAAGCTTACATCAGATGAAGCTGGTGTGCACTGAATCCAAGAAAAAAAAAAGATGAATTTTACTGTCGTACCTGAATCATGTAGGAATATGACACTATGACTTGTCGCAATATAAATCCAGTTTAGGAGTCATTCCCAAGTTATCTTGGTTGTTGTTTTTTTAAATAGCGCAATTTTTCAAACGAAAAGCTGAATGTGCATTTCAATTGAATATTAATCAAATGGCAGTAACTTGGAAAATATCCAATGAAGTGCAAGTTTTCCAGCAGCACTGACGCAATGAGATCCGACAATGTACAGTTATGATCTGACAAATGTAACCAGAACTGGTGTAGCATGCACTAAAATGCAGGCCCCCCAAAAAAAAAATCTGCTGTATTGTTATTCGCACTGGGATCTGTGTTAAGAGTCAAATGCCAAAGCGTCGAACCTCACTATACAATATTGCCTGTCAGCTGTGTACAAAACTAAAACAGACAATGGTGTCTTGATTTAAGGCTTAAGGAGTCCTGGATTCCACAGTTTATTTCTCGTTTTTCGTAGCACATGAAAGGCAGACGACATGAAATGTAGAATGCTTCTAACTCCAGCCTAATCCAGCGAGGCGACGACTCTGTTAGTACGTCAAGACTACTATGCATTGACGAAAAGAACTGTACACACGTGGATGATCGAAGCTGTTCTTAGATCTTCGCCATGATCAGAACTGTAAACATGGAGCAGCCTCTAAACAGGCAGTAATATGGTATGGCTTGGACCTGCTGGTTTGATTTCGCCTGACAACCAACAGCAAATCATCCAGATATCCTGGTAGGCACATTGGTAGAGATGTGTCTTTCCGGACACCTTGATGGTCAACTATACTTTCTGTTTGTGCCAGTTCGTTGGGGGGGGGGGGGGGAGGATATGCGTTCGAGCTTGCGAATATGAATGCATGTGGGTACTCAAGTGCGCACATGGTCAGACATCTGCGTGTGTTATGTGATGAAACTGATAAGTCATAGATGTTCATGTGCTGTGTTTTTCGACTTGGACGTGATGTTACGTTTTGTGCATGTATCCTCCTCCACCACTCCTCCTCATCCCCCCGTTTCTTTGCTGTTCATGTCCCTATCTCCCTTCCTTCCCTGTACGTTTCAGACTTGTTAACACCCTGGCTCCTTACATTCGCTCAGAAAGCACATTATACAATCTCTTTAGTAGTAGTAGTAGTAGCAAGTCGTGGTAGTACTTTTAACAGCAGCAGCAGCAGCACCAGTAAAAGTAGTCGTAGCAGCCTAATACCCACTATGGGGTGATATACCAAAGAGAAAGGAAGTGCTCAGACAGAAAGCGTGGATCCGTGCGGTCAGACATCTATAGGCATGGTCCAGTCAGACATCTATGGGCGTGGTCAAGTCAGACGTCTATGGGCGTGGTCCAGTCAGACATCTATAGGCGTGGTCCAGTCAGACGTCTATGGGCGTGGTCCAGTCAGACATCTATAGGCGTGTTCCAGTCAGACCCCTATAGGCGTGGTCCAGTCAGACATCTGTGGGCGTGGTCCAGTCAGACACCTATAGTCGTGGTCCAGTCAGACATCTATAGACGTGGTCCAGTCAGACATCTATGGGCGTGGTCCAGTCGGACATCTATAGGCGTGGTCCACTCAGACACCTATAGGCGTGGTCCACTCAGACATCTATAGGCGTGGTCCACTCAGACACCTATAGGCGTGGTCCACTCAGACACCTATAGGCGTGGTCCAGTCAGACACCTATAGGCGTGGTCCAGTCAGACGTCTACAGGCGTGGTCCAGTCAGACATCTATAGGCGTGGTCCAGTCAGACATCTATAGGCGTGGTCCAGTCAGACACCTATAGGCGTGGTCCAGTCAGACATCTATAGGCGTGGTCCAGTCAGACATCTGTGGGCGTGGTCCAGTCAGACATCTGTGGGCGTGGTCCAGTCAGACATCTATAGGCTGTGGTCCAGTCAGATATCTATAGGCGTGGTCCAGTCACACGTCTATGGGCGTGGTCCAGTCAGACATCTATGGGCGTAGTCCAGTCAGACGTCTATAGGCGTGGTCCAGTCAGACATCTATAGGCGTGGTCCAGTCAGTATGTTCCGTTGCATTCAGTCCATGTTCTCTGTAGCCCAGCTGACCTTGACCCCAGTGCAGGCTGTGTCAGAGCTGTCACATCGTCTGCATCAGTTCCATGACTGCTTCCTTCTGGCCAAAGTCCATACTGATTGGAACATGCTCACAGGTGGGTCGATTTTCAACATAATCTCAAATCAAAGGAAAAACGATTCATTTCGAAAAACAAATTCTAAGTCTCAGAAATACCATTTGTGGAACATCTTTGAAGAAGGTCGTGATGGAGTCTACTGTGTATATTTTGTGTTCAAAGTCATCAAAATCCGAACACGCTGTGATCACACATTTCGAAGTGAGTGTCTAATCACCTGGCATGCGTCTTGGAGCCTCTTCTCCTTTAACAAAATACCCGTGTGTAACGAGGGGAACAAAATAGCCTGTGAGTAATCAGTACAAAACTGCCTCTTCTTTATTACCACCATTAGCTGATGGTGAGGATTCTTTCAGAACCGAATATATCGTAAAGAGTTTGTCATTTGGGACCAGAATACCTCGGTTGGTAGAGCGCTGGACTCATGATACTGGCGATCTTGGGGCTGTGGTTTTAGTGTCTGGTCTTATGCACTCGAGGCTACGACCAGCTCTGTTCGCCCGTGTTGGGGGTTTCAATGGGAATGGCAAAGTCATGGAGGAACGGAGGAGACTCGGAACTCCCGTTTACTGCTTTCACAATGTGATTTATTTCAATACTGAAGAGAGCAGGGGAAAGGATGCTTCCCTGAGAAACACTCAATTCCTGCGCGTAGATGTCAGAGAGTGTTGTACTTACCCGAACTTGAGGCTCAGTCAGCAAAGACGATTTTGTTCATTTTTGCCTCCGGAAAACCCAGATCAAAAAGATCTGTGAGAATACCAGATTTCCAGGTGGTGACATAAATTTTCTCCTGGTGAAAGAATATGACCATAACATGTTATCTGTTTACTAAAGTATTGCGGGTTGTCGTCTCTAGACGGACTTAATGGTCCACTGTAAAATAGTACCGGACTGTTCAATACTCCGACAATTACAGCTTTCCAGTTTCGACACGAGTTAAGAGTTCACCCTTTTTCATCATTTTGCGTAGGCAGCTTATCAGAGGTATTGGGCTATAATTCGTGGAGTTTGTTAAAACGTTTACAGGAAAGAATTTGGTCTTTCCACCAGGAGGACGTCAAGAATCCTTTGTTCCAGATACGATTGTTACAATTTTAAAAGATTACCCTGACAGCTTTCAGAAAGATTTCAAAAATGAATTTCACCAAGACCAGGAGTAGAGCCGCTGAGATAAAAAGACGAATTGTAGCCTTCAGAATTTTCAGGGGAGAAGTTGCAGGGAGACTCTGCTATGGAATGTTTGTTTTTCAAAAGGCAGCAGCTTTGCTCAATGTTGAAGAATGGTTCCTGGTAATGGAGGCCAACAGAGCGGCAAGAGCGAAGTTTGTTTTTTCCTCCTTGCTAATTTGTTCGTCTGGGTTGTTACGGGCATTTGTGATTTTGAGGTGCAGGGTAGAATATCTTTCACTTTGTTCATTGCTTTCCAGTCTTTTTGTTTGGAGTCTTTGTCGTCGGCTGGAGCAGTTCCAAGTTCGAAGTTTGCTATTGTCGTAAATGTAATAAGAATTCGCATGGATAGCTGATGGGCTGAACACAGTGTGCTGATGGTCTGCGCTAATCACAACGTCAAACCCTCTCATGGACATTGTGTGATGATGGTCTGCGCTAATCACAACGTCAAACCCTCCCATGGACATTGTGTGCTGATGGTCTGCGCTAATCACAACGTCAAACCCTCTCATGGACATTGTGTGCTGATGGTCTGCGCTAATCACAACGTCAAACCCTCTCATGGACATTGTGTGCTGATGGTCTATGCTAATCACAACGTTAAACCCTCTCATGAACATTGAGTGCTGATGGTCTATGCTAATCACAACGTTAAACCCTCTCATGGACATTGTGTGCTGATGGTCTGCGCTAATCACAACGTCAAACCCTCTCATGGAGACTTTCTATTTCACTTGGCGGCAAGAATCAAATCGGGCAGTTTCATTTGAGGTTTGTTTGAAGTTCTCAGAATAAAGTTTGAAACACAATTCAGACCATTTGTTAGGGTTTCTGCAGGATGAGGACTAAGCAGAATCTCGCCTTCTAATGCTTCTTTTTGAATATGCACCGTAGGGATTCCTAATTGGCATTCTTAAAAATGAGACGTTCTTGTAAAATAAAACAGCACTTTCTGCAGATTTTCAACACAATTGGAAGATAGTCACTTCCATACAGATCGTCATGAGCAGTCCACTCGTAGTCCAAGAAAAGCGAGAGGTTGCACACAACAAATCATACATTACATCCTGCTGGAAAACAGAAAGAATGGTGCAGGTCCATCATTCAGACAATACGATTTTAGAGTCATCTTGTACCCAGTGTTGGTTGTATACTGGGCAGGCAAAGAACTGTTTCCTAGATATAAATGCTTCGAGGACCTCTGAAGACTCACTGGTTTTTGCCAACGGCTAAAGGGGTGATCAGGAAAGAGGGCAATCTTCAAACGTAGCTTCGATGATCAGGACAGTGGGCAAAGAACCGGTCAGCTTTCGGGCTTCACTCTCAAGAATCTGAGTGACTGTCGGAACTTCTCTGTTTCCATCTCCATGGGAAAGGAAGAGACTTGGTTGTTGCCGTTGTTTACTTTGTTTTTTTATAAGTCTCCCTTGCGCTTTCACCACGGAGTCCTAGTATAGGACGAATATTAAGAAAATTTCGGTTATCACCCCTTCCAGATTTCAGGTACGGGGCGGAGTGAAGGAGGGAAGTACGCACCAAACACATTGTCGCTCCATAGTCCCTTAATCATGCTCGGCTCATGCCAACAGAAAGCTGAAACTACAGGGGGTACCTTGACAAGTTGAACAATGATCTATCTTGACATAATCCACATAGAGGTAACCGATTATTACGCACTCGCCATCGTGTGCCTAATGCGTAGCAAAGGTCAAAGCTAGAGAAAATGTGTAGAGACCCACTGCTCTCTCATTCTTCAAGATTTCATTTCCCTCCATTTCAGGTCGCACCGCAAGGCAAGCACGCGCGTAAAGAAGACCACAGAGGCAGGAAGAATGTGATGAAGAAGATTTGATGGGGAGCCAAAGACAGAAACAATCCTGGACAACAGATCAGAAGGTAGAACAGTATATAGGTGCGTCAGTGTTGGTCTGAACCCTTTCCACAACCTGTCTGGCACTGGAGACCCTTCCAGGGGCATTCCATCCTACCGCTCTGTGTTTAGGTCAGCAGCATCTTGATTACACAGGGCTGACCAACGCTAGTGTTTGTTCAGGTGATGATGCCCCAGTCAGCACTACCAACAGAACCACAGGGTGTGCTATCACTCCAGCAGTGAAATGGTTGGAGCTCATGGGAGGGCACTGACGCGCACACACACACACACACACACACACACACACACACACACACACACACACACACACACACACACACACACACACACACCCCACACACACACACACACGCACACAACCACACGCACACACACACACACACGCACGCACACATGCACACACACACACACACACACACACACACACACACACACACACACGCATGCACACACACGCACGCACGCACGCACGCACGCACGCACGCACGCACGCACGCACGCACGCACACACACACACACACACACACACACACAACACAACACAACACAACACACACACACACACACACACACACACACACACACCACACACACACACACACGAGACGGCAAAACAAAGTAATTACATAGACCTTCTTTGTTTACACATGTGAGACAATAAGATGTCATACGTGTCATTTAATATCTCAACATCAGTTACTAACCCACATGTGGAACAAAGTTACCTAGGACATTAGAACTGAGGCAATGAGAGCAAAGCACCTGCCAGAGCTATTTCAGTGGCAGTATTCATGCCCTTTTCACCTCACAACACTATTGGAGACTTCATGCCTGCAGACGGACTCTCCCCCCTCTCTTTATCACACAACACACACACACACACACACACACACACACACACACACACACACACACACACACACACACACACGCGCACGCACGCACGCACGCACGCACGCACGCACGCACGCACGCACGCACGCGCGCGTGCGCGCGCGCGCGCGCGCAATGTGTAGTGACTGACTCTATACTAGCCTTGGACTCTTTTACATAGGGCTCGCACTGCAGCGGTTGGAATGCCTTAGATTTGAACACCCTCAAATCAGCATGCCACTCCCCCTGCTTATTTTCCCCATCCATCTTTTGCATTTCATCTTCTGTGGTGTCTGTTAAACACATGTGAGTCAAAACAGGCACAATATCTTTTTTGTCCTTCATTGTCACCGAACAGCAATGTTTGAATGAAATTACCTCTACGGTCAGAAAGAGTGAGATGAAATGAAATCTCTCTCTCTCTCTCTCTCTCTCTCTCTCTCTCTCTCTCTCTCTCTCTCTCTCTCTCTCTCTCTCTCTCTCTCTCTCTCTCTCCTCTCTCTCTCTCTCATGGTAGCCAAATGAATCTTGAACATGTTCTTGGACCTGGTGGTAGACAGGATTTTTTTTTAGTTGAGAGACCATTGATAATGAAGCGGCAATAATTCAGTTTCAAAATGATGAAAGATATGGTAAAGCTACACACAATTGCATTACAGAACAGAAAATCAGTCTTGCATATACAGTACATCTCTGTTTATAAACGTGTGAAAGGCATACGTACCGCACGATCAGGTCGATCTGAATTGATCTTCATTATTTTTCCAGAGCCCTACGTGCTACGTAGTAACCGTCAGTATTTGCCAACTGACTGTCATTGATATTTGCAACTTTTCTAGTTTTTTAACAGATCTCACATGCTGAAATTCTTGAATTTGTTTTCAATTTTGAGTTTTTGAGCTAGCTGTGTAATTTTCATTTTGTAATGTCTTCAGGGTTTGGAAGGATATTGTACTTCGTTTAGGCTTGAAAATACCGCAGATTGCTGTTTCTGTTAATTAATTCAGAAGCTGTTGCAGTCTGATGTGGAGAAACAACAGTTCGTCTGCGGCTACAATTGACATCCACTGTATCGTGTTTTTATTTAAAACCTGACGTCAAAGATAGGGCCACAGACGAACTGCTTGTCGTTCATAACGCTTTTCATCATGCGACATACACTTGACATGTGATCATGCATTTTGTACCATGCCCATATGTTACATTTATCGATGGAGGCAGAGGCGCAAAAATGGGAAGGAGCAGTTACTAAAAATGCCTGTTTTCTGCTTTTGAAAAGATTAGCCGAGGGTTTGCTAAGACCAGAACGTAAAAGGGAAAGCATTTACCGATCTCGAGAAACAAGAGACCATACTCACTTTCAGCTTTCCAAGTGTTTATTACCTTAATTGTTTTACAAATAAGACATGTGTTGATTTTAAGGGGTAAGAATGGGTGAATTGATGTTTCCTTATCATGTATTTGTTGTTTTTTTTAAAAGGAAGAAGTCTGCGAGAAGTACCAGAAAAAATCGGCTCTGGCTGGAGTCATCATGACACGTGCTGTGATTCGTAGGTACCTTCTTTTCAGTCCTCACGGGAAACACACACCAAGCTGTCATTTGCCGAACAGTTCGAGTCGTTGTGTGTCACAACTGCACATTGTTTATGAACACTTCCAATGCTACTTTCGTCCTTGACTCTACCGTGAAGAGCATTTCCAGCCCAGCAGAAGATGTAAGGTTTCTCTGTATCTGGAGCTGGTGAAGTAGTACACGAAACCATTGACACTGGAGCTCAGGTAGGAAGACAGGTGAGCCACACTGACCACAGTGGTGTACGTGTTCAAATACTGACCGACAGCACTGAATCGAGGGTCAACGATTGGGGAAATTCGCTGAATGATGAAGGGGATAGACAGAAGGAAGAATTTCAGGGATAGCCAAATGACCATTTTGGTCGAGCTGATTTCTTTGTCTGACAAGAAGAAAGATGTATGGTCACTCTGTCGAAGGGCTCGCTGTAATTTTACAGCCGTGATGATGACGGTGACGAGAACAATCCCCGGGCAGCCAACAGCAACACATAGCCCATAGAATATTCCATCCAGAACATTCAACATCTTCTGATTCTGGAAGTAATACTCGCTGGCCGTGAGCTGCCATGACTTTCGTCTTGTGCGCAGTTCGTAGAAGCAAACTGCTCGGTACATGGCGGTGACGACAAAACGCACGGACCCTACCGCAGTTGTGCTGACGACGATGATGATTGCTAAGATCTTGGTCGATGTACCTCTTTGGGATGTTGAAGGAAGCCAGACACTCACACACCGCTCTACAGAGACGATCACTGACATCACCATGGACGCGTACCTGGCACCAGTGAGCCCTGTGATGTTGTTGTTCGTGATGTAGACGTGTATCACTCCAAGTCTCTCCGTTGCGAAGGGAGAGTGAAAACCATCAGCAAAGAGGATTAAGGTAAATGTGAGGTAGATAAGATCAACGAGTGCTAGACAAAAGAGACAGAGGTTGGTTCTCTCTCTCAGGCCCTGCCTGTAGAAAACCACCAGGTTGACGATGTTGGCAGGAGCTCCGATCAAATACAGGACAGGCAAGAGAACGGCAGTCACAACCTTTTCAATGAGGGTGGCTGTCTCTACACTGAGGAGGTTTCTGGGGTTGTCCCATGGGACACTGGTGTTCCATCCAATGAGGACACAGTTGTCGGCCTCGTGATCGCTAGGGATGGCTGGTGCGTTGGTGTTCGGGGAGTTTGAAGGTGTGGTCATTTTCAGACGGGGTTCGTTATTTCACACTCTTGGTTCTGTTCTGCGTTACAGCATGGACAAGAGAGAGAGAGAGAGAGAGAGAGAGAGAGAGAGAGAGAGAGAGAGGAGAGAGAGAGAGAGAGAGGAGAGAGAGAGAGAGAGAGAGAGAGAGCGAGAACGTATAAAGCATTTAAAGGATCAAGACAGCGACGCATACGAATCCCATATCAGTGGAAGTTTACAAAATGGAGATCAATAGGTACAGATGTGAAGGAGAGTTACTAACCGTGCTCTGTCTACACTGTAGAGGTGGAACTGTTTCACCTGTTCCATGTTTAACAAGACAAGACAGACAGTGGTACTAAGTCACTCCATCTGTCTGTCCCATCCCATCACAAGGATGATACAGTTTGCCATTGGCCAGTGCCCTTCTTAGAAGCAGGCAATTGATTAATTGGAATCTGCGTTCATTAATCACTAAGAAAGAGTTACAGAATATAACGCTTTGGTTATGACGAGTGTGAATATTATTTTGATTAATGATAAGAACAATACTAAAGAAGTGGGGGGAAAAACCGCTGGGTTTTTTGTTGGGGTTTTTTTTTTTTTTTTTTTGCTTTTGTTTTTGTTTGTTTCTTTGTTTGTTTTGTTTTGTTTTTGTTTTTTGTTTTGTTTTGTTTTGTTTTTGTTTTTTGTTTTGTTTTGTTTTTGTTTTTTCATCGGACAAAACACTTTCAAAGGCTGGTACTTTTCTTACTTGTCATAACTTACAAATACAGAAACTGATTACAATTATTCTGTTCTCCTTTGCAAAAAAAAAAAATTTAACTGTTTAATTATTCTGTCAAATCCGTACCGTAGCTTGGTATTTTAAGTTTTATAAATAAAGAGTTCACAGAAATTCTCTGAACAGTTAATTAAACCATCAATCCTTATTGCTGCCGCGTAAAGTGTGGAAAACCCTTCAGATGGACAATATTATATGGAAATCGTTTAATATGGATTGAAGTTGTGATCAGACGGATGTTTGGATGTTAAACCTTGGTTTTTCATTTTCTTTTCCTCATTGCATCACACAATGAAACACAGAAGAGACTTCTAATGTCGTCTAGTCAGGACATGCAAGACATTCTTGTATTAAACTGCAAATCCTCTCTCTTCCCCTTCTTCCAACCATTTCTCGCTGTATTTCATTGCTCTGCAAACAGTGGAATTTTAGCCAAATAAATAACACAGTCGCCTGGACAGCAGCAACAGAATACAGAGTGTATGGTTATTGTGAGAAGACATCTGCTGTTTGCCTAGGACGACAAAGAAAGTCAACAAAGAAATACATGCCACATCTCAGGATGGAATGGAATCCTCTGAAATTGAAGATATTAGGAATATGGCTCACAGCGGAGCTCACAGACTGCACAGATGTGAATTTTACTGAAACGTTCTCCGAAATAAAACAGTTATACAGAGTTTGGGTCAAAAGATTTCTAACGCCACTAGGAAGAGTAGCAATTTTGATATCTTTGATACTATCTAAAATCGTATATTTATGGACACTTCTTTCGAACCCACCGGACGAATTCTTGGAGGCATTGCGTCTTCTATGTCTAAAGTTCGTATGAAATAATAAACAAGACAGAATTAGTAGAAAGATTGCACGGAAAGTAGAAAAGTTGCACGGAAAAGGATCGATAAGGGAGGTATTGGATTTCCAGATTTAAATTGTCTCATGCAGGCCTTAAAATTAGGATGAATAAGGAAACTAAGGACAAAAAATCATAAATGAAAAAGGATTGTAACTTTTTTTTTATACCCGAAAGTACGAAAACTAGATAAACTCGGACCGAATTGCCTGTTTACCCGGGACGAGAAAAACCTGTTTTGGAAAGACACGTGTCAAGCTTATAAAATATTTTTCAATAAAATAAAACCCTCTAACTCGTCGGAAACTCTAGCAGAGCCACTATTTTTCAATGACAGAATAAATATAGATAACATTTCATTAAATAAGAACGACTGGATTAATAAA
>CM031622.1:10741577-10759352 GCA_018398815.1 Conus ventricosus
CATTTATCCCCACGGTTCCAATGATGCCTCCTTGGGAACACTTGAGTGGAAATTTTGATTATGAGTCTACGGTCTCAAAGAAAAAAGAAAATATTAACATTCTAGTGAACGATGTGAAAGAACACCTAGAAAATTCATATCCTAATCACCTTAAAATCTATACTGATGGTTCAGTTATGGACACAGCTGACAGCGGTTCTGGTTTCGTTATTCCAAGTCTGAATATAGAAAAACATTTTCATCTCGGAAAGGGATTTCATTATTCACTGCATAACTGTATGCTATACTGATGGCTTTATTTTGTGTATATAGTACTCCAATATCCTTTTTTAGTGTGCTGTTTTGTGTTGATTCCAAGTCTGTTTTGCAAGCACTGCAAACTTGGGATTGTAAGGCCAGAAAAGATTTATTATATGAAAATAAGGTACCTGATACACTGTATTATGTCTCAGGGTATAATCGTAGACTTCTGTTGGATTCCTTCACATTGTGGTCTCAGAGGGAATGAAATAGCAGATAATCTAGCTAAACTTGGTGCACAAAACTGTTCAGAATGTGTGCTAAATTTGCCATTACATCCTTCCAAGCGTGAAATACTATTCAACCTGGAACACTACGTTTACAAAACCTTTTTCTGTGAAAATGCTACACACTGCCTAGCTGCTCACGCCATCTTGCTAAGATTATCACAAATTTAAGGCTGAACACATGGAAGACCAACTTTTCTCCTGAAGTTGTGTGTGTCTGTAGAAAATTCATCTCTGTGCATCACCTTCTATTAGATTGTCCAGTTTTAACTAAAATGTATAAGGCGAAAGGTATCAATCTTGACAAATATGAAAATGAGAGTCAAGTTCTGTCTGACTCATGCATAATTGAGTTTGCCGCCACTTTAGCCAGTTCTGATGTAGCTCGACTATTATGAGGGTCCTTAACTGATATGCTGTTTTCTTTTTTCATAAGTGTATGCAGATGTATGTGTTGAAATGACTTAAGTGGGTTGTTGTTGGTTTTTTGTGTTTTTTGTTTTTTTTTTGTTCCCTCCCCTTTTTTTCCGTCTAATATCATCTGCCGGATGAAAAGACGTAAAATTAAACCACCACCACCATGCATTTATCGGGACGACAAGTTTAAAATGACATCTCATGATACTGGTACTATGGAGAACGAAGCGATTACTATGGTCCCATTTCCCGACATCTGCCTGTACGGTTTAGTGACACAGTACACAGTGATTGAATTTCGTAGTCGACCGTCAGTCCCTCACTCCCTCATCACTTTACTGAGTGTGAGTACAGTAGGTCACGCGCCAGTCACGTGGGATTGGACCCAACACTTCCTCAGGATAAACCTAGAGAACCACTATTATTGCTGGTTGAACCTCGTGTGGGGAGAGAGAGAGAGAGAGAGAGAGAGAGAGAGAGAGAGAGAGAGAGAGAGAGAGAGAGAGAGAGAGAGAGAGAGAGAGAGGAGAGAGAGAGAGAGAGAGAGAGAGAGAGGGGGGGGAGAACGAACGAATGAACGAACGACCGAACGAAATTTTATTTTACCAGGGTAATGAGATAAGCAATACAAATGCTTTTTTCCACCCAGCCCTGGGGCGAAAGGAAAGAAAAACAATGTAAAGATCAAATTAATGCATTTAAAGATCAAATTAATGCAAATACATATATAAAAAGAACAAAGTATAGCAAAATCTTGTACAGTTCAAAACAAATTAGCTATTGTCCATATCATTGACAAACGAACGCAAATAGAAAAAAAAAACGCGCGAACATAGCGAACAAGGGGAAGGAAACGGGGAAGGAAAAGGCCAAGGGGTAGGTTTGGGGTAAATGGAGAAAAGAGAGAGAGAGAGAGAGAGAGAGAGAGAGAGAGAGAGAGAGAGAGAGAGAGAGAGAGAGAGAGAGAGAGAGAGAAAAGGAAGGAAAAGGCCAAGGGGTAGGTTTGGGGTAATTGGGACGAACGAACGAACGAACGGACGAATGTTTTGTTGAGGGTAAGATGGATAAGCAACAATAATGGCTTTTTACACCATGCCCTCACACACCAAAAAAAAAATGCCAATATATTTACGCACACACACACCACACACACACACACATAAATATATTTACATATACATATATACATATACATATAGTTAATACAATTATACATATGCATAAACATACATACATATAAATATGTACAAAGCATACTTGCACACAATGTATGTATGCAGGTGAGAGCAGGGCCATCGCCAGGGAGAGACACAGAGAGAGAGAGAGAGAGAGAGAGAGAGAGAGAGAGAGAGAGAGAGAGAGAGAGAGAGAGAGAGAGAGACAGACAGACAGACAGACAGACAGACAGACAGACAGACAGACAGAGACAGAGAGAGAGCAAACTGCACTGACTGCATGTGTGTGTTGTTGCAGGTTTTTCTCCAGCTCCCTGTGGTTGCTGTGTGAATCAGTGGAGGTCACATAAGCAGACTTTTTGGGTCTGAAATTACACTCCTTGTGGACCCTGAAAAGTACACATATTCTTTTTTTTTTAATCAGCTGCTGTTGTGCACGGTATAATGCAGACAATGGTGGACAGCGCAACTCCACTTTCCCTGGGAGATGTCACCACCCAGTTCCATTCTTCCAACCAGACACCCACCACACCACCCGCCATTCCCTTCAACATCGAGGACTACTTAGAAAGCAAGAACATCCAGTTCGTGGCAGCTCTGGTCCCGACGCTATGCTACATCGCCCTCGGCGTGCCGTTTGGCCTGGCGGGCAACACCCTGGTGTTCGTGGTGTATTACAAGAGGTTCAAACCCAGCGTGACCAGGACGTACATTCTGGCCATGAGTGTCTGTGACCTGATGCACAACGTGCTGACTTTGCCCGCGGACATCGTGGAGATTCGCTTCAGCAACACGTTCGAGGACCGCTGGCTGTGCAAGTTCTTCCGCACCGTGAAGAGCCTCATCGGCTCCCTGTCGGCGTTCGTTCTGGTGGCCGTGGCTTTTGACCGTCAGAGGGCCATCTGCAACCCGGAGTCCAACCCCACCACCGTCAAACACGCCGTTGTCGTTCTGGTGGAGTGCTCGGTGGTGGCTGTGGTGTTCACTACGCCCTACATCGTCCTCACTGGGCCTACCACAGTGCACTACGCGGACAGCAACGTCACCGGTCTGGAATGTTCCATCGACGACGTGTACGTCTCATCTCTTTTCCTCTTCCTCTACAATGTCATCAGCACCGTGATCATGGCCCTGTGCGTGGGGCTGATGCTGGTGTCCTATGTGAGGATAGCGCGGGAACTGTGGTTGCACAAGAAGAATACGGCCATTATCATGAACACTGCTGCCCGGCAAACACAAAACGAAGACGGGTGTTCGGCATTCACACGCCTTGGCCATTGAGGACGGTTCTCTAGGGGGTACACACAGCTCCTCGATCAATACTCAACAGTCTGCCAAAGCCAGAAACGATCTATTTAAAAGGGACACCGAGTTCATTCGTCATGCTCCACTCCCTGAGGAGACGTTCAAGGGTTCACGAACAAAACCAGCAAAAAATCATATTAAGGACATGACTCGGATTTCTTCTTCGCCCAGCAAAGACTTGGTGTACGATATATCCTCTCGGACAACAAACTCTGACACGGAGATCTCTCACTGCGATCAAATCGTGAGTAACACTGAGAACAGACACCGAAGAAATGATCTCCATCCAACCAGCGTGAATAACAGGGCTGTCTCTGGTGGTGTCAAAGTTCACAACAATGGCGGAATAGGTTCACACCAAGAGCAGCGTGCAGGAGCGTCGTTCGGGTCACGTACAGGTCTGTCACAGAGCAGACAGGCGGCCCATAACGCCAAAGGCTTTGTCAGCCGTGACAAGTCCACCCCGAAACCACCCGGCACTGTGAGGAAGATCCCTAACCGAACCACCTTCATGATGTTCATGCTCACAGTGGCTTTCATCGTCAACTATCTTCCTTACATCGCTTTAGTGACGGTGCGCTCTCGCCAGGGGGAACCTGCTCTTATTGAGGCTTTGGGTATCAATGGCTACCACATTGGACTGCGATCGTACTTCATCAACAGCGTCATAAACCCTTTGGTCTACAGCTTTTGTTCCATCAGATTTCGACAGGAATGCATACAACTTTTCAAATGCAACTCGAAATAGCGGTCTGAGATGAAAGGTAGAAGAGGGATTTAGAAGAAGAAAAGACGTAAGCAATTCAATGGCGTGTATGGTTGTGTTCCTTGCAAGAGGAAAGGGGGAGTGCTGAGGAAGAGGGATGAGCAGCGAAAAACTGAGGGAAGGATGTCTCCTACTTTCGTCTGGTTCCCTTCAGACATCGACATTCAGCGAGTTGTACTTTAAAGAAAGACCGTTGTCATCGACTGTCCATTTGTCTCATGTGCGTTTTAGTCCAGACATGTACCGCATGCTCGACGTCATTTGAGCGCTGTTATATAACTGATGTTGATTTTCTTTCGCACTTTCTTTTCTGGTGCCCCCACATTTCTGTTTTCTGTTATATGTCACAAAGACAAATTGGTGTTGTGGTGGTAGCGTTTAGGAACAATCATCGCAGAAACAAGTAAGACTGGTTTGGTGCTTCTAGTGGACTTGATGGTTTGGTGCTTCTAGTGGACTCGATTCACTGCAGAATAAGAAAGACTTTCCTTGCCCTATTTGGCAAGAGATACTAAAATGTCACATATGTGTGCTCTGCATCTAGTAAAAGATTTCTTTGTGATTACTCATTTTGCTCGGTAGAGCAAATCACATAAATGGTCTGATTTGATAGAATGTAAACTAATGTCTGTTGCAATATCTGCACATCATTTAACATACCTCTGATGAACGTGTAAAGCAATGGTGGCGAGTGATTGAAGTCTTACTTAGGTCAGACATCTGCTAGGTCGTAGCCACGAGACCCTCTGCTTAATTTCTCTCATTTTAATTATTAATTCTTTGATCCATCAGCTTTAAATCATGCGCAGTGTGGTCTCAAAACTTGGCGGATGTGGTGTAGTTTGTATGGACTATTTCTTCTTCTTCTTCTCTCTCTCTCTCTCTCTCTCTCTCTCTCTCTCTCTCTCTCTCTCTCTCTCTCTCTCTCTCTCTCTCTCTCTCTCTCTCTCTCTCTCTCTCTCTCTCTCTCTCGCTGTGCGTGCCTGTGTGTATGTGTGTGCACACGTGCATGGATCCGTATGTGTGTGAGTGTGTGTTTTTCTCAACTCTACACCAATCAACATCAAGTAACGGTTGCTACAGCAGAGAAAAATGTTGCTCCGAGAATAAACAAGAGAAAAACAGTGCAAATGAGTCACCACCAGCAGAGCCTTGGAAAAACAAGTTTTATAAAGTACATAGATCAATGATAATGTAATGTCACAAATCAATATGAAGTTCTTGAATCTTTTATAAAGAATGGACAGGGAAAGGTAGTCCCATAGTTCGGGATGGTGGAAAGGTACGGTCATATTCTTCTTTTAATGCTGATACAGTGAAATACCGAGACAGTTCCAATGGTCTTTTCACCACATATCTACATCTGGGTTCTTTAAAGTTAATCATGTGTACGTTTTTCTTCTAAATTATCATTCAGATAAATACAGACTTACGTAACTATATACTTTGAACATACTATGCAACTTCCTACCTGTCCTTGATGGAACTGAAACTGGAACGGCAGGTTCCCGGGGACTGTCGTTGAACAGACATGATGGCGCCCATCGGAAGGGGAAGCTTACTCATGCTGGCACCACGACTGAGCGAAGATTGTCGTCCACAGGGGGCTCAGTAGATAGTGTCCTGCATGTGATGATTGTCGTCCACAGGGGGCTCGGTAGATAGTGTCCTGCGCGTGATGATTGTCGTCCACATGGGCTCAGTAGATAGTGTCCTAGCTGCATGTGATGATTGTCGTCCACATGGGCTCAGTAGATAGAGCGATGACTGTCGTCCACAGGGTGCTCAGTAGATAGTGTCCTGCATCTGATGATTGTCGTCCACAGGGGCTCAGTAGATAGTGTCCTGCATCTGATGATTGTCGTCCACAGGGGGCTCAGTAGATAGAGCGATGATTGTCGTCCACAGGGGGCTCAGTAGATAGTGTCCTGCATCTGATGATTGTCGTCCACAGGGGGCACAGTAGATAGAGCGATGAATGTCGACCACAGGGGGCTCAGTAGATAGAGCGATGATTGTCGTCCACACGGTGCTCGGTAGATAGTGTCCTGCATGTGATGATTGTCGTCCACAGGGGGCTCAGTAGATAGAGCAATCATTGTCGTCCACAGGGGGCTCAGTAGATAGAGCGATCATTGTCGTCCACAGGGGGCTCAGTAGATAGAGCGATCATTGTCGTCCATAGGGGGCTCAGTAGATAGTGTTCTGCATGTGATGATTGTCGTCCACAAAGGGCTCAGTAGATAGTATTCTGCATGTGACGATTGTCGTCCACAGAGGGCTCAGTAGATAGTGTCCTGCATGTGATGATTGTCGTCCACAGGGACTCAGTAGATAGAGCGATTATTGTCGTCCACAGGGGGCTCAGTAGATAGTGTTCTGCATGTGATGATTGTCGTCCACAGGGGGCACAGTAGATAGATCGATGATTGTCGTCCACAGGGGGCTCAGTAGATAGAGCGATGATTGTCGTCCACAGGGGGCTCAGTAGATAGAGCGATGATTGTCGTCCACAGGGGGCTCAGTAGATAGTGTCCTGCATCTGATGATTGTCGTCCACAGGGGGCTCAGTAGATAGAGCGATGATTGTCGTCCACAGGGGGCTCAGTAGATAGAGCGATGATTGTCGTCCACAGGGGGCTCAGTAGATAGTGTCCTGCATCTGATGATTGTCGTCCACATGGGCTCAGTAGATAGAGCAATGATTGTCGTCCACAGGGGGCTCAGTAGAGAGTGTCCTGCATGTGATGATTGTCGTCCACATGGGCTCAGTAGATAGTGTCCTGCATGTGATGATTGTCGTCCACAGGGGGCTCAGATAGTGTCCTGCATGTGATGATTGTCGTCCACAAGGGGCACAGTAGATAGAGCGATTATTGTCGTCCACAGGGGGGCTCAGTAGATAGTGTCCTGCATGTGATGATTGTCGTCCACAGGGGGGCTCAGTAGATAGAGCGATGATTGTCGTCCACAGGGGGCTCAGTAGATAGAGCGATGATTGTCGTCCACATGGGCTCAGTAGATAGAGCGATGATTGTTGTCCACAGTGGGCTCAGTAGATAGAGCGATCATTGTCGTCCACAGGGGGCTCAGTAGATAGAGCGATGATTGTCGTCCACAGGGGGCTCAGTAGATAGTGTCCTGCATGTTGATGATTGTCGTCCACAGGGGGCTCAGTAGATAGTGTCCTGCATGTGATGATTGTCGTCCACAGAGGGCTCAGTAGATAGTGTCCTGCATGTGATGATTGTTGTCCACAGGGGGCTCGGTAGATAGTGTCCTGCATGTGATGATTGTCGTCCACATGGGCTCAGTAGATAGTGTCCTGCATGTGAGGATTGTCGTCCACCTGGGCTCAGTAGATAGAGCGATGATTGTCGTCCACAGGGTGCTCGGTAGATAGTGTCCTGCATCTGATGATTGTCGTCCACAGGGGGCTCAGTAGATAGTGTCCTGTATGTGATGATTGTCGTCCACAGGGGGCACAGTAGATAGAGCGATGATTGTCGTCCACAGGGGGCTCAATAGATAGAGCGATGATTGTCGTCCACACGGTGCTCGGTAGATAGTGTCCTGCATCTGATGATTGTGTCCACAGGGGGCTCAGTAGATAGAGCGATCATTGTCGTCCACAGGGGGCTCAGTAGATAGAGCGATCATTGTCGTCCACAGGGGGCTCAGTAGATAGAGCGATGATTGTCGTCCACAGGGGGCTCAGTAGATAGAGCGATGATTGTCGTCCACAGGGGGCTCAGTAGATAGAGCGATGATTGTTGTCACGACCGACCTCTGGAGGTCTGCCCTGACAGGATCGGTCTAGATGGGAGTGAAGTGAGTGACTGACCTCACACGCCTCGCAAGAGACCACACAAGAAAGATTACAATACAATACACCATTTATTCACACCAGCATACACATAGTCACAAATAAGCATTCCAACACACACAACATGCACAATCACAATTAAGCATTTCAACACACACAACATACACATAGTCACAAACAAGCATTTCACCGCACACAACATAACCATAATCATAAATAATCATTTCCAACACACATTCCTTTCCGTGCTTCATGTGGTTCCCCCACACCTCTGTCTCTCCAAAGTCCTCTGAGAGTACCGTGTCGACTCAGGTGCCCCAAACCGGGTCTGTTCTTGAACAGAGTCTTTCAATGCCGACACCCTTGACACACACACACACCCAAATTGCACGACACAGAGCTAACCACACTGGTCATATGAGCTGTAGGAAGTCCGAGGACAGTAGAGAACGCATCCCGTGGGACGAGGCGTTGTCGCTGAAGGTCCCGGACAGGGGTTAGGACCATCCAGCAAGGTCCACGTGCTCCTCACACTGCACGGCCCCAACAGAGCAAGCTTCGGGTGAAGCCCCCGGGAGGAGAGAAAACGGAGGGAACTGGAAGGAAAGAAGGAAAGGGTACTGGAACCCCGCAGTCAGTACGGTCTGAAATTTGCTGCTTAATCCTAACAGCCACTCGCATGGTGGGCGAGGGGAGGTGTTTGCTGAATACATTAGTAAAACCAGCTCAACACAGACCTGAGCATAACACAGTAAACAAACCAAATGAGGAATGTTCGCTAAAGGTCTCCTCACACGAAGCAGGCAAGAGACTGCACCAACAGGCCAAACAAACAAACAGCAATTTATATCTTCATCCTTCCCTCACTCACGTTCAACATTTTCCTTTCTTAGGAACTGAACTAATACAGCAACCATTTCCTTATAACTGCCACCACATTTGCAAATAATAATAATTCAATGGCACAATTATCCCCACATTTTAAACAACATTTCAAAATGACACAATTCTCCAACCACGCATCCAAACGACTAATCATGCGTACGCACGCTCGCAAACATAAACCACTCGTTCCCCTTGCACACACAAACAGACGGTGGCCGAAGACTAAGAGACCGGCGATTGTGACAGGGGCGGACGAGCGAGACCAAGCAAGTACCAACCCTGAATCACCAGGTTCTCCCCCATCCCCACCGACTACCGCATCACCAGATGCATAAAAAGGAGAAAGACCTTTGAATATAATTTTGACTGGCCAGGTTAAAGATTGAATTAACCAGAAAAAGTGGTCTCAAAAAATATTTCTTTTATAATTTTGAAAACCAAAAGAAATTGCGCAAAAGAGAAGAATTAGCCAGCTAACAACAAAAAAAACAACAACAAACAAACCCCGAAACTGATGCTTACCAGCTACCCGTGGGTGACCCAAAAGTGGCGGGTCAAGCGACTCTCTGCCCTCTGTCCAGTCGAGAGGACCAGCAGAGCAGATGCGGAAAAGAGATGACGTGATGTGATGTCATGTGATGTCCCTCCCCCACAGGCCGACTGTAGGAATGAAGGTACCGACCGTACCTTCGACGAAGTGGTAGAGAACCAGAACCGGAGCAGGCGCTCCCAGGGACATCTTCCGCTCGAGTGAAGAGAAAACCTGCCTAACCGATGGCAACTAACATGTCATCCTACGTCACAGAGTGAGAATACCTCAAGCTAAGAGGAATGCTGCATGTGCGGCAGGTAAAAAGACAGGTGAGAGGCCGATAGAGACAGCCAGTTCAAGCGAAAGGTACCAGCCACCCGTGAACCTGCAGGATGAATTGCACGGGCAGTGGAATTAGAGAGAGAGAGAGAGAAAGTAAACCTAACCTGAGCTGAACGACATTAAGGTGCAAACACACCACAAGCCACGTTAAGGGACGGATACACGACAACAACAACGACAATAAATAAATGAATAATTCCACCACCCTAGATGGGACAATCGTCATAGGCCTCGTGACAAACTCGTGACAATTGTCGTCCACAGGGGGCTCAGTAGATAGTGTCCTGCATCTGATAATTGTCGTCCTCAGGGGCTCAGTAGATAGAGCGATCATTGTCGTCCATAGGGGGCTCAGAAGATAGAGCGATAATTGTCGTCCACAGGGGGCTCAGTAGATAGAGCGATCATTGTCGTCCACAGGGGGCTCAGTAGATAGAGCGATCATTGTCGTCCACAGGGGGCTCAGTAGGTAGAGCGATCATTGTCGTCCACAGGGGGCTCAGTAGATAGAGCGATCATTGTCGTCCACAGGGGGCTCAGTAGATAGAGCGATCATTGTCGTCCACAGGGGGCTCAGTAGATAGAGCGATGATTGTCGTCCACAGGGGGCTCAGTAGATAGAGCGATGATTGTCGTCCACAGGGGGCTCAGTAGATAGAGCGATGATTGTCGTCCACAGGGGGCTCAGTAGATAGAGCGATGATTGTCGTCCACAGGGGGCTCAGTAGATAGAGCGATCATTGTCGTCCACAGGGGGCTCAGTAGATAGAGCGATGATTGTCGTCCACAGGGGGCTCGGTAGATAGTGTTCTGCATGTGATGATTGTCGTCCACAGAGGGCTCAGTAGATAGTGTCCTGCATGTGATGATTGTCGTCCACAGGGACTCAGTAGATAGTGTCCTGCATCTGATGATTGTCGTCCACAGGGGGCTCAGTAGATAGAGCGATGATTGTCGTCCACAGGGGGCTCAGTAGATAGAGCGATGATTGTCGTCCACAGGGGGCTCAGTAGATAGTGTCCTGCATCTGATGATTGTCGTCCACATGGGCTCAGTAGATAGAGCAATGATTGTCGTCCACAGGGGGGCTCAGTAGAGAGTGTCCTGCATGTGATGATTGTCGTCCACATGGGCTCAGTAGATAGTGTCCTGCATGTGATGATTGTCGTCCACAGGGGGCTCAGTAGATAGTGTCCTGCATGTGATGATTGTCGTCCACAGGGGGCTTAGTAGATAGTGTCCTGCATGTGATGATTGTCGTCCACAAGGGGCACAGTAGATAGAGCGATGATTGTCGTCCACAGGGGGGCTCAGTAGATAGTGTCCTGCATGTGATGAATGTCGTCCACAGGGGGGCTCAGTAGATAGTGTCCTGCATGTGATGATTGTCGTCCACAGGGGGCTCAGTAGATAGAGCGATGAATGTCGTCCACAGGGGGCTCAGTAGATAGAGCGATGATTGTCGTCCACAGGGGGCTCAGTAGATAGTGTCCTGCATGTGATGATTGTCGTCCACAGGGGGCTCAGTAGATAGAGCGATGATTGTCGTCCACAGGGGGCTCAGTAGATAGAGCGATGATTGTCGTCCACAGGGGGCTCAGTAGACAGAGCGATGATTGTCGTCCACAGGGGGCTCAGTAGATAGAGCGATCATTGTCGTCCACAGGGGCCTCAATAGATAGAGCGATCATTGTCGTCCACAGGGGGCTCAGTAGATAGAGCGATGATTGTCGTCCACAGGGGGCTCAGTAGATCGAGCGATGATTGTCGTCCACAGGTGGCTCAGTAGATAGAGCGATGATTGTCGTCCACAGGGGGCTCAGTAGATAGAGCGATGATTGTCGTCCACAGGGGGCTCAGTAGATAGTGTCCTGCATATGTTGAATCAGAACAGGTTCCACTGAACACCAGCCACAGTGACTCAGAAGCAGTGCAGTGTCTCCTGTGGTGGGCTGTCTCATGGTGACTTGATATTGATTGCTCTGACAGCGCCAGGGTAGTGACGGGAAGAAGGATGAATCCATGCATGAAGAAAGCCAGAATGCGCACCATGGAAAAGATTCTACCTGGATGGCGCAACAAAAGATAGGACAGGTACCAAAAAAAATATCATCTGAACAAAACGTAAGTGGGCATTTGTGGTCATTTTGCACAAAATATCTTTCCAGCACTGCGCATAGCAAAATATAACGCAACTGTGTATAGCTTATCGTGAATGTCAATTGTGTACAGGTGAAAATATGGCTGAAAGTGTATACAGCAGATTAACGGCTGTTACTTTTGGGTGACATTGTCACACCTGGACATGCTTTTAAAGGTCTTTTTTCTGTTCATGGTTACTGTTCCTTCAAGTCTGGTTGAGCTAATACATATCATTGCTGAGAAAAGGCCTGTGCTAAAATTTACTTCTCTCTCTCTCTCTCTCTCTCTCTCTCTCTCTCTCTCTCTCTCTCTCTCTCTCTCTCTCTCTCTCTCTTCACACACACACACACACACACACACACACACACACACATGCACGCACGCATGCACGCACGCACGCACGCACGCTGGCACGCACACACACACACACACACACACACACACACACACACACACACACACACACACACACACACACACACACGAGTAACCAAGACAATATAGTAGTATATATGACACACGAATTAAAAAAGACCATCTCTAACTTATGTAACTCATGTCGATTCACATGGGCATCTGTTAATGTTAATTGAGTTACATATGCCGTTTTTGAGAAGTCGTCTGCTTCCATCTATGTGAGTTTTAACCGGTAACTGATACAATCAAAATAGAATTCACGGTAAAAAAAAATAATAATAATAAAAAATGAAAAAGGACCCATTTTGTTTCCTCATAATCAAATCATTCAGGACAGTTTTGTATACATCTTGAAAATTTCCAGTGCAAATACACGAACGATTTGACAATGTTCAATTGTGCTAACATCCTAAACATCAGAACGATATTTCCCCCGTGGGGATACCGGGGGGTCTTTTGTACAAATAGTTCCCCCACCTTCTGGACATTCTGTGCTAGTAACGTCCCCTTTTCCTTTCGCTCTCAGTAACGCTGTCTCCTCCTTTGCTGTACTGTCGTCAACTGTCTTTTCTGTCTACCATATCTTTTATCTGTCTTTTTCCACAACCTCTTCCCACAAATTTCTGCACTCAACAAAGTCGGGGTGAACTGACTATACTCTCGAGTATAGTGTGAGTATCCCAACAGGGTAAAATGAATTCACACGCTACCAGATACTGGAACGCTGAAGAAGAAGAAGAAGAACGATATTACGTGTGAGACTTAAACATCTTTTGGAAAAAGCATAGTGACACGCATTTTATGTCTGCAATATCACGTAATCATTCTATGCAGTCACAAGATTAAGTGCAGTTAAGATACAACTCTCTGAATGCTTAATGAGAGCAATTATCAGTGGTGGATGCGAGGTGTATATCTACTGTTCTCTAACGCCCAGAAAACAAAGAGTTCTGTCTGAACAAAAAGTGAAAGCGAGTAATGTTACTTTTCCCTTTTCCTATTTCAGAAGAATGCTTTATTTGAGCGATGTTCTTGAACAAAATAAGAGCTGTTTGTCTGCCAATTTAAAGAACAATTCAGCAATGCTGTCTCTGTCTTGGACATTGTTGTCAATCCAAATCAATGTCTGCGATGAGATTAGCATTGCTAGGGATCGTAAATTTCATTAAAAGATGGTCCACTTCAGTCAAGAAATCCAAGACTGAACAATTGTTGACAATCTTATTCTCTTCAATAAACAAGGTGGTAAGCCAGCATGCCTCTCACGGGCATGGAAAACAAACAAGCACACCGACTTTCAGTATCGTCTGTGAGGAAGTCTGCAAAATGCGTAAGAGAAAAGTAAAAGACATTGGATAGTGTGTGACCATCTGTCAGAAGAATTCTAGACAGTTCAACCCTTTGCCAACCCATGAAGAACCCATCCGGAACTTACAAAAAGTCAAAGGGTTAAATGTGACGAACTTGCTGACAAACTCAGCAAAGACAACAACATTGACAGTGGAGAGGTCGTCAAAAAAAACGTCAGCTTCTCGCTAACATCATTCTCAGAGCAGCGGAACAAAGCTTTCAACGAGTGTGAACAGACATCGAGTCACGCTGGAGCAAACCATACAGAGCATCATTATCATTACTTACTTACTTACTTAGGCCCATAGCTTAAGGGTGAGCACAGGCCATCGACAACACTCCGCCATCGCACTCGGTTCTGGGCTGCTCGCTGAATGCCTGTCCAGTTGGTCCCCTGCCTCTTTATCACTGCCTCAGTGTCTCGCCTCCAGCTGCCGCGAGGTCGGCCTCTCTTCCGTTTCCCCTGCGGGTTCCATGTCAGGGCTTGGCGTGTGGTGCTGGATGCTGGCTTCCTGATAGTGTGTCCAATCCAGCCCCACTTCCTCCGCAGAATCTGCTTGGCCATTGGTTCCTGTCCAGCTTGCTTCCATAGATCTTCATTGTTGATCTTCTCTGGCCATCTGATTTTGAAGATGCGCCTCAGACAGGTGTTGATTTAGGTCTGAATTTTTTGCTGTATTGCCTTAGTCATTCTCCAAGTCTCGCAGCCGTAGAGCAGAACCGACTTCACGTTTGATTTGAAGGTACATCATTATCATTACTACAACAAAAACAAGATAGGCAACTGCCTATGCGACTCACATGTGTGACTGTATACAGATGAAGGGCAAAAAGTAGGAGAGACAAATGGGGAGAGACAGAGCCGTGTAAACCTGGTTTGCCTGATCTAGCGCAGTCGGCTAGTGCAGTTATCTCCTTCGTGGACAAATGTTAGTGTTTTCTCACAGCAGTCTGTTGTCTTGTGTGTAGCACTTTCAGCACTGTCAGATCAGCACGTTACTAATGTCTGCTGGTTTTGTTGTCTCTCACTCCGGCCCTTGGCTTCCATCTGTCACGTTCTTTCCGATGAGACCAACAATATTCTCAGCTGTGCATTTGTACTCACTCATCTTGATCGCTGTGAACACTGTTTTGTTTTGCTCTCTAAGCGCGGAAGTCCAAAACCATGCTGCCGGCCCCATATTTCAATCATCTCTATCCAATAATATCACTCCAATATTTCATATACATCTAATGATATTACTCAAATATTTCATATACATTTAATATTGCTACTCCAATATTTCATATACATCTAATATTGTTACTCTAATATTTCATATACATCTAAAATTGTTATTCCAATATTTCAGTCTCATCACTGATTCCCTATTCAGCAAAGAATCGTTCACAAAACTGCAGATATTTGCTGTAAATCCATCCTGAGCATCAGTAGTTGATTGATCTGTTCCACCTGTACAGATCATCACATTCACTCCGTTCTTTGTCTGTTACTTATCTTCTTGCCTGTACTGTCTGTACTGAACCTTCTTGTCAACGCTCTTTTCCCTAACACACCCCTTTTGTTTGGAATCAACTTCCATATCAATGCCATGCATCTGTGCCAGCTTTTAAATTGAATCTGAAAATTTTTCTGTTCTCTTCCAATGGACGGTCACATACTGTGCTGTGTCGTTTGGGAGTCTGTGGATACGGGTCTTTATTAATCAGTTTGTGATTACCTTCGTTGAATAGGTAGAGGGCTGACGGAGAGGTGGTTTGGGATGCTCTGAAAAAAGTGATTGGATGCTTGGATGCAGTAGGAGGGTGTCAAATTGTGGCAAGCGTTTTTATTGAATTGCTGGTTGTTCTTGCTTCGTTGTTCTGAAGTGTAAATGTTTTCTCTGTAATATTTTGATAACAATAATGAAAACGTCAAAGTGACTTTAGGAAAAAAAAATGTCACACAGTGGCATATATTTGAAGTATTCATGATGATGATAACGTCAAAGTGACGTTAGGAAAAAAATGTCACACAGTGGCACATAATCATTTAAAGTGTTCATGATGATGATAACGTCAAAGTGACTTTCGAAAAATAATGATAACGTCAAAATGAATTTAGAAAAAAAAATGTCAAACAGTGGCACATATTTGAAGTGGCACATATTTAAAGTGTTCATAATGATGATAACGTCAAAGTGACTTTAGAAAAAAAAAGGTCACACAGTGGCACATATTTAAAGTGTTCATAATGATGATAACCTCAAAGCGACTTTAGAAAAACATGTCACACAGTGGCACATATTTGAAGTGTTCATAATGATGATAACATCAAAGTGACATTAGAAAAACATGTCACACAGTGGCACATAATTGAAATGTTCATGATGATGATAACGTCAAAGTGACTTTAGAAAAAGAAATGTCACACAGTGGCGCATATTTGAAGTGTTCATAATGATGATAACGTCAAAGTTACTTTACAAAAACATGTCGCACAGTGGCACATATTAGAAGTGTTCATAATGATGATAACGTCAAAGTGACATTAGAAAAAAAATGTCACACAGTAGCACATATTTGAAGTGTTCATAATGATGATAACGTCAAAGTTACTTTAGAAAAAACGTGTCACACAGTGGCACATATTTGAAGTGTTCATAATGATGATAACGTCAAAGTGACATTAGAAAAAAATGTCACATAGTGGCACATAATTGAAGTATTCATGATGATGATAACGTCAAAGTGACATAAGAAATGTCACACAGTGGCACATATTTGAAGTATTCATGATGACCCCGGTGGTCACCTCACTCCTTTGTATTCTACCCTCTCCTCATAAAAACTAGCCGCCTTTTCTTGTCCCGTATGCCAACAGAACATCAAACTATTTACTATTACTTCCATTATTCTTCTTATTATTATCATTATTTTTGCTATTATTATCATTACAGTTATTGTTATTGTTGTTGTTGTTATCATTATTATTATCATTATCATTGTTGTTGTTGTTGTCATTATTATCATGATCATTGTTGTTGTTATCGTCGTCGTCGTTGTTATTATTGTCGTCGTTGTTGTTATCATTATTAATCTCGTTGTTGTTGTTGTTGCCGTCGACGTCGTTGTTATTGTTGTTGTTGTTAACAGTACTTATGTAGAGCCGATCCTCGATGTGAGGCCCAGCTCTAAGCGCTGTATAATCCACACTTTCCTTCTCGCTGCGGACTGTCCACCTGGCCAGAGCCGACTGAAAAGTTGCCTGCTAGCGCTGCGTTCAGTGTCACTCAGTCTGCCAGTCAGTAACTTTGTTTTTTCTTGATCTCTTCATTTTCTCGGTGCATGTTATATGTGTACGTGTCATCAACACGAACGCCCAAACTTCTCCTCCGAAAGTTGGTCATGGAATTTGACGTGTGTGCAAGATGGTATACATTTACACACACGGAACCTTGGTTTTATGATATCATTCGAAGGATTTTTCTTGAAGTTGGGTCAGAATGAACTCCGGAGGGGTGGAACAAAATCTTTTTCCAAAACACTCCAGCGGAGATTCGAACCTGCAATCCCAGGATTACCAGGATTACGAGTCCAGCGCTCTACCAACTGAGCTGTTCTGGCTGAAGACAAATTGAGCTGTTTGCTGACGAAAAACAATTCATCTTTTATGTGATGGTGAATGAAGGAGATATTTGGAAATAATTTGAAAGCAGCTCATGGACATGTTGACTTCTCCCAGGCCCACGGGGTTTGTGATTGCTTTGACAGCTGAGTCAGAACTAGAACATCTTCAAGGAAGCCGGGACACACGGAACAAACCAGGAGACTCCCAAAGAAAGGAAGGAAGTATCCTTGTGCGTTCTGTGTGCCTTGGACCTGCATCTGTTCTAGGTGAATTGTTGCTGGAAGCATCGTTAGTTTTGAGTTGTGGGCATGCAACAGACAGACAGACAGACAGACAGACAGAGAATCTGATACCTTCAGTTTCCTCGTAGGATGAGAAGCAAGCATCAAACACCATGCTGGTAAACAAGTTCATTTTAACTAGGACAAACTTGTGTTCAATGGGGGACAGAAGAAACAGAGAGAGAGGAGATGGTAAACCA
>CM031622.1:10769584-10784584 GCA_018398815.1 Conus ventricosus
TAATTCATACGAGGTCTACAGGTCTACAAGGCTGGAACAACAGGCATGTACTCTGAGTCTATGTAATGCTCCATGTACACAGGGTCTACAAAGGCTGGGAACAACAGGCATGTACTCTGAGTCTATGTAATGCTCCATGTACACAGGGTCTACAAAGGCTGGGAACAACAGGCATGTACTCTGAGTCTATGTAATGCTCCATGTCATCAGTGGAACAAATGCTGACAGCATGAAATCTGTAGTCTATAGCTCATGACACAGGGTCTACAAAGGCAGGGAACAACAGGCATGTACTCTGAGTCTATGTAATGCTCCATGTACACAGGGTCTACAAAGGCTGGGAACAACAGGCATGTACTCTGAGTCTATGTAATGCTCCATGTACACAGAGTCTACAAAGGCTGGGAACAACAGGCATGTACTCTGAGTCTATGTAATGCTCCATGTACACACAGAATTGAAAGCGCAAACACATGTAGTGAGCATTACATGGACACATAGTAAATGCATGTGTGTAATACTTGCGTATCCAATGCTCAATGTACAAATGTATAGTATGTAATCTTCTGTACAACATATAAACAGAATGCTGCATACACAACGAGCATAGATACCCAGATGTACATGCATACATATACACAAGTATGTTACACACAAGCACATATATCGCACTGACGTTTAACACATCACTGGTAAAACTGCTTTTCCTATACAAACTATTTAGGGAAAGTTTTCTACAGCGTCAGCTGACCAACAAGAAACAAAACTGTCTGAATGACACACAATTTCAACACATCAACCAGAACGAAACGGAAAAGTCTGATGACAATTTCAACACATCAACCAGAACGAAATGGGAAAAGTCTGATGACAATTTCAACACATCAACCAGAACGAAACGGAAAAGTCTGATGACAATTTCAACACATCAACCAGAACGAAACAGAAAAGTCTGATGACAATTTCAACACATCAACCAGAACGAAATGGAAAAGTCTGATGACAATTTCAACACATCAACCAGAACGAAATGGAAAAGTCTGATGACAATTTCAACACATCAACCAGAATGAAACAGAAAAGTCCGAATGACAATTTCAACACATCAACCAAAACAAAACAAAAAAGTCTGAATGACACTATTTCAACACATCAACCAAAACAAAAAAGTCTGAATGACAATTTCAACACATCAACCAAAACAAAACAAAAAAGTCTGAATGACACACAATTTCAATACACTAACTAAAAGAAACAAGAAGTCTTCATGTCACACAATTTCAATACACTGACCAAAAAGAAACAAGGTCTTCAAAACACACAATTTCAACATGCTGACTAAAAGAAACAAGAAGTCTTCATGATAAACAATTTCAAATGATTGCTAATCTCCATTCCCAGGAGTAACGGACAACGGATCCTGGCCTTGTCCCTTCAGGGACTAGGGCTGTGTGCAGAGTGGACCTGGACCCAGCCATGCAACGCCCATCCGGGAGAAAAAACCCTGCTCTAGTTCATCTCTTCCAGCTTACTGGCGACAGCCAAAGCCGTGCATTGTGCACCCAGCCCGACCCCTGTGAAGAGAGCCCCGATTTTGCCGGTCGTGCAAACCGTACTTCCCCCGGTCTTCTGGGTAAAGGGACCGAACTTCTATGATTTTTTTACATTTGTTAGGCTATCTTTCTTTCCAACATTGATCACAAGAAACTGATCATTTATGTGAGGCTAAGATCATTCATTTACACAAAAAATGACCTTAATCATGCCAACAGAGATATTCTCTCTGCTGCTTGGAACAAGAAGAGAAGTGGGAGGAAATGGCAAGGAATTAAAATGCTGTCTTCTTTTTCCCACCAAATGAACAACGTTACAAACAAGTCAACTTCAGATCCTTCTTCTTCTTCTTCCTAAAATACTGGTTCACTCAAAAACGAGTAGGTCACCAGCGCGCATGTTAAAAAGTAAAATAAAATAACATAAAACAGTACGACTCAGACTGTTGGCCCCTGGAGCAAATTTAGCAACAAGGGGTCGCACTCGATATTCAAGAAGATAAAAGCAATGGCCAAATTCAGGCCCAGGTAATAGTAAAATATCAGGGAAGTAAAAATAAAAAATCGTCAATATGCAGATCTCAAAACTGTCGAATCAATTTGTTTTTTGAATGAGATTGCATTTGTGGCAATCTTGATGGCACCCGGCAGTGAGTTCCACAGCCGTACAGAACTGGGATAAAAAGAATGTAAGTGGCTGTCAATATTTGATGCAGGTATGGTATAACACTGACCGCCACTCCTGGTGCTACTTTTATTCAATACTAGTTGTTCCATTGGAATATCAATTACTTTAGCTCTGCCTTTGAAAAAGGTGTTAAGTTTAATAAAAGCTCTTCTCTCTTCTAAGGGTTTCCATTCTAATTTCCTCATGTTCTTCCTAGTATTCCCCTTTTCTCTGATGTGGTTCCCTGTTACGAACCGTGCTGCTCTCTTCTGAATCTTTTCAAGGTTAATTAATGTCCTTTAGATGGTAAGGATCCTAAACTGAGCAACCATATTCCAGTACTGGTCTAACCAGTGTTTTGTAGCAGTCGTCTTTAACCTTTTGGGGGCAGTCATTGATATTCCTGTGTAAGAAAGCCAAGATGTTATTTGCTTTCTTACATACTAAATTGTAATGTTCTTTCCATTTGAGACGACTATCTATAATCACGCCTAAATATTTTGCAGCATTAGTTTCTTTAAGAATAGTATTATGGATAGAATAATCTGATCTAATTAGTGAGCGTTTGTTACATATACGCAACACTTGCACTTTTGAGGATGAAATTCCATTTTCCAAGTTCTTTCCCACTCTTGTAAAGCGTTTAGATCTTCTTGTAGAATGCGTGTATCATTCTTGCTTCTGATTGTTCTATATACTAAACTGTCATCTGCAAAAAGCCTTATAGTAGTTCCAGGAGAGAGATTTCTACTTATGTCATTTATATAAATTAAGAAAAACAAGGGCCCCAGAACAGTTCCCTGTGGTACACCCGACAAGACTGGTTTACAATGGGATGACGACCCTTCCACAACAACTTTCTGCGTTCTCCCAACGAGAATGATCTAGCCCATTTTAGCAAAGAACCGCCAATGCCAATGTGTTCTAATTTAAGCAGCAGGCCCTCATGGTCAACCTTATCAAAGGCTTTAGAAAAATCTAATAAAATTGCATCTATTTGCTGTCTGTTGTTAAGACAGTTACTAAAATCATTGAGAGTTGTTATAAGTTGAGTCTCACAACTCCTTCGCTGTCTAAAACCATGCTGGGCGTTATTTAAGAAATCATATTTGTCAAAATGGTCCATTATGCTAACTATATATTATATGTTCAAGTAATACCATTCATATGAACAGAAAGTGCCAGTCAAGGAATATTTTCTATAAAAACTAAGAAACATCCACATTGATTCAGAAGTCCTTGACAGTTTTTAATCACTAATTCATTCGATCCATTTTGACGTTTTCTTTTACGTTTTAGCAAAAGAGTGTTTAATCGTTTGGTAAATAAGTGCGTAGAATGGTAAGTGTGACACGGTGAATCAACTGAACTGATGCCCCTTGTTGACAGTGAAGGCAAGAAAGACGAAAAATCAAGTCATCCTCTTTCAAAAAATTAAAAAGCTACATAGAAAAGATTCATTTTTTTAATCCACAAGCCCAAAGAGTTATTAAATAAATATTAAAAATTTCTTCATATGCCCCGTTACGATATGCTGACTTGATCAAAATGTGGTTTTGGGGGAAATGTGGGGGGGGGGGGGCAGCAAGTAGGTGTGGTGTGTCCATCTACATGTAAGAGTATATGTATTGTCTGTGGGACGGGTTGTAAATCAAGTGTGTAGACAGCACGTAAAAAATTGCAATTTCTACAGTTAAGATTTTTAAATTTTCATGCATTCCCTACTTTTATGGTTTATCTTTCTTATAAATTTCTTAATTGCCCCTTTCAAAAAAATCTTTTTTCATACCAGTTTTGCAGATTTTAAAGTGGTGGTGTGCACGGTGCCCTGTGCGTGTGTGTCTTTCAGTTTTCGTAATGCACTTTTTCGGGTTTTAAAATTTGTCACAGTAAAGGTTTTCAATGTTAATTTTTATACATCAATTACACATAAAAAAAAAAAAAAACACTATTTTAACCAGCTGCTGGGGCGAAGTGGTAAGTATTGCGGCTCCGGGCTGGGGGGTCAGGGGTTCCATTCACATAAAGTCTGGGGGTTTTTTCTGCCCCCAAACCAAACTCCTACCCAGATTTGGTTTGCTACAGGCTCATTTGGGGAAACGGGACCACCATTCGATTTTTCACCCCCTTAAGATGCGTCTCGGGTTTTTTTCCTGCCAACACTGCAAGGTCTGTTTCTCTCGGGTGGTTGATGCCAATACACTATAAAAGAAGCTCGAGTACGCCCTTAAAGCACCCAAAACCGAAAGGGAAACCGTACACATCTTTACACCCTAGTAAATTTTAGCGAACGCCCAAAAAAAATGGACAGACGAACACAAAAAAAAACTGACCTTTTCAACCTTTGGGTCTTCTTCAGGCAAGAAAACAAAAAAAATTTATTACATGAAAATATCAAGAACAGGGGTGGGATTTGTACTAAAATACTTTGCTGGTTGCCGGGACGTAGGAAAGATGATCTTAAGCATTGACCCTTAGACTGGTTTGTTTTTTTACCCGCTGTTGTAAGGGGGAACAATCCACACATTAAAATTTGAAATGTAAAATTTAAATGACAAGGTGCTCAGTGTTTTGTGCGTGTTGAACAAAAGAACCAGGGGCACAGTTTTCAAAAAGGTTAAACTAAATCTTTTGTAAAAAAAACTTGTGTATTGTTACCCACCTTAGACAGTTTTAAGAGTGACAAAGTCTCTGAGGGAAAGGGGAAAAAACTCTCATTTCATTTGTCAAACCCCACAGTGAAGCTCAGGGATTAAAACTGTTTTGAGGTTAGCCCGGGGGATAGCAACATTTTTCAGCTCACAGCACCAGAGCACTAGCAGTTCAGCAGCTTTTACAAGATGTCCTATTGATGCATAATGGAGGACTGGGTGGTCTAGACGACCACTTTTTACCAAGTTTATGCTAACCCGGCTTCAGAAATCTTTGGAACAATCAGTTTTTTAGACGTTTTTTAGTAAAAAGAGGAATGCTGCAGGGGCCAGTTTGACCCAGGATGCTGATGCTTCATGGGACAGTTTTACCCAGTGACTGATGCTTCATGGTACAGTTTGACCCAGTGACTGATGCTTCATGGTACAGTTTGACCCAGTGACTGATGCTTCATGGTACAGTTTGACCCAGAGACTGACTGATGCTTCATATAGTACAGTTTGACCCAGTGACTGACTGATGCTTCATGGTACAGTTTGACCCAGTGACTGACTGATGCTTCATGGTACAGTTTGACCCAGTGACTGGCAGATGTTTCATGCTACAGTTTGACCCAGTGACGGATGCTACATGGTACAGTTTGACCCAATGACTGACTGATGCTTCATGGTACAGTTTGACCCAGTGACTGATGCTTCATGGTACAGTTTGACCCAGTGACTGATGCTTCATGGTACAGTTTTGACCCAATGACTGACTGATGCTTCATGGTACAGTTTGACCCAGTGACTGATGCTTCATGGTACAGTTTGACCCAGTGACTGACTGATGCTTCATGGTACAGTTTGACCCAATGACTGACTATGCTTCATGGGACAGTTTGACCCAGTTACTGATGCTTCATGGTACAGTTTGACCCAGTGACTGACTGATGCTTCATGGTAAAGTTTGACCCAGTGATGATGTTTCATGGTACAGTTTGACCCAGTGACTGACTGATGCTTCATGGTACAGTTTGACCCAATGACTGACTGATGCTTCATGGTACAGTTTGACCAGTGACTGATGCTTCATGGTACAGTTGGACCCAGTGACTGATGCTTTATGGTACAGTTTTGACCCAGTGACTGATGCTACATGGTACAGTTTGACCCAGTGACTGATGTTTCATGGTACAGTTTGACCCAGTGACTGACTGATGCTACAGTTTGACCCAGTGATTGACTGATGCTATTGGTACAGTTTGACCCAATGACTGATGCTTCATGGTACAGTTTGACCCAATGACTGACTGATGCTTTATGGTACAGTTTGACCCAGTGACTGATGCTTCATGGTACAGTTTGACCCAGTGACTGATGCTACAAAGGTACAGTTTGACCCCAAGGACTGATTGATGCTTTATGGTACAGTTTGACCCAGTGACTGACTGATGCTTTATGGTACAGTTTGACCCAGTGACTGACTGATGCTTCATGGTACAGTTTGACCCAATGACTGACTGATGCTTCATGGTACAGTTTGACCCAGTGACTGATGCTTCATGGTACAGTTGACCCAGTGACTGATGCTTTATGGTACAGTTTGACCCAGTGACTGATGCTACATGGTACAGTTTGACCCAGTGACTGATGTTTCATGGTACAGTTTGGGCCCAGTGACTGACTGATGCTACAGTTTGACCCAGTAATTGACTGATGCTATATGGTACAGTTTGACCCAATGACTGATTTCTTCATGGTACAGTTTGACCCAATGACTGACTGATGCTTTATGGTACAGTTTGACCCAGTGACTGATGCTTCATGGTACAGTTGACCCAGTGACTGATGCTACATGGTACAGTTTGACCCAAGGACTGATTGATGCTTTATGGTACAGTTTGACCCAGTGACTGACTGATGCTTTATGGTACAGTTTGACCCAGTGACTGACTGATGCTACATGGTACAGTTTGACCCAGGGACTGACTGATGCTTTCATGGTACAGTTGACCCAGTGACTGATGCTACATTTTGACCCAATGACTGACTGATGCTTCATGGTACAGTTGACCCAGTGACTGACTGATGTTTCATGGTACAGTTTGACCCAGTGACCGATGCTACATGGTACAGTTTTACCCAATGACTGACTGATGCTTCATGGTACAGTTGAACCAGTGACTGATGCTTCATGGTACAGTTTGACCCAGCGACTGATGCTTCATGGTACAGTTTGACCCAGTGACTGATGCTTTATGGTACAGTTTGACCCAGTGACTGATGCTTCATGGTAGTTTGAACCAGTGACTGACTGATGCTTTATGGTACAGTTTGACTGATGCTACATGGTACAGTTTGACCCAGTGACTGACTGATGCTATATGGTACATGTATATACAGTTTGACCCAATGACTGACTGATGCTTCATGGTTCAATTTGACCCAATGACTAACTGATGCTTTATGGTACAGTTTGACCCAGTGACTGATGCTACATGGTACAGCTTGACCCATGACTGACTGATGCTACATGGTAGTTTGACCCAGTGACCGATACTTCATGGTAGTTTGACCCAGTGACTGACTGATGCTTCATGGTACAGTTTGACCCAGTGACTGATGCTACATGGTAGTTTGACCCAGTGACTGATGCTTCATGGTACAGTTTGACCCAATGACTGATTGATGCTTTATGGTACAGTTTGACCCAGTGACTGACTGATGCGACATGGTACAGTTTGACCCAGTGACTGACTGAAGCTTCATGGTACAGTTTGACCCAGTGACTGATGCTACATGGTAAAAGTTTGACCCAATGACTGACTGATGCTTCATGGTACAGTTTGACCCAGTGACTGACTGATGCTTCATGGTACAGTTTGACCCAGTGACTGACTGATGCTTCATGGTACAGTTTGACTCAATGACTGACTGATGCTTCATGGTGCGCGCGCACGCGCGCGTACATGCGCTCGCTCCTACGCACACACATAAGCACATGTGTGCATGCGCACATCCAAACCCACACGCACGCGCAAATACACGCATACACATAAATGCGCACGTGCATACACACACGTACATGCGTACACGCCCACATATAAAGACACACGCACATACACGCATTTATCTACACATAATATTCAGAGACGTGTGTATACTCACACAATCTCACAAATCACATGCAAACGTGCATATGCACTTCTGCACACACACACACACGCACGCACCCACATGCAGGTACGCCTCTCTCTCTCTCTCTCTCTCTCTCCTCTCTCTCTCTCTCTCTCTCTCTCTCTCTGTCCTCTCTCTCTCTCTCTCTCTCTCTCTCTCTCTCCTCTCTCTCTCCTCACACACACACACACACACACACACACACACACACACACACGTGTGTGCACACATACACACACACACACGCGCACATGTATGTGCGCCGCGCACACAACACACACACACACACACACACACACACACACACACACACACACACACACAACACACACACACACACAACACAAACACTCATGCATACTCATACACGCACATATGCGCACACACACATGCGCTCACCCACACATCCATACACACACATACATGTGTACATTCACTACACCACACATACAATGACAAAATAGGCACAACCAATGTTAGGTAGGCACTCAACGTCTGACCAGTGCGTTGAGCTAATGCGTAGGTCAGACATCTACTTAGTCGTAGCCACGAGACCCTCTTCTCTTCTTAAATTTTCTCATCTTAGTTATCAATTCATTTATCCATCAACTTCAAATCATGCGCAGTGTGGTCTCAAAACTTGGCGGATGTGGTGTAGCGTGTACAGACTAGTCCCCAGGCAGTGACGCTCCCTTGATGAAGCTGAAACTATGTGTGCAGAGAATGTAAATATCTATGTTCAAGACCACCCATGGTATTCTGCACGAAAACCCCCCTTTTCACATACAAATCACGTCCATCTCATATCAGTTTTAGCCAAAGTTAACACCTGTTTCTAAACAAAATTAACACCTCGAAACCTCTTAAATCAACGTAATTGTCAATTTAAAATGGGGGTTTCCGTGCAGAATAGGATTTGGTGATCGTGAACAAAGATATTTACATTTTCTCCAGGCACATAAAATCAACTAAACATTTATATGGTTTGACAGCCCTACTACCAGACTGGTTCCAATCAATATGGTCGCAGAAACTGTTTTGCACGGTCCGTTGCACACCGAGACCTGCTGCCAATACTTTATTATTAATCAGTTGAGCTGTCACGTGTGCGCGTTCGCCCAATCGGCAGGGAGGTATGACATCATTTCTGCTGGGACTTACGAGCCTGTCAGCTAGCCGGCCAGAAAAGGCTGGAACGTTGATGAGTGAAGACGTGTTAACGCGGGCCTTGCTTGAAACCGACCCAGCCAAAGAGAGTCTAAATCTTTTGGAAACGAAGCAAGGAAAACGTGAAATGACAGTAAGTGAACTGGATGCTTTTTTACGTAATTGTTTTGTAGAGAAACTTGATTGATTGACGAAGGTTCTTTTATGAAGCTGAAAAGCATAGCCGAAATTACGCCTGTTTTGCTGAAGGCCGGTTCTGAGATTAAAGCTGAAAATCGTAAAACTCTTCGTCAATCTTTGCTTTTAGGCCATTGGCTTGAAAGAACAAAAACTGTTTTAAAAAAATCTAATCCAAAAGCGTCCTGGGAGAATTATTTAAAAACTGAAATTCTGATGGAACCCACGCTGTGTAAAAAACTGACGGAATTATCATTTTGTTTCTACTACTATCCAAAGTTCCACAAGCTCGGAATTTCGATCCACAGCTTGTATGAGAAAAGAAAGCTTATTTTAAAATATATGCAAAGCGACGTTGGCTTTCGCGAGTTCTGGCAGAGCGACTAAAGGCTAGCTGCTGTGAAAAAATCAATAGCCTACTAGCCGAGGAAGCAGGCCCCAGCCTAAAGGCTAAAAATACGCCAGAACTATGTCATTCGGCGAAAACCGCCACTTGACACAGAAAGGCCCTCAACAGGGCCGAAAATAATACTAAGGGAGGTAACTCCTGCACACCCCCACCCCACCCCACACCCAACCCCCACCCCACGCATGCACACCTCCACCCCACGCACACACACACCCCACGTGCGCACACACCCCACCCCACCCCCACTCACCCCACCCCACCCCACGCACGCACACACCCCACACGCACACACACCCCACCCCACCCCCACTCACCCCACCCCCACCCCACGCACGCACGCACACTCACGTTTTGTCCTACAAAGCAGCGCAGTAAACTAGGTCAAAAGAATCTGGGATTGATTGGCCTAGTTAATTAAACACACACACACCCCACCCCCTGCCCACTCACGCACACACATATAACTTCTTCAGTTTCTTGCACAAAACAAGAGAAATAAGATGGGTGAGCTTGAACGAACATAATTATTTACATTCTCTCCCTATAATATAAAAATCTAATAATTTACAGTACGCTCTTCTACTTCCAGCACCATTAATAAATCAGAACAAACAACTGGCTTTCCATTTTGGTTAGTTATTTTTACATCTAATGAATTTATAGGCCCATTAATTAATTCTTTAAATTCACTGTTTTTTCCAACTGAGATTAATCGATAATCGCAAAACCCCGCCCTAGTTGATGGCAAAACCTTTAGAACTGTAGACGGATAGCCATCAAACAAATTAGCATCTGTTTTTAACTGTTGTAAATGGACATACAACATTGGGTTTACGAGAAAATCAGAAGGTTTATTACCTTCAAATTGATGAATACTTTCTCTTGTACTAAATCTATAAGCTCTGTCACAACTGTGGAAGCCTAAGATTTTAGCCAGGCCTCTAGGGAAAGTGTACTCTCTTCTTTCTTCTAGTGGAAAATATATAGTAATTTTGAGGTTTGCCTCGTTAATTGTTTAACAATATTCCAAATTCGCTAAGTACATCTTTTAAAGAACAAAAGTTGTAGCAACCATCAGGTATTTGCACATGAGTTATTTGATTGCCCCCCTCGTTACTAATATTGATCCAGTTATTTTGAGCTCCTTCAGATATGTTAACCCACATAACTTTAAAGCCAATTTCTTTAAGGGCAATCCTACAACTCTCCGCGCCAATTGACAATTGGATACGTTAAGAACACACGCTCGTTTTGCTTGGTTATATAGATGTACATCTTTTTTTTATAACTATTTTAAAAACTATTTAAAAATGGAGCCTTTTAAATATAACGAAAGTGTCACTTACAATGTAGGAGCGTTTTATAATCCCAAATATTTAGACTTCAGCAATCAGTCAGTCACTGGGTCAAACTGTACCATGAAACATCAGTCACTGGTCAAACTGTACCATGTAGCATCAGTCACTGGGTCAAACTAACCATGTACATCAGTCAGTCACTGGGTCAAGCTGTACCATGTAGCATCATCACTGGTCAAACTGTACCATAAAGCATCAGTCAGTCACTGGGTCAAACTGTACCATGAAGCATCAGTCATTGGTCAAATTGTACCATATAGCATCAGTCAGTCACTGGGTCAAACTGTACCATGTAGCATCAGTCAGTCACTGGTCAAACTGTACCTGAAACATCAGTCACTGGGTCAAACTGTACCATAAAGCATCATCAGTCACTGGGTCAAACTCCCATGAAGCATCAGTCACTGGGTCAAACTGTACCATAAAGTATCAGTCACTGGGTCAAATTGTACCATGAAGCATCAGTCAGTCACGGGGTCAAACTGTACCATGAAACATCAGTCACTGGGTCAAGCTGTACCATAAAGCATCAGTCACTGGGTCAAACTGTGCCATGAAGCATCAGTCACTGGGTGAAACTGTACCATGAACCCATCAGTCGGTCATTGGGTCAAACTGTACCATGTAGCATCAGTTCACTGCGTCAAACTGTACCATAAAACATCAGTCAGTCACTGGTCAAACTGTACCATGAAGCATTAGTCAGTCACTGGGTCAAACTGTACCATGAAGCATCGGTCAGTCACTGGTCAAACTGTACCATGAAGCATCAGTCACTGGTCAAACTGTACCATGAAGCATCAGTCACTGGGTCAAACTGTACCATGAAGCATCAGTCACTGGGTCAAACTGTACCATGAAGCATCAGTCGGTCACTGGGTCAAACTGTAACCATGAAGCATCAGTCAGTCATTGAGTCAAACTGTACCATGAAACATCAGTCAGTCACTGGTCAAACACCATGAAGCATCAGTCAGTCATTGAGTCAAACTGTACCATGAAGCATCATCAGTCACTGGTCAAACTGTACCATGAAGCATCAGTCAGTCACTGGGTCAAACTGTACCATGAAGTCATCAGTCAGTCATTGGGTCAACTGTACCATGTAGCATCAGCCCACTGGGTCAAACTGTACCATGAAGCTTCAGTCAGTCACTGGGTCAAACTGTACCATGTCGCATCAGTCAGTCACTGGGTCAAACTGTACCATAAAGCATCAATCAGTCATTGGGTCAAACTGTACCATGAAGCATCAGTCACTGGGTCAAACTACCATGTAGCATCAGTCACTGGGTCAAACTGTACCATGAAGCATCAGTCAGTCACTGGTCAAACTACCATGAAGTATCGTCACTGGGTCAAACTACCATGTAGCATCAGTCAGTCACGGGGTCAAGCTGTACCATGTAGCATCAGTCACTGGGTCAAACTGTACCATAAAGCATCAGTTAGTCATTGGGTCAAACTGAACCATGAAGCATCAGTCAGTCATTGGTCAAACTGTATATACATGTACCATATAGCATCAGTCAGTCACTGGGTCAAACTGTACCATGTAGCATCAGTCAAACTGTACCATAAAGCATCAGTCAGTCACTGGTCAAACTACCATGAAGCATCAGTCACTGGTCAAACTGTACCATAAAGCATCAGTCACTGGTCAAACTGTACATGAAGCATCAGTCGCTGGTCAAACTGTACCATGAAACATCATCACTGGGTCAAACTGCACCATAAAGCATCAGTCACTGGTCAAACTGTGCCATGAAGCATCAGTCACGGGGTCGAACTGTACCATGAAGCATCAGTCAGTCATTGGGTCAAACTGTACCATGTAGCATCGGTCACTGGGTCAAACTGTACCATGAAACATCAGTCAGTCACGGGGTCAAACTGTACCATGAAGCATTAGTCACTGGGTCAAACTGTACCATGAAGCATCGGTCAGTCACTGGGTCAAACTGTACCATGAAGCATCAGTCACTGGGTCAAACTGTACCATGAAGCATCAGTCACTGGGTCAAACTGTACCATGAAGCATCAGTCAGTCACTGGGTCAAACTGTACCATGAAGCATCAGTCAGTCACTGGGTCAAACTGTACCATGAAGCATCAGTCAGTCACTGGGTCAACTGTACCATGAAGCTTCAGTCAGTCATTGAGTCAAACTGTACCATGAAGCATCAGTCACTGGGTCAAACTGTGCCATGAAGCATCATCACTGGTCGAACTGTACCATGAAGCATCAGTCAGTCATTGGGTCAAACTGTACCATGTAGCATCGGTCACTGGTCAAACTGTACCATGAAACATCAGTCAGTCACTGGGTCAAACTGTACCATGAAGCATTAGTTACTGGGTCAAACTGTACCATGAAGCATCAGTCAGTCATTGGGTCAAACGGTACCATGTAGCATCAGTCACGGGGTCAAACTGTACCATGAAGCATCATCAGTCACTGGGTCAAACTGTACCATGTAGCATCAGTCAGTCACTGGGTCAAACTGTACCATAAAGCATCAGTCAGTCACTGGGTCAAACTGTACCATAAAGCATCAATCACCCTTGGGTCAAACTGTACCATGTAGCATCAGTCACGGGGTCAAACTGTACCATGAAGCATCAGTCACTGGTCAAACTGTACCATAAAGCATCGGTCAGTCATTGGTCAAACTGTGCCATGAAGCATCAGTCATTGGGTCAAACTGTACCATATAGCATCAGTCAATCACTGGGTCAAACTGTAGCATCAGTCAGTCACTGGGTCAAACTGTACCATGAAACATCAGTCACTGGGTCAAACTGTACCATGTAGCATCAGTCACCGGGGTCAAACTGTACCATAAAGTACAGTCACTGGGTCCAACTGTACCATGAAGCATCATCACTGGGTCAAACTGTACCATGAAGCATCAGTCAGTCATTGGGTCAAACTGTACCATGAAGCATCAGTCAGTCACTGGTCAAACTGTACCATGAAACATCAGTCACTGGTCAAACTTTACCATGAAGCATCAGTCAGTCACTGGGTCAAACTGTACCATGAAGCATCAGTCAGTTATTAGGTCAAACTGTACCATGAAGCATCAGTCAGTCACTGGTCAAACTGTACCATGAAGCATCAGTCACTGGGTCAAACTGTACCATGAAGCATCAGTCAGTCATTGGGTCAAACTGTACCATGAAGCATCAGTCACTGGTCAAACTGTACCATGAAGCATCAGTCACGGGGTCAAACTGTACCATGTAGCATCAGTCAAACTACCATAAAGCATCAGTCAGTCACGGGGTCAAACTACCATGAAGCATCAGTCACTGGTCAAACTGTACCATAAAGCATCAGTCACTGGTCAAACTGTACCATGAAGCATCAGTCGCTGGGTCAAACTGTACCATGAAGCATCAATCAGTCACTGGGTCAAACTGTACCATGAAGCATCATCACTGGGTCAAACTGTACATGATGCATCAGTCACTGGGTCAAACTGTACCATGAAGCATCAGTCAGTCACTGGGTCAAACTGTACCATGAAGCATCAGTCAGTCACTGGGTCAAACTGTACCATGAAGCTTCATCAGTCATTGAGTCAAACTGTACCATGAAGCATCAGTCAGTCACTGGTCAAACTGTACCATGAAGCATCAGTCAGTCACTGGGTCAAACTGTACCATGAAGCATCAGTCAGTCTTTGGGGTTCCAAACTGTACCATGTAGCATCAGTCACTGGTCAAACTGTACCATGAAACATCAGTCAGTCACTGGGTCAAACTGTAGCATCAGTCAGTCACTGGGTCAAACTGTACCATAAAGCATCAATCAGTCACTGGGTCAAACTGTACCATAAAGCATCAATCAGTC